>JAULJE010000122.1:0-43246 GCA_030846915.1 Cnephaeus nilssonii
TCTCTCTTTCCCTCTCTTCTCCCTCTCTCTCCTCTCTCTCTTCCCTCTCCCTCTCTCTTCCCTCTCTCTCCCTCTCTCTCCTCTTCCCTCTCTCTCTCTCCTCCCTCTCTCTCTCCCCTCTCTCTTTCCCTCTCTCCCTCTTCTCTCTCTCCTCTCTCTCCTCCTCTCTTCCCTCTCCCTCTCTCTCTCCCTCTCTCTCTTTCCCTCCTCCCCTCTCTCTCTTTCCCTCTCTCTTCCCTCTCTCTCCCTCTCTCTCTCCTCTCTTCCCTCTCTCTCCTCTCTCTCCTCTCTCTCTCTCTCTCTCTCTCTCTCTCTCTCTCTCTCTGTTTCCCCCTCTCTTCCTTTCTTCTCTCTCTATCTCTTTATTTTTCTCTCTCTGTCTCTCTCTCTCTTTGTCTGTCTCTCCCACTCTGTCTCTCTCTTTCTCTCATTCTATTTTTCTCTGTCTATCTGTTTCTCTTTCTGTCTGTCTGTCTGTCTGTCTGTCTTTCTCTTTTTCTCATATTTCTCTCTCAGTCTGTCTGTCTATCTCTCTCTTTGTCTGTCCCTCCATTTCTCTCTGTTTCTGTCTCTGTGTGTTTCTCCCTGACTGTCATTCTCTCTCTATTTCTCTCTGTCTACGTCATTCTCTCTCTCTCTCTCTGTCTCTCTCTCTCTCTCTCTTTCTATCTCTCTCTGTTTGCCTGTCAATCTCTGTATCTCTGTATCTCTCTCCCTGTCTCTGTCTTCCTGTCTTTCTATTTCTGTTTTTCTCAGTGTTTCTCCATTTCTCTCTGTCTCGGTCTTCCTCTGTCTTTCCATCTATTTCTCTCTGTGTCTGTCTCAATGTTTCTCTCTGTCTCTGTATTTCTCTCTTCTGTCTGTCTGTCTGTCTGTCTTTTCCTGTCTCTGTCTTTTTCTGTCTGTCTCTCTCTCTCTCTTTTTCTCTGTCTCTCCCTTTCTCGGTTAGTCTCCTTTCCTCTGTTTCTCTTTGTTCCTCTATCTCTTTGTCTTTCTGTTTCTGTGTCTTTCTGTCTCTGTCGATCTCTTTCTCTGTGTGCCTGTTTTCCTGTCTCTCTCTCTCTGTCTGTGTCCCTGTCTCTCTCTGTCTCTCCCTGTTTCTCTCTGTGTCTCTTTTTGTCTCTCTGTATCTCTGTCTCTTCTTGTCTCTCCCTGTTTCTGTTTGTCTGTCTTCATCTGTGTTTGTCTCTCTCCCTTTCTCAGTGTGTTTTTTTCTCTTTGTTTTCCTCCTTTTTTCTCCTCTGTCTCCCCCTCCCCCTCTCCTCCTCTGTACTCCTCCCCCTTCCCTCCCCCTTCTCCTGTACGTTCCCCTCCCAAATATGCAATGGAGGTGAAAGATGGCAGTTTCTTGTGTGCCAATGTGTACATTGCTCAAATGGTGAAATCAGCAATATGATCCAAGGAGGGATCTGTGAAACAGTTTTCTTCCAGTTGATTTTATTGTCGTGTGCTCTGGGTTTATGTCAATGATGCTTTCAATAGGCAGGTAATTTGTAATTCGTCTCCCCGCCCATTTTACTTAGTTTGATCCAAGTCAGGTCTGTATCATTCTACCTTTATCTTCCTCACAACCCATTTCCTTCAGACCTTGTTTTCCCTCAGTCCATTAAATGTTAACAAAAAGTGAAAGATGTGGATATCTTTCTGTACTAGTGGTCTTGTTTTCTGTTTCCTATTACCCTTTCTTTAAGGAAAAAAAAAGCATGTTTCCAGATGGAATGAGAAGTTATGGGAACCCCAATTGTGATTAAGTTTGCATGTTAGAAGAGTTTTCTTTGTCCCTTTTTTACTTGCTTCCCCAACATTAGCTTCCCAGCCTAGTTTGCACATAACTCTTGTCTGCTTTACACCCCACCCCTGCAAGTTCATGTCTGTGGTGCTTAAAACGTTTTTAAGCGTGGTTTCCTGGTCGTCTTTTGAGGGCTGCCATCCTCATGGTTTATGTGGTACTGTGCTGATGCTGTAGTAGGTGAATCAGTGCAGGTCATGTCATCTGTTGTTGTTCTAGGTTAAGTTCCTTTTTCCAGTTTGTACCACCACTGTGTATTCTGAGAATTGGAAGTCTTTCTGCTGCTCTGTATTTTGTCGCTACCCCCTCCCCCCTGCACAGTCCACGTTTGCTCACATTGTGAGCGGGCTGCAGGTCCTGAATGATGGCATCATCATGAGCCCACATCGTGGAGCCAGGACTTGTAGCATTTGTGCTCGTGACAGCGCCCTGTGCATCCCCCAACCACCCCCTCTTGTAGTTTGCTGTGAGCAGTATGTTTGGCAGCATCCATAGTCTCTCAGGTGTGACCTGTATGTCCACTCAATATGGTCTTACAAATGCCTGCAGGTGGTTGTTTTAAGAGTCCCGCACTGTCTCTGCTATTTCACCATCTGTCCCCTGGTTGCTGTTTGTGTCTCTATGTCACTCTGAGTGGTTGGATGTTGTTATCTTGCTATGACCTGTCTAAAGCATGAGAATTGTAAAAGCACTGCTTGTTGTTGTTGCATGTTATAGGACATTTCTCACACCATTCTACATTCACATGTGAGCATAAAGCCCTGTAAAGAATTCCCGCCCCACCTGTCGTTATACATGTTGTGATCATTCTTTTCTTTTTCTATTGCCCACATGAGTCTGCTTTCATTGTCTTCATTTTCATGTTCTCACTGGTGGTTTTCCTTTTATTTTATGACTGGGTTACTGTTTGCTTAATTCCAATTGAGTGTCGTGTTGGAGATGGGGTGTGCCAGCAATTTGGTCATTTCTTGGGCATTCCAAGGTTTGTTACCACCCGCTTGGTGCAGTTGCTGTGCCATTCTAGGTATGGCATGCTAGTGTATCCTAGTTCTTCCGCCTCTTTTCTCTCCTTGTAACCTTCCACACTCTTGAGTGCTCTGCCCCTGTCATTGCAGTAGAAATGAATGGAAAGTATGCTGGTCTCCTGGCTGGTGTCGCACTAACGTGATGCCACACATTTATGGTGCTGTGCAGGTGCATGGAGAGCGTGTGGTACTAAGTGGAGCTTGCATCCTTCATAGCTGTTTGCAAGAGCACCAAGTCTCCCCCCCCCCACCCCTCAACATTTTTCTAGCAATTAGTGCTGTACCTGTGCTGTGAGTCCTGCAAGTCTGGTCTTTGGTCTGCTTTTCATCCTTTGAAGTATCACGCTAGTCTAGTTTTTTCCATAGGGATCTTCTGCTACTGGAGTATGCAGATCACAAAGAGCTGAGAATCTGTAGTTGTATGTGCTGTGTCAGATCGTAGTTAACTTTTCCATTGCTTACCCTTGTTATTGACTTCTGGTCGTGTCCCTGCACCTGTGCTACCGGTACTTATGTTTTAGTGAAAGGCTCATACCCTTTTAAAAAGTCCTGCTTTTTCCAGGTGTATGGGCCTGGAGATTTCTGCTATGATTCTGCATCAGCAGTGTGTCACCCTAAATCTTTTGCAGAAGAACTCCCATCTCATGCTACAAGAATCATTTTGTTGCTCAGCCCTGTCCCATCTGAGTACTCAGTGGAGTATGTATGTGTGTGGCTGCAGTTCAGTGTATTGGTTTGTCCATCCCCGGATGTTAGTGTTTCCTTGTTGCAGTTGCTCTGTTGTTGTAGCTTTGTTGGTGTTAGTGTGCTGCTGCATCCTAGCCTAGTCCACCCCCCCCACCCCCCCCACCCCCCCACTGAAACCTCTGGGTTACCTTTCATTGTAGTTGAGATGAGTGGTAAGTATGGTCTCCTGGCTGCTTCTCAAGCATCAAGAGATGGCACATGTCCATCTCCATGTGCTGATTGTTGCTGTGTCGTTGCAGGGGAAGCTGGTGATATGAATGCAGCTTGTCCCCTTCATAACTCTGTCAAAGTATGCTCCCCACCACCACCCTTTTCCTAGTGTTGTGGTATCACTGGCACCGCTGTGTAGTGACTCACATCTCATCCTTGGACTGCTTTTCATCCCTCAATCATCCCATCAGTCTGCAGTTTATCCTGTGGGTGCCTGTTGGTATTGGAGTATGCAGACTGAAATCAGAAGCAGCACAGAAACTGCATTTACACGTGCATTGCCATCTTGTTGCAGTAGTTGTGCTGGCAGCAGTGTCTTCCTCCCTCAGAGCTGTATGCCTGCAATATCTGTGGTGTCCTCAACCTCACCTGCACCATCATGCCTCTCCCCACCCCTAAACGCTGTTGTGGGACACGTGTACCATGTGACTTAGTTTTAGCAGTCTCAGAGTCCCTGCACTTCTCCATTGTCTCTCACCCCCAGGGTCACCCACCTCTGATTGTGTCCCTGCCTCTCCATCAGCAGCCAGAGGGTCTGCACTCACTACGATCTTGCAAAAGGATGTAGACCATCTTAAAGGCATTGGTAGTTCTAGTTGCATGATGCAGGGTCTTCCCGGTATGATTCTGCATCCCGTGTCTTATCCTAATTGCCTGCTGTATTATTTTTCTTACCCATGTCATGCTTGAGTATTTCCTTATTTTTTTTTTTGAACATTTTAAGTGGTGGTGTGTATCCGCTTTCCCATTATGCTTGTCTGTATTTCCTGTATTCTCGTTGAATGTAGGACCATGGAGGTTTTCTTTTCTGGTCAATGCTTATGTTGTTGATCATCCCCAGTTGTTAGTATGTGCATGGTGCATTTGCTGTGCTACCCAATCTGGGGCGTGTAAGTGGCATGCTGTATCTCAATTTCCTGCTTGACCCCCTCCTTAAACTCCATCCCAAGCTCTGGACAGCTCTGCTGCTTTCCCTGCACTTGGCATGGCTGGAAAGTATGCCTGACTCTCGGCTGCTCTCCTAGCACCCAGGTGGCACACCATGGGCTGTGTCGGGTTGTGCAGCTCCATGGAAAGCCTTTGGTATTAAGTGCGCCTTGTGTCCTTCATAGGTGTGTGCAAGAGCACACCCCCCTCCCCTCCACCACCAGCATTCTCCCATTCACCTATCACTGCTGCCCCTGCCCTGTGAGTCCTGCAAGATTGGTGTTTGGACTGCTTTTCATCCCTCAGGTATCCTGCCATGGTCTGTGCTGTGATGGGGAGCTTCTGCTGCTGGTGTACTATGCAGGCTGGAAGGAGGGCAGAATCTGGTGTTGCACGTGCTCTGCTGCAGCTGTATGTATGTCGTGGTGGCAGCAGCCTCTTCCTGCCCTCCCTGAAGAGTTGCATACCAGAAGCATCTGCAGTGTCCTCATCCTTGCCTGCATCATCAAATCTCTGACACCTTCAGCAATGCTGTTGGTGGACCCCATGTATCATGGGACTCGTTTTTCATCACTTTGCAGTCCCTCTACTTTTCTGCCATCACTCATCCCTGGTCCTGAATTCTGATTCTGCCCCGTTTTCTCTGATGCCAGTCCCCATCATCCAATGAAAGGACGCCATTCCAAATAGTATTGCTTGTTCAAGGTGTGTGGTCCTGGATATTTCCAATTGATTTTCGCATCCACTATGTATAATCCTAAACCCTGCATCTAAGCCTTTGTATGCATGCTGCAAGTATTTTGTTGCTCAGCTATGTTCTGGAGTCTTCAGTTGTTGTCGGTTGCCGGTCTATTGGCTTTATCCCAATTGAGCCAAGTGCAATATGTGCAATGTCTGTGGCAGCATTTCGTTGCTTTTTGTTGGCTGGACCGACCCAGGTGTCATCATATGCTTGGTGCAATCACTGTGCGGTTGTAGATGTGGTGTGTCATTCCCCATCCCCAGTGCAGTCTCTGGGCTGCTGTGTTTCTTTCCTTGCAGCTGAGCTAATTGGCAAAGTATGCCTGGCTCTTTCCCCAGCACACTAATGGTGTACGACTTCAGGGGCTGCTAGTTGCTGTGTAGCCGATCCCCTACATAGCTGGAGTAAGGAGTCCCCCCGCCCCCCCAATTTTCCTCAGTCCTTATCTGCCATTCCTGACGCCTCCCCTCCCCCCACCGTGTTGTGAGTGAAGCGTATTTGTGCTGCTTTTTATCCCTTCAAGTCTCCTGCCACGGTCTGCAGTGTCTCTCATGGGGACCTGCTGCTTTTGGAGTATGCAGACCGAAATCAGAAGCAGCCCAGAAACTGCAGTTAGACGTGCATTGCTGTCTCATTGCAGTGGTCGTAGTTGCAGCAGTATATTCCTCCGTCTGAGCTGTATGTCAGCAGCATCTGTGGTGTCCTATTCCTCAGCTGCACCTGCATGCCCGCCTGTCCACCTGCCCGCTGTGCATTGTGAGCCATAAGTCCCTAAAATGTTGGTTGCAGGACATGCATGTCATTTTCCCTAGGATCTGTGTGTATTCTGGTGATGTGTGCATGTTTTGAGCCACCTTCACCTGCCCTGGGGAAGTGTGTTCCTTGTTGTCATCCTTTCTCAACCATGAGCGAGCTTTTGAACACTGGAGACCATGTTTGAAGCTCTAGTCATGGTTGTTTTTTATATCCGGTATGAAGGTATACAGCTTGCATTGTTTCCCAGTGTTGGTGTGTTGCAAGTAAGCAAGTGTACGGATTTATGTCAGTCTGTGTGGCTGATCTTTGGAATCAGAGCCTAACCTCCTCCTCCCCACCTTTATTGCCCCCTCACCCTTCCGCTGTTCCTAATTGGCTGCATCCCACTGCTGCCTGCTCAGTGATAGGGTATTTTCTCTGTGAGGTGAGAATCTGTGAGTGCTGGGTAGTATCTCAAGGTGGTGCATGCACCACCTTGTAGTGCAATCCTGAATCTGCAGTAGGATCTTGTGAGCCACCTTAACCGTTGTGATTCCATGTGCTGTGACCCCATCCTTCTGTATTTCACCACCTTATGCACACAGGAGGTTGCGTTTGATGTTCTCATGTTTGCATTCACAACATCTTGGACATTGGAAGGCATGCTACTCTCCGTATTTTTAGGCTTTTTGGTGTTCCTGCTAAGCAAGTCTGGATTCTTCTTGGGAGTTTTTGCTCCTGATCTGTGGAATAGAGTCCACTCTGTGGACATTGTGGTGGTCCCCATCTTTATTCCTGCACCCCTTCCTCAGCTCTAGTTGACCCCATCACACTGCTGTCTGCTCAGTGTTGGTATTTTTTTGTGAGCTGGGATTTCGTGAGTGCCGATGACTATGTAAAGGTGGTGCATGCCCTTGCAGGTGGTGAGCTTTGCTGTGTGCCGTCCGTGGCTGCCCATTGTCTTTTTGCATGTGTGCCTCAGATATGTGTGCTAACGACAAGCAGCCCTGATCCCCCCTCCAGTCTATCTGTGTTTATGCTGTGCAGTTTTCCTTCCCTGTCCTCCTCTTCTCTTCCCCTGGTGTTGTCATGACCGTGTCATGGCCCCCTTCCCCCTTGCTGCTTGTGAAAGGTTGTGCGAGCACTTTTGTTGTTAGCACAAGGTGGTCTCGCTGATGTCTATCTTCAAGGGCTGTGTTGTGCAGATGTTGGAGCAGAGTGTGAGATGACTGAGCTTGCCCTCCATTTTTTGCCTCTACTGATGCTGCGATTAGTATTGCCCCTGGCCTGGTATTCTGATTTCTGAGTCTCCCTGGCACTCAATAGTCAGTCTCTATTACACTCCACATCCACCTCCTCCTGTATGGTTCATGTGTGCTCACGGGAGCATCAAGTAACGGATGGATGACAGTCAGCACACATTGTGGAGTAAGTCATGTATCATCAGCATGGCTGCAGCAGGTCTCGGCTCATGCTTTGGTGTCCTGTGCCTCCACTCTCCCCCAAACTCACCTGTGTGATTTCTCAGACAGTAGTACTTTTGGATGCAGCTATAGGCTCTTGTGTGCCACTCACATCATGTCACTGCCCCTGCTCACAGCACGGTTGTGGTACACCTGGAGTACATGAGTCATTTTAACAGCTGTGTGGTCCTTCCAGTTTTCTGCCATTGCCCATCCCCCTGCTACTGACTTTTGATTGGAAAGCCACCTCTTCCATGCCAGTCCCCATGTTGCAGTGAAAGGATGCCATTGTAAAAACCAGTTTATGGTCCTGGACATTTCTAGTAGGATACATCTTGCAAACTGTGTAAGCTTAAATCTTGTACACAGTATGTCTTATCCCATGGTGAAAGCAATCTTTTGTTGGTCGGCCATCTCTCACCTGATTTCTGTTTTTCTCCTGTTGGCTATTCTCGTAAGTGGTGGTCTGTTCCTGTTGTACCATCACTGTTGGCTTTCATCCAAATTGAATGAAGTGGAATATGTGGTGTGTGTGGTAGTATTTCATTCTTCAATTTCGTGGCCAGCCCGTGCTGTTATTGCATGCTTGGTGGAGTTGCTGTGCTGTTCTGTGTGTCCGTGTGCTACCGTTGCCTAGTCTAGTTTCCCATTCCCACTGCAATCCTCTGGACTTTTGTACCCCTTTCCATGCAGTTGAGAAGAGTGGCAAGTGTGGAACTGAGTGGAGTTTGTTCCTTTCATAGGTGTGTGCAAGAGTACCCCTCCTCACCATTTTCATTGCCATGAGCTGCCCCTGCCTTGTGAGTCCTGCAAGCCTGGTTTTTGGGGTGCTTTTCGGCCCTTGAAGTATCACGTCATTCCAGTTTGCAGCATGGGACCTTCTGCTACTGGAGTATGCACATCAGAATCATTCCAGAATCTGGAGTTGGATGTGCTGTGCCAGATTGTAGCAGCATTTGTGATGGCAGCAGCCTCTTACTCCCTCCATGAGAGCCTTATCCCAGCATCTGTTGTGTCCTCATCCTTGGCTGTATCATCATGTCTACTTCCCACCTCCCAACAGTGCTGTTGCAGGACACCTGCAACATGTGACTTTTCATCAGCCTTTTAGTTCGTTTTCCATTGCTCCTTGGTAATGAGTTCTGGTCATGTCCCTGCACCTCTGCTTCTAGTGTCTATGTTGCAGTGAAAGGCTAATACCCCTTTAAAAGCACTGGTTTTTCCAGTTGTATGGGCTTGGATCATTCTGGTATGATTTTGCATCACCAGTGTGTAACCCTAAACCTTGTACAGAACAAGTCACATCTTATGGCAGAAGCATTCTTTTGTTGCTCAGCTATGTCCCATCTGAGTACTCAGTGCAGCATGTATGTGTGTGGCTGAAGTTCAGTGTATTGCTTTGGACAGCCCCAGGCGTTAGTGTTTCCTTGGTGCAGTTGCTGTGCTGTTCTAGCTGTGTGTTGTGCCTAGTCCCCCACCCGTACTGCAACTTCTGGGTGTCTTTCCGTGCATCAGAGCAGAGTGGCAAGTATGGCCTCCTGGCTGGTTTTGCAGCACGAAGAGATGGCACATGTCCATGTCCATGGGCTTATTGTTGATGTTTCGTTGCAGGGGAAGCTGGTTATATTAATGCAGCTTGTCCCCTTCCTTCATAAGTATGTCAAAATGTGCCCCCCCCCCACCATTTTCCTAGTGTTGCATCAGTGCTACTGCTGTCTATTGACTTTCAAATCTCGTCCTTGGACTGCTTTTCATCCCTCAATTATCCCCTCAGTCTGCATTTATCCCGTGGGTACCTGCTGGTACTGGAGTATGCAGACTGAAATCAGAAGCATTCCAGAAACTGCACTTTGTCATCCATTGCCACCTTGTTCCAGTAGTTTTGCTGGCAGCAGTGTCTTCCTTCCTCAGATCTGTATGTGTGCAATATCTGTGGTGTCCTCATCCTCACTGGTACCATCATGTCCCTCTCCCCACAAACGTTGTTCTGTGACACTTGTACTATGTGACTTGTTTTTATCAGCCTCACAGTTCCTCCACTTTTCCATCATCTCTCACCCCCAGGGTTACTCACCTAGGATTGTCTCCATCAGCAGCCAGCGTGTCTGCACTCACTATGATTTTGCAAAAGGATGTACACCATCCTGAAAGCATTGCTACTTCTAGTTGTATGATGTGCGGTGTTCTCGGTATGATTCTGCATCCCGTGTGTTATCCTAATTCCTGTACAGAATCCCCCCCTCATTCACTGCTGCATTCTTATTTTTCTGATCCATGTCCTGCTTGAGTATTCACTTGGTTTTTTTCCTTGAATATTCTAAGTGGTCGTGTGTTTGTGTTTTCCCATTATGTTTTTGTGTATTTCCTGTATCCTCATTGAATGTAGGAACATGGAGGTTTTCTTTTTGGGTCAATGCTGATGTTGTTGGTCAGCCCCAGATCTTAGTATGTGTGTGGTGTTTTTGCTGTGCTATCCAGTCTGGGGCGTACATTTGGGATGCTGTATTCCAATTTCCTGCCTGACCTCTTCCTTAAACCCCAATGCAAGCTGTGGCGTGCTCTGCTGCTTTCCCTGCACCTGGCATGGCTGGACAGTATGTTTGAGTCCCTGCTGCTCTCCTAGCACCCAGATGCCACACCATGGGCTGTGTATTGCTGTGCAGCTGCATGGACAACCTGTGGTATTAATTGTGCCATGTATCCTTCATAAGTGCTGTGGTGTGTGCTGTCATGGGTAGCTTCTGCTGCTGTTGTGCCATGCCTGCTGGAATGAGGGCAGAATCTGGCATTGCATGTGCACTGCTGTAAGTGTGTTGTGTGGTGGCAGCAGCCTCTTCCTCCCCTCCCAGAAGAGTTGGATACCAGAAGCTTCTGCAGTGTCATCCTTGTCTGCATCATCTGTGCTGCTGCATTGCAGCCTAGTCCACTACCTTTACTGCAACCTCTGGGTTACCTTTCACTGCAGCTGAGATGAGTGGCAAGTATAGTCTCCTGGCTGCGTCTCAAGCATCAAGAGATGGCATATCTCCATCTCCATGGGCTTATTGTTGCTGTGTCGTTGCAAGGGAAGCTGGTGATATTGATGCAGCTTGTCCTCTTCCTTCATAAGTCTGTGAAAGTGTGCTCCCCCCATTACCATTTTCCTAGTGTTGTGGTATCACTGGTACCGCTGTGTAGTGGCTCTTTTAAATCTCGTCCTTGGACTGCTTTTCATCCCTCAATCATCCTGTCACAGTCTGCAGTTTATCCTGTGGGTACCTGCCGCTATTGGAGTATGCAGACCGAAATCAGAAGCAGCCCAGCAACTGCTTTTAGACGTGCATTGGCATCTCATTGCATTAGTTGTGCTGGCAGCAGTGCCTTCCTTCCTCAGAGCTGTATGCCTGCAGCATTTGTGCTGTCCTCATCCTCACCTGCATTATCATGCCCCCCCCCCCCCCCCCCCCAGCCAACGTTGTTGCGGGACAACTGTGCCGTGTGACTTAGTTTTGGCAGCCTCACAGTCCCTGCAATTTCCATCATCTCTCACCCCCAGGGTGACTCACCTCGGATTGTGTCCCTGCCTCTCCGTCAGCATCCAGAGCGTCTGCACTCAGTAAGATCTTGCAAAAGGATGTAGACCATCCCAAAAGTATTGCTAGTTCTAGTTGCATGGTGCAGGGTGTTCCCGGTATGAATCTGCATTGAATGTAGGAGCACGGTGGTTTTGTTTTTGGGTCAATGCTTATGTTGTTGTGCAGCCCCAGTTGTTTGTATGTGCGTGGTGCATTTGCTGTGCTATCTAATGTGGGGCGTGCAAGTGGGATGCTGTGTCCCAATTTTCTGCCTCACCTCCTCCTTAAATCCCAACTCAAGCTCTGGACTGCTCTGCTGCTTTGCCTGCACCTGGCATGGCTGGACAGTATGCTTGACTCCTGGCTGTTCTCCCTTGCATGCAGATGCCACATCATGGTCTGTGTAGGGTTGTGCAGCTGCATGGAAAGCCTGTGGTATTAAGTGTACCTTGTACCCTTCATAGGTGTGTGTGTGTAAGGGCACACCCCTCCTCTCCTCCACCAGCATTCTTCCATTCACCTATCACTGCTGCCCCTGCCCTGTGAGTCATGCAAGATTGGTCTTTGGACTGCTTTTCATCCCTCAGGTTTCCTGCCATGGTCTCTGCTGTCATGGGGATCTTCTGCTGCTGTTGTACTATGCAGGCTGGAAGGAGGGCAGAATCTGGTGTTGCATGTGCTCTGCTGTAGCAGTATCCTGTGGTAGCAGCAGTCTCTTCTTCCCCTCCCTGAAGAGTTGGATACCAGAAGCATCTGTAGTGTCCTCATCCTTGCCTGCATCATCAATTCTGTCCCCCTTCAGCAATGCTGTTGGTGGACGCCTGTATCATGTGATTTATCTTTAACCACTTTGCAGTCCCTCCCCTTTTCTGCCATCACTCGTCCCTGGTACTGAATTCCGATTCTGCCCCCCTTTTTCTGATGCCAGTCCCCATCATCCAATGAAAGGACGCCATTCTAAATAGCATTGCTTGTTCCCGTTTTCTGGTGTTGGATATTTCCAATTGATTTTTGCTTCCACAGTGTATGGTCCTAAAGTCTGTATTGAAGAGTTTGTTTGTGTGCAGCAAGTATTGCTTTGTTTGTCAGCTCTGTTCCTGAGTCTGCACGTCATTGCTTTTTGTTGGCTGGACGCAGGTCCCATCATATGCTTGTTGCAATTTTTGTACTGTTTTAGCTGTGGTGTGTCAGAGCCATACCGTGTACCAGTGTAATTCCCCATACCCAGTGCAGCCTCGTGGTTGCTGTGTTCCTTCTCTTGCTTCTGAGATGATTGGCAAACTATGCCTGGCTACTGCCCCAGTACACAAATGGTCTACATTGTCACTGGCTGCCACTTGCTGTGTAGCCGGTCCCCTTCATAGCTGGAGTAAGGAGTCCCCCCTCCCAATTTTCCTCAGTCGTTAGCTGCCATTGGTGACGCAAGCGCCCCACCCCCATCTTGTAAGTGAGGCGCATGTGGGCTGCTTTTCATCCCTCAAAGTGTCCTGCCATGATCTGGAGTTTCTCTCATGCGCACCTGCTGCTATTGGGGTATGCATACCGAAATCAGAAGCAGGCCAGAAACTGCAGTTACACGTGTATTGCTCTCTTGCTGCACTGGCCATACTTGCAGCGGTCTCTTCCTCCCCTCCGAGGTGTATGTCAGCAGCATCTGTGGTGTACTATCCCTCAGCTGCACCTGCCCACTGTGCATTGTGAACCACAAGTCCCTAAAATGTTGGTTGCAGCGCATGTCATATTCCCTAGCATTTGTGTTGATTCTGGTTATTTGTGCATCTTCTTAGCCACTTTTACCTGTGCTCTGGATCTCTGTGCCTTGCTGTCCTATTTTCCTAATCTTTACCTTTTGAACACAGGAGATCCTGTTTGTAGCACTCCTCATGTTTGTATTGATGTCTGTGATAAAGCTTTGCAACCTGCATTATTTTCAGGTATTTTCAGCTAAGCAAGTGTATGGATTTGTGGCAGTCTGTGTGGCTGACATGTGGAATCGTAGCCTCACCTGCTACTCACCTGTATTGCCCCCTCACCCCTCCGTTAGACCCATTTGGCTGCATCACACTGCTGCTTGCTCAATGCCAGCTTATTTTCCGTGCTAGCTGAAAATCAGTGAGTGCTGAGTATTTTTTCAAGGTGGGTCATGCCTTTTCAATTGGTGATTTTTCCCCCCATTCCATTCCCTGGTTGCTTATTGTGTTTGCATATGTATGTCAGGCATGTGTGCTAGCAAAGGTCCCCCCCAGTTGGCCTACAGCCTATGGTGGTTTTTGTGATCATTTTTGTCCTTCTCTTACCTTCTGTAACCTTCCCCAATTACTTCCACGGCAGTGTAGTATGCCCTCCTCCTGGGTTCGTTTGAAGGGATGTGCGAGTACTCCTGTGGTTTGACCAACCTGCTCTCTGCCCTTCTCTATCCTCATGGCCTTTGTGTTGTGCAGATGCCGCAGTAGTGTGTAACGTGTCATGTCTGGCTGAGTGAGTATGCTCTCCAGTTTGTCCCACAATTGCTGCTGCAACCATTCTTAATACCTGCCCGGTATTCTCAGTCCTGGAAATCTCCCTGCCACTCCTCAACAGTCACGCTCCATCACCCAGCACCCCTCAAACCCCTACTCCACGGTTTTATGGGAGTGGCAGACACCGGATGATGGGATGAGAATCGGCACACATTCTGGAGGAAGACATGCAGCATTAGGCTGAACCAGGTCTTGGCTGATGCCTCAGTGTCGTTCACCCCCCTGTCCCCCAATGAGTTTTTCAACAGTACTGACTCTGTCAGCATTCATAGGCTCCTCTATGTGACCCACATCATGTTGTTCCCTACACTTAACCCCAACGCAATTGTGTGACGCCTGTAGAGCATGAGTTTGTCCTCCAGTTTTCCATCATTGCTCGTCCATGGTAATGAATTTAGATTGTGCCTCTGCCTCTCCAATGCTACTCCTCATGTTCTACCGAAATGCCGCTGTTCTGAAAAGCAGTTCATGGTCCTGGATGTTTCTGCCATGATTCTGCATGTGTGGTGTGTCATCCTGTATGCAATGCTTCCCCCATGCTGCAAGTGTTCCCTTGTTGCTCATTTATCTCCCACGTCAGTCTTCACTTTGTTGTAAGTGGTCGTCATCTGTTCATGTTCTATGGGTCACGCCTGGTTTGTTGCTTTCCGTATGCCAATGGAACGGATTGGACAATGTAGTGTCTGTGCTGTCAAATTTTTTTTTTTTTGGCTATTGTAGGTGTTAGTGTATGCTTGGTGCAGTTGCTGTGCTGTTATGTGTGGTGTCAGTCCCCCATCGTGTCCTAGCCTCGTTTCCCTCTGCCCCCCCCCCCCCCCCCCCCGCAGCCCTCTGGGCTGCTGTTCTCCTTTCCATGCTGCTGAGCTGAATGGCAGGTATGCTTGCCTAATGCCTGCTTTCCCAGTACATGGATATGGTGCTTCCATATGGGCTTCCTTTTGCTTTGCACCTGCCAGGGACACTTTTGATGCTAAATCCAGCTTGTCCCCTTCCTCATTGCAGCAAAGTGCATTCCCCTCCACCCTAATTATTTTCATGGTCTTGAGGTATTACTGGTGTTCTTGTCCTGAGTTCTGCAGGCCTTATGTTTCGACTGCTTTTTACCCTTCCCGTGTTGTGCTGTTGCAGTTTCCAGGGGGACCTGCTGGTACTGCATTTTGCAGAGCAGAATCAACTCTGAATATGCATCGTGATGTGCAGTGAAGATCATTGTGCCCCTATCATTCCCACCTGTATCATTGCCTACTGGCAGCATTTGCTTTGTCGTCCCTCATCTCCATCCACTTTCCTTGCAGTGTGAGCAAGCAGAGCTACCTAAAAGGGGTCTTGCATAGTATAGCCCATTCCTTTGTGTGCATTCTGGCCACGTGTCCATCCTGTGAACCGCCTTTACCTGCCCTTGGGATTCCATGTTCTGGGGCCCCATCCTTCCCTATTCCTCCACTTGATGTACCCAGGAGCTCGTCATCGAAGCTCTCATGTTTGCATCGCAATTCTCTCAACTGTCAGTACTTTCATTTTTTGTTTTTTTTTTTGATTATTGTTTACGTTCTTATTGGGTTTGTGTTGCTGAGCTGTGGAATCAGGACCCACCCTGTGGACATCCTTCTCCTCACTCCCTGTAGTCTTTCACCCCTTCCTCAGCCATTATGGAGTTTATGGCACTGCTGTGTGCTTTCATGGGATCTTTTTTTTGACTGGGGACCCTTGAGTACTCATCTCCTATCTTAATGTGGTGCTTGTGTTGCAAGTGGTTGCTTTACCTGTTTCTATTCCTTGTTTGCCATTGCTTTTGTATCTGTCTGAGGTATGTGTGGTCACAGCTTCAGCGCCCCCCCCCCCCCCCCAACTTCACTGTATCAGGTTTCTGCTTTGCAGGTTTCCCTCGTTTTTTCTGTTCCTTTTTTTGTGTGCTACCATGAGTGTAGCAGACCCCACCCCTACCCGTCTCCCCGCTTTTCTCTTCAAAGGGTTTTGACAGCACCCTTTTTGCCATAGAAACCAGCTTTTGCTGATGTCTATTCTCATGGACCTCATTCCTGGGCATCTGCAGAGTCTGTGGTCAAGAAGTGTATTCTGTTTTCACAGTAGGGGAGTAAAGCCCTGCACCTCCCCAGCCCTGATGGATGGCTGTATAGCAGCTGAAATCTTGGCACAGCTTTGTTGGATTTTCCCCCACCCATGGAGGCTTTGTGTGCCAAGCACCCCACCATTTTGCCTAAAGGGTGCAGAGGCAGTGGTAGTTAGTAGTTAGTGCTGCTGCCCACAGGTCCTGCTGTGGGAACCATCCCTATACCTGCATTACTTGTGTGTGCCTGCTGACATAGGTCAGTGAAATTTGGTGACCTGTCAGTTATGTCCACTGTTTAGTATTTACTTTTTTTTTCCTTGAACAATTCTATAGTGGTGGTGTGTTTCTGCTTTCCCATTATGCTTGTCTGTATATCCTGTATTCTCATAGAATGTAGGAACATGGAAGTTTTCTTTTCTGGTCAATGATGATGTTGTTGGCCAGCCCCAGTTGTTAGTATGTGCATGGTTCATTTGCTGTGCTATCCAATCTGGGTCGTGCAAGTGGCATGCTGTATCTCCATTTCCTGCTTGACCCCTCCTTAAACTCCATTTCAAGCTCTGGACAGCTCTGCTGCTTTTCCCTGCACTTGCATGGCTGGAAAGTATGCCTCATTCCTGCTGCTCTCCTAGAACCCAGGTGGCACACCATGGGCTGTGCAGTGTTGTGCAGCTCCATGGAAAGCCTTTGGTATTAAGTGCGCCTTGTGTCCTTCATAGGTGTGTGTATGAGCACACCCCCGCTCCCCTCCACCCCAGCATTCTCCCATTCACCTATCACTGCTGCCCCTGCCCTGTGAGTCCTGCAAGATTGCTCTTTGGACTGCTTTTTATCTCTCAGGTATCCTGCCATGTTCTGTGCTGTGATGGGGAGCTTCTGCTGCGGTGTCCTATGCAGGCTGGAAGGAGGGCAATCTGGTGTTGCACGTGCTCTGCTGTAGCTGTATGTATGTCATGGTGCAGCAGGCTCTTCCTCCCTTCCCTGAAGAGTTGCATACCAGAAGCATCTGCAGTGTCCTCATCCTTCCTTGCCTGCATCATCAGATCTCTGACACCTTCAGCAATGTTGTTGTTGGACCCCATGTATCATGGACTCCTTTTTCATCACTTTGCAGTCCCTCTACTTTTCTGCCATCACCATCATGGTACTGAATTATGATTCTGCCCCGTTTTCTCTGATGCCAGTCCCCATCATCCAATGAAAGGACCCCATTCCAAATAGTATTGCTTGTTCAAGGTCCTGGATATTTCCAATTTATTTTTGCATCCACTATGTATAATCTTAAACCCTGTATCTAAGACTTTGTATGCATGCTGCAAGTATTTTGTTGCTCAGCTATGTTCTGGAGTCTTCAGTTGTTTTCGGTTCCTGGTCTATTGGCTTTATCCTAATTGAGCCAAGTTGAGCATGTGCAATGTGTGTGGCAGTAGTTTATAGCTTTTGTTTGGGTGGACCCAGGTGTCATCATATGCTTGGTGCAATCACTGTGCTGTTGTAGATGTGTTGTGTCATTCTGCATCCCCATTGCATTCTCTGGGCTGCTGTGTTCCTTTCCTTGCCGCTGAGATGATTGGCAAAGTATGCCTGGCTCTTTCCCCAGCACACTAATGGTCTACGACTTCAGGGGCTGCTAGTTGCTTTGTAGCCGATCCTCTACATAGCTGGAGTAAGGAGGGCCCCCCCCCCCCAATTTTCCTCAGTCTTTATCTGCCATTCCTGACGCCTCCCCTCCCCCCACCGTGTTGTGAGTGAAGCGCATTTGGGCTGCTTTTTATCCCTCGAAGTATCCTGCCACGGTCTGCAGTTTCTCTCATGGGGACTTGCTGCTATTGGAGTATGAAGACCAAAAATCAGAATCACCCCAGAAAGTGCAGTTAGACTTGTATTGTCGTCTTGTTGCAGTGGTCGTACTTGCAGCAGCCTGTTCCTCCCTCCGACCTGTATGTCAGCAGCATCTGGTTTTGTCCTGTTCCTCCACTGTACCTGCATGCCCACCTGTCCACCTGCCTGCTGTGCATTGTGTATCATAAATCCCTAAAATTTTGGTTGCAGGACATGTTATTTTCCCTGTGATTTGTCTGTATTCTGGTGATGTGTGCATCTTCTGAGCCACGTTCACTTGCCCTGGGGATGTCTGTGTCTTCTCGTCATCATTTCTTAACAATGCGCGAGCTGGTGAGCACTGGAGACTATGTTTGAAGCACTAGTCATGGTTGTTTTGATATCTGGTATGAAGGTGTACAACTTGCAGTATTTTCCGGTGTTGGTGTGTTGCAACTAAGCAAGCGTATGCGTTTCTGGCAGTCTGTGTGGCTGATCTGTGGAATCAGAGCCTAACCTCCTCTTCCCCACCTGTATTTCTCCCTCACCCCTGTTTGACGTAATTGACTGCCTCATACTCCTGCTTGCTCAGTGGCAGGCTATTTTGTGTGCGAGGTGAGAATCTGTGAGTACTGACTCTTTTTTCAAGGTGGGGCGTGCCCTTTCAATTGGTGTTTCTTTTTCCCATTTTCTGCTTGCCTATTGTGTTTGCCCATGGATGTCTCAGGCATTTGTACTAGAGCAATCCACTGTTTGACCTCTATCCACATGGGGTATGTGTTGTGCAGATGCTGCAGTAGTGTGTCATGTATGGCTGCTTGAGCATGCTCTCCATTTGTCCCCCAATTGCTGTTGCAATCACTATCCATACTGGCCCGGTATTCTGAGTCCTTCTTGGAAGCCTTCCTGCCAGTCTTCAACACTCAGTCTCCATCACCCAGCATCCCTCAACCCCCTACTCCATGGTCCTATGCGAGTGCCAGGCACCGGATGATGGGATGAGAATCAGCACATATCGTGGAGGAGGGCATGCAGCATCAGGCTGAAGCAGGTCTTGGCTGATGCCTCAGCCTTCTTCAAACCCCTCTCATCCAATGATTTTTATCACAGTATTACCTTTGGCAGTGCCCGGAGGATCCTCTGTGACCCACATCATGTTGTCCCCCACTCTTGTCCCTAATGCAGTTGTGTGACACCTGTATAATGCTTTGTGTTCCAGTTTTTCAGCGTTGCTCACCCATGGCAATGACTCTTGAATGTGCCCCTGCCTTTCCAATGCCAGTCCCCACGTTCCACCGAAAGGATGCTGTTCTACAAATGAGTTTATGGTCCTGGATATTTCTGTCATGATTCATCCTGTGTGGTGTGTCATCCTGTATGCAATACTTTTCCCATGCTGCAAGCCTTCCTTTGTTTCTAATTCATCTCCCACCTGAGTCTTCACTTGTATTTGGTGGTCTGTTCCTGTTCTGCCATCACGCCTGGCTTGTTGCTTTCTGTATGTTAATTGAACGGATTGGAGTATGTAGGTTGTGTGGGCCTTTTTTTTTTTGTCGGCAGCCACAGGTGTTAGTGTATGCTTGGTGCAGGTGTGCTGCTCTTCCAGCTGTGGTGTGTCATTCCCCTACCGTGTGTTAGTGTAGTTTCCGCGCCACCCCCCTCCCCCTTCCCCTGTACCCTTCTGGGCTGATGTGCCCCTTTCCATGATGCTGAGTTGAATGGCAGGTATGCTTGCCTACTGTCTTCTTTTTTTTTATTTTATTTTTTTCCTAATGTCTTCTTGCCCATTACATGCAGATGGTGCATCCTCATGGCTTTCCTCTTCCTGTGCACTTGCAAGGGAAGCTTTTGACCCTAAATCCAGCTTGTCCGCTTCCTCAGTGCAGCAAAGTGCATTTCCCCCCTACCCCAATTAATCAGTGGTGCCCTCGTTCTGAGTTATGCAGGCCTTATGTTTAGACTGCATTATATCCTTCAAGTGTAGTGCCATTGCAGTTTCTCCTAGGGGGACCTGCTGCTACTGCACTTTGCAGAGCAGAATCAACCTTGCATCTGCACTATGATGTGTACTGAAGGTCATTGTGCCCCTCTTATTCCCAGCTGTATGATTGGCTATTAGCATTTGTTTCGTCCTCCCTCATCTGCATCCACTTTCTTTGCAGTGTGTGCAAGGAGAGGTACCTAAAAGGGCTGTTTCATAGTATGTCCCATTTCTTTGTTTGTGCGTTTTTTTTGGCCACGTATCCATCTTGTGATGTGCTTTCACCTCCCCTTGGGATTCCATGTGTTGTGACCCCATCCTTCCCTATTCCTCCACCTGATGCACCCAGGAGCTCGTCATTGAAGCTCTCATGTTTGCATCGCAAGTCTGGTACATGTCAGTGATTTAATTTTTGGCTGTTTTTGATTAGTGTTTACGTTCTTATTGGGAGTTTGTGCTGCTGAGCTGTGCAATCAGCACCCACCCTGTGGACATCCTCCTCCTCCTCCTCCTCACCGCCTGTAGTCCTTCACCCCTTCCTCAGCCCTTATTGAGTTTATGGCACTGCTGTCTGCTCGTCATGGGTATCTTTTTTTGAGCTGGGGACCCTGGAGTACACATCTATATTTTAACGTGTTGCTTGCTGTTGCAAGTGGTGTGCTTTCCTGTTTCTGTGCAGGTTTCCCTCGTTTTTTCTGTTCCCTTTCCCGAGTGCCACCATGAGTGTAGTAGAACCCGGCCCCCCCCCCCCCCCCCCCACCGTCTCCCCGCTTGCTGTTCAAAGGTTGTGGTAGCACCCTTTTGGGCTTAGAAACCAGCTTTTGCTGATCTCTATTCTCATGGACCTGAGACCTGGGCAGCTGCAGGAAGTCTGTGGGCAAGAAGTGCATTCTCTGTTTGCACGGTAGGGGAGCAAAGCCCTCCACCTCCCCAGCCATGATGGATGTCTGTGCAGGAGTTGAAATCCTGGCACAGGTCTGTTGGATTATTCCCCACACCCATGGAGGCTTTGTGTTCCAAGCACCCCGCCTTTTGGCCTAAGGGGTGCAGAGGCAGTGGTAGTTAGTGCTGTTCACCTGCCCACTAATCATTGTGAACCATAACTCCCTAAAATGTTGGTTGCAGGATATGTCATTTTCCCTAGGATTTGAGTGTGTTCTGGTGGTGTGTGCATGTTTGGAGCCAGCTTCACCTGTCCTGGGGAAGTCTGTGCCTTGTTGTCATCCTTTCTTAACCATGAGCGAGCTAGTGAACACTGGAGACCATGCTTGAAGCTCTAGTCATGGTTGTTTTGATATCTTGTATGAAGGTATACAGCTTGCAGTGTTTTCCAGTGTTGGTGTGTTCCAAGCAAGCAAGTGTATGGATTTCTGGCAGTCTGTGTGGGTCATCTTTGCAATCAGAGCCTAACCTCCTCCTCCTCCCCACCTTTATTGCCCCCTCACCCTTCCGTTGGTCCTAATTGGCTGCATCCCACTGCTGCCTGGTCAGTGATCGGGTATTTTCTTTGTGAGCTGACAATCCGTGAGTGCTGGGTAGTTTCTCAAGGTGTGGCATGCCCTTTCAATTGGTGTGTTTTCTTTTTCCATTCCGTGGTTGCTCATTGTGTTTGTGTATGGATGTCTCAGGCATGTGTGCTAGCTAGCAGAGGCTCCCCCCCCCCCCCCCCCACTCTTTGGCCTACAGCCTATGGAGCTTTGGCTGATCAATTTTTCTTTCCCTTTCCTCCTGTAACCTTTCCTAAGGCCTCCCAGGACAGTGTAGAATCCTTTCCTCTTGGGTTCCTTTGAAAGCATGTGTGAGTGTCCCTGTGGGTTGAGCAACCTGCTGTCTGGCCTTCCCTATACTCATGTCCTTTGTGTTGTGTGGGTGCCACACTAGTGTGTGTCAGGTCTGGCTGAGTGAACATGCATCCATTTGTCCCCGATTGCTGCTGCAACCATTATCAACAACGGCCCTGTATTCTCAGTCCTGGAAGTCTCCCTGCCACTCCTCAACATTCACTCTCCATCACCCAGCACCCCTCAAACCCCTACTCCACGGTTCTATGGGAGCAGCAGACACGATGGTGGCAGGAGAGTCAGCACACATGGAGGAAGATATGCAGTATCAGGCTGAAGCAGGTCTTGGCTGATGCCTCAGCGTTCTTCAAACCCTTCTCCCCTAATGAGTTTTTCCACAGTACTGCCTTTGGCAGCACCCATAGGATCCTCTATGTGACCTACATCATGTTGTCCCTCACCCTTAACTGCACAGTTGTGCGACAGCCATACAATGAGTTTGTTTTCCAGTTTTGTAGCGTTGCTCACCCATGGGCACGACTTTTGATTGTGCCCCTGTCTCTCCAATGGAAGTCCCAATGTTCCACTGAAAGGATGCTTTCCTCAAAAGCAGTTTATGGTATTTGGCATTCCTGCCATGATTCTGCATGTGTAGTGTCATCCTGTATCCAATGCTTGTCCCATGCTGCAAGTGTTCCTTTGTTGCTCATTTATCTCCCATGTGTCAATTGCCCGGATTGGAGAGTGTATTGTCTGTGGTGGCGGCAGTTTTTTTTTTTTTTTGGGGGGGGGCAGCACCAGGTGTTTCTGTATGTATGCTTGCTGCAGGTGCGGTACTATTGCAGCTGTGGTGTCATTCGCCTACCTTGTCCTAGCCAGGTTTCCCGCCCCCCACTCCAGCCCTCTGGGCTGCTGTGCCCCTTTCCATGTTGCGGAGATGAATAACAAGCATGGTTGCCTACTGTCTGCTTGCCCAGTATCTGCAGATGGTTCATCTTTATGGGCTTCTGTTTGCTCTGTGCTTGCAGGGGAAGCTTTTGGCACTAAATCCAGCTTGTTCCCTTCGTCAGTGTGCCCAAATGCATTACCCCCAAACCATGTTACTAGTCTTGAGCTATCAGTCTTGCCCTTGTTATGAGTCCTGCAAGCCTTATCTTTGGACTGGTTTTCATTCTTCAAGTATCCTGCCCTTGCAGTTTCTCCAAGGGGGACCTGCTGCTACTGCAATTATCAGACCAGAGTCAACTGTGAATCTGCAATGCTATGTGTAGTGCAAGATTATTTCACCACTCTCACCTGTAGAATTAGCTAGTGGCAGCATTTGTGTCCTACTTCTTCTGCACCCACTTTCTTTGCAGTGTGAGCAAGCAGAGGTACATAAAAGGGCTGTTGCATAGTATGTCCCTTTCCTTTGTGCACATTCTGGCCATGTGTGCATCTTATGAGCCACCTTTACCTTCCCTTGGGATTCCATGTGCTGTGAACTCATCCTTCCCTACTCCACCATGTGATTCGCACAGGAGCTTGTTATTGCAGCTCTCGTGTTTGCATCACAAGTCTCCCAACTGTCAGTACTGTCATTCTTTTTGGTGTTCCCGATTAGTGTCTAGATTCTTCTTGAGTTTTTGCTGCTGAGCCGTGTAATCAGAGCCCACTCGGTGGACATCCTGGTCCTCAGCACCTGTATTCCTTCACCCCTTCCTCAGTCCTTATTGACTCCCTGACACTGCTGCGTGCTCAGTATGGGTATCTTTGTCAGCTGGGGACCCGTGAGTGCGGATGGCTATGTCAGGGTGGTGCTTGATGTTGCAAGTGGTCTGTTTTCCTGTTTCTATTCCTTGTCTGCTCATTGTCTTTGGATGTCTGCCAGAGGTCTGTGTACTAGCACCTCCAACCCCCTGCCCTTACGTGTATCCGTGTTTCTGCTGTGCAGTTTTCCCCTTCTTCCTTTTCCTGAGTGCTCCCATCAGTGTCGTGGCTTCTCTTCCCCCCGACCCCGTGTCCGTCTCCCTGCTTGCTTTTCAAAGGTTGTGCCAGCACCCTTGTGGTCACAGCAACCATATTTTGCTGGCCTCTGTTCTCATGGACTCCTCAGGTCTGGGCAGCTGCAGGAAGTCTGTGGGCAACAAGTGCATTCTCTGTTTGCACAGTAGGGGACCCAAGCCCTGCACCTCCCCAGCCATGATTGATGGCTGCTCTTGCTGCTGTTCAGCAGCTGAAATCCTGGCACTGCTTTGTTCCATTACCCCACACCCATGGAGGCTTTGTGTTCCAAGCACCCCACCTTTCCGCCCAAGGTGTGTAGAGGCATTGGGAGTGCTTGCTGCATGTTATGGCAGTAAAGCCAGACCTCCCGATCACGCCAGACTTTTACCAGTAGTGTTGCCCCTTCTACCCCTACCCTTGGTGGCACTGCTGCCACCCACAGGTCCGTCTGTTGGAACGATCCATATACCTGTGTTGCTTGCCCGTGCCTGCTTTGGTAGGTTGCTGATATTTCAGTGATCTGTTATGTCCAATGTCTACTAACCTGGAATCTGTGATTGTGTGCATGTGTGCTGCCCTCCCCTGGCGAAAGGAGCCACTTCTAAAAGCATTGATCATTGTGAAGACGAGTGGCAGTGCTGTTTTAACCTTGTTTTTTACATTTACAGTGCTGACCTAGTTTGCAGAAGAGGGGTTACTCTGCCGTTTCATTTGTGCCCATCCGTGCAGGAATGTTTTCTGCCACTTCACCCCCGCCCCCCCCCCCCCTCGTTGTTCCTGCAATACATCCCCTCAGTGTATCTTTCCCCCCAGACCCCCATGGACTTTTTTCTGAGCGTGTGCCCGCTGTTGTTTACTGCTTGTGTCATGTCCGCGCATTCAAATACATGTGTAAATGCATGTGTGCAAGATGATGGATTCAGGTTTTCTGAGTCCCCTCAACCTTCACCTCACCACTGCCCGCACACTGTGGGGAGTCACCAGGCACCCTTTTTTTCATTATGCAATCTTCCTGGTTCCGATACAAACTCCCAAGTACTCTTCCCACCCTGTCACAAATCTAGAGACATGTCATCAGGGAGTAGAGTGTTGGTGTCCTGTAGGGTGACTCTTGCTGTGTGTGTTTCATGAGTGTTCCCTTTTTGTTAGCAGAGAGCTGCCACCTTTTTGTTATGATCCAACCCCTCTTCTACTGGGTCTGTCTTGCCCGGGAGCTATTGCTTTTCTCTGATTCCTTTGCCCACTCAACACGTGTGCCCCTGCCTCCCTCCAAAACACGCGCTTCATTCCCTTACTTTTTTGGCTGCAGTAGCTCCCTGTTTCCTCCCAGTGTCCACCCTGTCACATGCCGTGTCCCCCTCCCCTCTCCATGTTGCTCGGAGTCGCTCATACACAAAGAAATCATTGACACTCACCACACCAGGGTGCTGGGGCCGGGGACAGGGGGACAGAAGAGCACTTGTGGCGCAAGGTGGTGTGAGGGGGGCATGGAAGGGAAGGTCATGCAGCGCTAGGGATTGTGGAGAGGCCGGGCAGGGTGAATGGGTCCTTTTTTGACCATGTGTTTTGCTGAGCTCTTGAGCGGGCGGGTATTGTGTATGAGCTCTTTGGATTCTGTGCCTTCAGTTGGATGTTGGTGCGTGCTGCTGTCTGTCCGTGTGCATGCCCCTGCACAGTCAGGTTGGTCGGCCGTGATGGATGTGGTGTCCGAGCAGGGTGTGATTCCACAGCCCGTCCTCCAGTCATTTGTCCCCAGCAGCAGCAGCAGCAGCAGCAGCAGCAGCAGCAGCAGCATCATGGTCTCCTGTCTTTCTTTTACCTGTGTAGTGGGTGAGCGTTTCATGAATATCATTGATTCATGGCAATGCCACTCAGGTTTTCTCTGAGGGGCTCCCCTTCATTTCACCCACAGTGTGCCTTCCTTTTCCCATCATTGTTTTCTTGTTTCCCAGGGAGACAAAAGGTATTTTTCTGCTGAATGGAGAGTATCTTGGTCTACCTGTCTGCTTTGTTTTCCTAGCGCCCCTAGGTGTACACCTGGATACTTTCAGCCCCACCCTCCCCCCAGCTACGAGCAGAGCTCTTTGTCTGTCTCCTGCCCTGAGGGATGCTTCCGCTCTGTCCTTACAGCCCGCTACCCTACCCCACCGGCAGGCAGACCTGGGCACATGTTCCTTTGTGCTTCCCCAGAGGCACTCACCTCTTAGCTCTGCAGCTCCTGTTTGCTGCACGGGGATTTCACCTTCTGCTGCCTCTGCAGATAGTATTGACAGGGAAGCCATTCCATGTGCGCCGTAGGCATGTCTTTCTTGCTCTTCCTGGTGATATCAGCCTGTGAAAACGAAAAGGCAGCATTGTCCATTTGTCTGTGAAAGGAATGGCTTTGCAATTTCCCTGCTTGTTCATGTGTCAAAGGAAGGATTGTCTGCACTTGCCACTCCAGGTTATGGCTTTGCCCTGGGAACATGTCCTATTCTTACCTCCCGTCCCTCTGAGTAAAGGCTGCACCCTTAACTGTAGCTGCTGCGGTTCCCCACTCACATTTCTCAGACTTAGTCTCCCCATTTCCCGTGACATCATTAGGCAGCATCATTACAGCAGGCATTGAGGGTGTAGGAAATTAGGGGGATGGGTGCAGTGAGTTGGAGAGAGCACAAGGAATTTCCGGCAGAAGAGAGCGCAGGTGGAGAGCACAAGGTGGGGCCCTGGGGTTTGTTTTCACTTACTCGTTTCCGAAGCCTTTCCTCGGTGTCACGCACTCCTGTGGATCTTCTCGGTGTTGCTCGGGGCTGAAGTGCTTCCCAACAAGCTGGAGCCTGCAATTTCTTCTCTTGACCAAGGAGCGCTTTTGTGTTCCTGAAAGACTCCCTGCCTTTCCCATAGCAATTTGAATTCATGTGTGTCCTGCCTTTTCACTGTTGCGCTTACAAGGGTGTCTACTTTGGGAATGGATCCACAGGTATCATTCCTGGGGCAACATTAAAGGTCTTTCATATTTCCTCTGTGCTGTTTATTGCTATTACTTTTTCCCGGGGTTCACTGCTTTCTGTCTAGATTTCCAAGGGTTGCCATGGCGTGCTATCAACAGTGTGCTGCTTCAGGGGTGAGCTCCGGGAGGCTTTTGCCCTCGCGCTCGCCATTCATCCCTGGTACTTGCCTTGTGTTCTCGGGCAGCTGTCTGAAACCGCCACCCTGTGTGCTGGAGCTGGCCTCATGGGCCTTATTTGCGCTCCTCATGGTCACACAGTCACCAATACCTCACGAGAAGGGCCATGTGCGTCCTACTTTAGGCCTGGCCCTTCACTCCCTCCCTTCCAGAGGTTCCCTGTTCCCTATGGGCACGCGGGAGTCGCCCACGAGAGAGTATGTGGTCCTTCCTCCTTCGGAGCTGACCTCTTTCAGCCCTTATTTTTGGGCTCTCACTGCTTTCCCTGCTCCCACCATCACCGTTTCATTCCCATTTCTCTGCCCCCACTCAGCCACAGCCACCCATGTCTCCTCCACATTGGCCTTGCTCCGGTTTCCCCTCCCTCTTCCTCTTACTGGTGCCCCGAGTCATCATCTAGCGTTAATCCCGATCACAGGGAATGCCGACATTCCACCGAAAGAAGGGAATGTCCTGCCTCACACAGGCAACTCACCCAGGTGCATCGCACGTAAGGTGGGTTGAGGATTTGTGCCTCTGGGAGAGGAAGGGCAGTTTGCGCGCCTCACTTATATCTTCTCCTCCAAATGAGGCTGCGTCACCGTTTTCCATGGAATTCATTGGGTGCCGCAGTCTGGGTGTGGGGCAGGCCTCCGCTCACAAAGCGCAGCGATGGGGTCCGCAGCGGGGGTGATGGGCATTGCCTTCTCTTGCAGGCAGGGGCGGGCGTGCTTCAGCTACCTGATGGTCGGCTATTAGCTTGATAGCCATGACAAAGAGGTACAGCTGCAGGGCCACGGAAAGAGGGAAGTCACTCCCTGCCCGCATATCTTGGAGTTGCAAGGTCTCTGCTGGCAGAAGACAATTGCTCGGCCCAGCTCTTTGTGTAGATGCAGATTTCAAGCATTCCTCCCTCAGGGCATTTCCAGGAGGGGAGCTAAGAGTTGCGCGGAGAGCGTAGAGCTGCCTGAACTCTGCTGCCCAAACAGTAGTGCTCACCTGTGGTTCGCTTTCCGGTTCACATTCCAAAGTCTCAGGGAGGCCTCTGTGCTCATTGACTCTCATCGTCCTGTTTTCGGCATGATTCCTTCCTGCGGCGCTTGAGGATATGGAACCTTCCTGGGGGATCGTCTTTCTCGCATTCACCCGTAGGATCTTGGCATCGCGCTTGCCTTCCTGACTCCTGAGGTGAGACGGGTAGGGAACCTGGGGAGTGCGGTGGCCAACTGCGGGTTGGGTGTGACTTGAAGTGCGTGTGTCCTGTTGACTGCCTTAGCCAAAGTTTGCGCTGCTTTGGTTGCGCCTCATTTTTCCCTTTTTTAAAAAAAATATATATTTTTCGTATTTTTGGTATAGGACAGGGAGAGGGTCACATAGGGAAATCCATGAGAGACCAACATCGATCAGTTGCCTCCTGCACACCCGTTGCTGTGGTTGTGAGTTCTGCCAAGGCATGGGTCCTTGAGTGGTGTCGCACCCCGGACCTCTCATTCCGCAGGATGACGCTCCATCCAGTGATACCAATTGGTTTTGGATGCGTGTTTTTTTTTTTTTTTATTTATTTATGTATTTTTGTTTTATTTTTTCCCTGGGAGTGGTGTTATCCTTTTTGCGACAAGGTGGCCTATTCCTTTGCTCAGCCTGCGCGGCCGTTCGCCCCTTCAGGGGTCCTCAGTTACTTGGGCTTGCCTGAGCACTTTTTCTTTGCCGTTTGTGGGTTCCCTGTATACGTCCTTTCCTTTACAGATGTTCCCGTGTCTTCTTCCTTTGATCGTGTACATGTGATGTGTTAGGTTCTGCTGCCACCTTGTGGCTATTGCTGCAAGTCTTGGTCCTGTCTTTCCAACTTTGCAACGTCTTCGTGTGATGTTTGATCCTTTGCTGCCACCTTGTGGCTACAGTTGGAATGGCACGCGTTTTCACTAAGGATGTGTGCCTGTGTTGTTTCTTGTAGTGTTGTTGGCAATCACTCCTTTTCAAATTGCCATCTGCTGTTTTGGGACTCGGGATTCTGCTACGAGGCAGAAACACTACTTTTTGAAACTCGCAGGTGGGAGCCGGTCCTGTTTTGATTTGTGTGGTTATTGGGAGTTAGTGTCGTGCTGCCCAGCTGTCTACTTTGCTCCGGCGACATGATGCTCATTTGTATCATGTCCACTGTTTGATATTGCTGCTTCTTTCTGTGCTTTGTTAAATTTTGGTGTTGTCTGCACAGGATTGTCAGGTTGCATGGTTTGGCGGTAAGATGTTAAGGGTTCAGGTCACTGAGGTCTTGGTGCCATTTACACTGTGTGAGGGCATGTTGTTTACCTCCTGTGTGCGTAATGCGGTGATATGCCTCTGTTGTGAAGTGGCTGACTAGGTACCTGACTGCCTGTATGCAGACCTCAGTTTTGATTGCGGTATCCGTGATCTCTGTGTGAATGGTGGGAAGGTATGCCTTGGTCTGTTTTTTTGAGTTTTGACTGGGCGTGCCTTGTTTTTTGCATTTGTTTTTGTGTGCTGTCCATGTGCACCTGTGGGTTCAGGTCCTTATGTAAAGTGTCCTGTGCCATTCTCTTTGGCCAGCTGTTTGGTGGTTATGGTCCGCGCTCTGGCTTCATGTGTCCTGTTTGCATTTGGTTCTTGATCTGCTGTGTGTGTTCTGTGCCAGGTTCCTTTTCTGGGGTCCTGAATCTGCCTCCACTGTCTGGTGTGTGTAGCTGATGGGTCATGTGTTGACCTCTGTGCCGCCTGCAGTGCTTGTCATGGCCTGAGTAAGTCCTGGGCCCACGATGCCCTGACTCAGTTCTCTTTCCCGTTGTGCAATTTTGCTCCGTTGTGATTTACTGAGTGTGTTCCATTTTGATCTTGTGTCGGTGTAAACCATTTAGCGATCGGTGTCCTGTGCCACCATACTTCTCGTCAATTCCCCATTTGAGGTTTGTGAGGGAGGCCCTTGTGTAGAAATGCAGATGAGGCATTTTTTCCCCGGTGTGTTTGAACTAAGTTATTTCTCAGGAGCCCTTCACAGTAGGTGTCTGGATGGTCATTGTCCATGCCTGTTGTCTGCTGCCTTATTTGCATGGGTAGTTTTGTGGCAGGCACGGGATGAGTATACAGCTGGGGGCAGCTTTTTGGTTGTGGTTCCAGCTGCCTATGAAGGAGTTGCGGGGGTCTTTGGAAGGACTTAGCAGACCTGGGCTCACGTTTCTGTTTTGCCCTGATGGGCATCACCGGATAGGTGGAGCCAGGGTTCCTCGTAGGTGTGGAGGAGGCAGTAGGAGAGTAAGTTCTTCCATTTTAACATACCTCTCAGGGGTCCTCAGTAAGTGCTCAAGGAGACATATGTGGCCATGTTCTCCCTCATTGCTTCGCCTGTTGTGAAGGGCACATGGTTTTCTGCTACATGTCCAGGGCAGGCCTTCAGCATGATGCTGTCTCAGGATTCCGGGCAGCCTGTGTGCTTGCAGCAGTGCCTTGTCCAAAGCACAAAGGCCTGGAGCTGCATTTCCCTTCCCAGCTCCATTCCCTGACTGGCGGCTGCATGTGGGAGGCTACCAATGCATGTGTTTGTCTCTGCCCATGCCTCTCCTTTGCACTCTTGCTCTCTTTTGTAACACAGTGGGTGCTTATTGTTTTTAGAGAGGAGGCGAGAGTGTGTTAGGCAGAAGCAACCATCATTACAGGCATCCATGCATTGGTTGCCTTCTGCATGGTGATGCTGGCTATGCAGTTGGAAGCCTCTGCGTGTGAGCCCTTCCCGGAATCCGTCTGAAAGGTTTGCGACGCAGGAAACAAGACACAGAGTCCAGGCCATGGAAAGGGGGTGAGGTTTTAATCTTGCGCTCCCGGACGAAACTCACCGGTCCGAGAGTGGGCCAGGGGAGTTCGCGCCAAAACGGGGGCTTAGGTACTTCCTTAAAAACAGCTGTTTAGCTAGGGGAGGGTGGAGGTCATCAGAGTTGTGGAATTCCTGCCTCAGTCAGGGGTCTGGGAAGGCGCCAGTTATCTTTGTCACCATCTACCTTGCGGATGCTTGCATGGCTGTGGTCTTTCCCCCCTGCCTCGACCTAACACCGTCCTCAGCTCCTTCCTTCTGTCCACTGACCTGCACCTTGTTGGGTTCCCTGCCTCTTTCTCTTATAAGCTCAGTTATAAGTGTCCTCCATGAGGATTCACAGCAGAGAGAAAGCATAAGCAAAAAAATTTTTCGTGAAGCAGGCGCTTGGCCAGCTTGGCATGATTGCCTGTGTCAGATTCCGCGCCGGAGGTGGCCTGGGATTGACGGGCGAGGTTTCGCTGTGTGTCCCAAACCAAAGACCTGTGTCATGTGCGTTTTTGCCACGGCAGGGACTGGGGTGATAGAGCTGTTGAGCCTGAGGGAATGAAGGTGAGGAGCTGAGGAGAGGGCGTGGCCCAAGTGCTGCCTCCCGGGGGGGGGGGGGGGTTCAAGGACAAGGCAGGTATTGGTGGGCCTGAGGCGAGTGGTGACCTGGGAGCAGCGTGCTTGTGGCTTCTGCTGTAAGGCCCTCTACTGAGGGAGAGGGCAGTGGCCGCTAGGCTGTGGCTGAGGCTTGTTAGGTCGAGGCAGGGGGGAAAGACCACAGCCATGCAAGCATCCGCAAGGTAGATGGGGACAAAGATAACTGGCGCAAGGTAGATGGGGACAAAGATAACTGGCGCCTTCCCAGACCCTCGCCAGCCTTTCCAGACCCCTGCCCGAGGCAGGAATTCCACACCTCTCATGCCCTCCACCCTCCCCTCACTAAACAGCTGTATAAAGGAAGTACCTAAGCCCCCGTTTTGGCGCGAACTCCCCTGGCCCACTCTCGGACCGTGAGTTTCGCCCGGGAGCGCAAGATTAAAACCTCCCTCCCTTTCCATCGCCTGGACTCTGTCTTGTTTCCTGCGTCGCAAACCTTTCATCTGGTGCCGAACCCGGGTGGGGATTGAGTGTGTATCCCATTTGGGGTACCCCTCCCCACTTGTCTCCCCGGAACCCTCAGGCTTCTTTCCAGCTCGGCAGCGTCAGTTGGTGAGTCCCAGTCCCTATTGACTCCTAGGGTCCTCCGTCCGCGTCTCTGTCCGTAAATCGCGGTCCGCGTCAGAGATTGCTTTCCGGGCATAGCCCTCCGGACCTTTCCAGGAAAGGTTCTGACCCTGGGGGGTAGTGAAGACGTTTCTACTTCCCCTCGGTCTCCGGCCTTTTGGCCTCATTCCGGATCCCAGGGGGTCGGCGAGAGACGTCTCCCACCATCCCTCGGATTCCCGTCCGTCTGTAGCCTTGGCTCAACGATTGGGACGCTGATCCTTGGGCCTCTGTTACTGACCCTAGGTTTCAAAATGGGCAATCAGAAATCCAAAATTGACTCGCAGGCACCACTCGGGTGCCTGCTCACCAATCTGGCTAAGCTGGGCCTGTCCCAGGATCTGCGTCCTAAACGCCTCATTTACTTCTGTACCGTGGCATGGCCTCAGTATGAATTGGACAATGGGTCAAAATGGCCTGAAAATGGGACTTTTGATTTTAACATCCTGACCGACCTTAATAATTTCTGCCAACGAGCTGGGAAGTGGCTGGAGGTTCCATATGTCCAGGCCTTTTTCAGTCTGCGCTCCCGTCCCTCCCTCTGCTCCTCCTGTTCCACTGCCCAGGTCCTCCTAGCTCGCGAGAAACTCCCTCTGCCTACCGACACCCCTCCACTTTCCGCCTTATCTGAACCCCCTGAGAATCTTTCCTCCCCTCCGACTCGCCCGCCTCCCTACGACAGGGCTCCTCCTGCCCTGCCTCCTTCTGCCCTGCCGTCCATTCCCTCCCTTCCCCCATCCTCACTCCCCGACCTCCCTCCGCCGCCCCCTCCCGCAGAGCCTTCTCCCTTTCCTGCTGACCTTCCCCTTCCCCCACCCCCGCCTGCTTCCCCAGTCAGCAGGCACACCCGCTCCCGGCCCCTCCCCTCCTCTGCCCCCTCCGGGAAGTTGCAGGGGCTGAGGGAGTGGTCAGGGTCCATGTTCCCTTCTCTCTGTCGGATCTCTCCCAGATTGAGAAGCGGCTGGGGTCCTTTTCCGCCAACCCCACCGCATTCGTCAAGGAATTCCGATACCTTTCTCAGGCCTATGACCTCACCTGGCATGACATCCATGTCATTCTCTCTTCTACCCTAACATCAGATGAGAGGGAAAGAGTCCTAGGAGCGGCGACGGACCATGCAGATCAGATCCACCTTACAGATGCCTCTATGCCGGTGGGGGCCCAGGCCGTTCCCCGTCAGGAACCGGGCTGGGAGTACCAACTAGATACCCCCGAAGGGCGGGAGGGGCGCCGACGTCGCGACCAGATGCTCCAATGCCTAATAGCCGGCCTACAGGCCGTCTCCCACAAGGTAGTTAACTTTGACAAGCTGAGGGAAGTTACTCAGGGACCAGATGAGAACCCTGCAGTCTTCCTTAACAGGCTGACTGAGGCTCTGACCTTGTATACTCGGCTAGACCCTGGGTCCCCGGCCGGAGCAACAGTTCTAGCCACTCACTTCATTTCGCAGTCAGCCCCAGATATTCGAAAAAAGTTAAAAAAGGCAGAGGATGGCCCTCAGACCCCTGTCCGGGATCTGGTGAATATGGCATTTAAGGTTTTCAATGCCCGTGAGGAGCAGGCAGAATCAGATCTCCCACAAAAGGTGAACCTGCAAACTCAAGCCTTGGTAGCAGCCCTGAGGCCGACGACAGCCACGCATGGTCCAAGGGGACTGTGCGTGGTGGGGGTGCAACGAGAGGAAGAGCGCCACCTGGAGAATGCTTCAAGTGTGGAAACGAAGGCCACTGGGCTAGGCAATGCCCCCAACCCCGGGCTCCAACCAAGCCCTGCCCGACATGCGGTCAAAGCGGCCACTGGAAAAGTGACTGCCCCTGGAACAGTGACGGGCCCTCTGCGTCTCAACGTAGAGGGGCCGTCCTTCCAGGTCATGACCCACCGCTGGCCATGCTGGGACTGGCTGAAGACTGAAGATGCCCAGACTCGGTGACCCCTATCACCCTCGTCGAGCCTCGGGTAAAGCTCCAGGTAGCGGGTAAGCAGATCTCCTTCTTGATCGATACAGGGGCTACCTTTTTCTGTTTTGCCCTCCTTTTCGGGCCACTGTTCCCTTCCACGATCTCGGTCATGGGTATTGACGGTAAATCAACCTGCCCACTGGCCACCGGGCCCCTTCCCTGTCTCCTCGACAATACCCCCATAACCCACTCATTCCTAGTCATGCCTTCATGCCCCGTGCCCCTTTTAGGACGAGATATACTCACCAAACTAGGGGCCACTCTGCAGCTCACTCGGAGTCCTTCAGCCTCCCTGCTTCTTCCGCTCCTGGCTCCCTCCTTTCACGGGAACACTGATCCCCCACTGCCTGCATCCCTTGTCAACCCAAAAGTATGGGACACCTCTACCCCAGTGGTTACTAGACATCATACCCCGGTCAGGATCAGACTTAAGGACCCCACCTCATTTCCCTCCCGTCCCCAGTTTCCTATCTCCCTAACTCATCGCCGAGGCCTCAAACCTCTCATTACTCGGCTTCTGGGGCAGGGTCTCCTCATACCTATTGACTCTCCCTGCAACACCCCCATCCTCCCCGTAAGGAAGGCAGATGGGACCTACCGGCTGGTGCAGGACCTCCGACTAATCAATGAAGCGGTGATCCCCATCCACCCGGTGGTCCCCAATCCTTACACTCTCCTTTCCCGCATCCCATCTGGTACCACCCACTTTTCCGTCCTTGACCTCAAGGACGCCTTCTTCACCATCCCTCTAGATCCAGACTCTTACCATCTGTTTGCATTTACTTGGGAGGACCCAGACGAGCAGGTATCCCGCCAACTCACCTGGACAGTTCTGCCCCAGGGATTCAGAGACAGCCCTCATCTGTTTGGCCAGGCCTTAGCCAGAGACCTCCAACAATGCTCATTAGAACCCAGCACTCTTCTCCAGTATGTAGATGATCTCCTTCTCTGCAGTCCCTCTTTAGACATTTCTCGGAGGCAGACAGCTAGCCTCCTCAACTTTCTAGGGGACAAAGGATACCGTGTGTCTCCTGCCAAGGCGCAACTGTCGGCCCCCACCGTCACTTACTTGGGAATCTGTCTGACTCCCAATTCCCGAGGACTGACAGTTGACCGAGCACAGGCAATACGAGACCTACAGCCTCCCACTTCTGCAGAACAGATCTTGTCCTTTCTAGGGCTGGTAGGATTCTTCCGCCATTGGGTCCCAAATTTTGCTCTCTTAGCTAAGCCTCTATACCAGGCCGCTAAAGAAACACCAATAGGCCCCCTCTCCTCACCCTCCCTCATTCGCCAGGCTTTTTCTAAGCTCCGGGATGCCCTTCTGGCCTCTCCCCCTCTCTCTCTCCCGGACATCTCTAAGCCTTTCCAACTATTTACTGATGAGAAACAAGGAATAGCTATGGGGGTTCTCACCCAGCCCCTAGGGCCAGCCTTCACCCCCGTAGCCTACCTGTCCAAACAGCTTGATCCCACGGTTCGGGGATGGCAGCCCTGCCTCCGGGCTCTGGCTGCAGCCGCTGCTCTCACCAAGGAAGCCCAGAAGATCTGCCTCCAGCAACCCTTACAAGTCTTCTCTACCCATAGGCTACAGGATCTTCTGTCACACCGGTCCTTATCTCTCCTTGCCCCCTCTCGAATGCAGGAACTCCATCTCCTGTTCCTCGAGAGTCCTGACATCTCCCTAACTCAGTCCCCAGCCCTGAACCCAGCCACTCTCCTTCCTGCTGCCTCCACCCAACCTGTGGCAACGCACTCCTGCCCCGAGGTCGTCGAGGCCCTCACTCAACCTCGGGCGGGACTCTCAGATCTTCCTCTCTCTAATCCTGACTTAACTCTGTTTGTGGATGGAAGCTCGTGCCTAGACCCCCAGGGACGTCGGAAAGCCTCCTATGCAGTAGTAACACTCGAGCGGACCCTGGAGGCAGCCCGGCTCCCAGAGGGTACCACATCTCAAAAGGCTGAGCTCATTGCGCTGACCAGGGCCCTGCATCTGGCCAAAGGGAGGAGGGTAAACATATATACAGACTCCAAATATTCCTTTTTGATAGCCCATTGCCACGCGGTTATTTGGAGAGAGAGGGGCTTTCTTTCTACTAAAGGCTCACCTATTATCAACGCTAGACTCATAACCCGCTTACTTGATGCCTTACAGCTTCCCTCCCAGGTAGCCATCGTGCACTGCCGAGGCCATCAGACTGACTCCTCCATGGTTACGCGGGAAACACCCGAGCAGACGCGGTGGCCAGAGGCTTAACTCAGGGTGAAGGGTCCCCAGCCCCGGTCCTGTTCCTTTCTCTTCCCTCCATTACCCCTCAGTATACAGAAGAAGAAAAAAATAAACTCCTACAACGGGGAGGCTCTTCTGGTCCTGAGGGATGGATCTTCATAAATAACAAGATTGCCCTTCCCAAGGCTCAGGTAGGAGCCATTGCCCAACAGGTCCACCAGTCATTGCACATTGGACCACTGGCACTTTGGAGGTTCCTCGAACCCCTCTTCACCTCGCCCACACTGCGAGAGGCAGTCACGAATACCTGCTCCTCCTGCTCCACGTGTGCAGCTGTCTCACCCCAGGGAGGAATGCGCCCCAACTTTCCTACCCATCAAATGAGGGGACACCTCCCAGGGCAGGACTGGCAGGTAGACTTCACCCATATGCCTCCCCACAAGAAGACCAAATATCTGCTTACCATGGTAGACACCCTGACAGGATGGGTAGAGGCCTTCCCTACTCGCAAGGAAACTGCTGAGGTTGTGGCTGAGATCCTAATAACACACATAATCCCTAGGTTCGGCCTCCCCAACTCCATACAATCAGACAACGGCCCGGCTTTTATATCAAGGGTCGTTCAGCAGGTTAGCACCTCACTTGGCATCTCCTGGAAACTGCACATACCCTACCGCCCACAATCATCGGGTAAGGTCGAGAGGGCCAATGGCCTCCTTAAAGACCATCTAACAAAACTCTCTCTAGAAATTCGCAGCTCCTGGCCGGATCTCCTGCCCATGGCCCTGACCAGAATCCGGGCTACACCAAGGAGCCCCACCTTCTTAAGCCCTTTTGAACTCCTATATGGGAGACCCTTCTTGCTCAACCATCGTCTCCCTACTGACCCTCCTCTCCTGGCTACTTATCTCCCATACCTGTCTCTACTCAGGCAGCTGCTCCGGGAACACGCTGACAGGTTTCTGCCCAGGCCAGAACCAGCTAACCAAGGCTCGCGAGGACCACCCCTCCAGCCCGGGACTCAGTTCTCCTTAAGAATCTACATCCCAAGGCCTTGGAACCCAGGTGGACGGGACCTCACACAGTAATCCTCACAACCCCCACTGCAGTCAAACTACTTGGAGACCCATCGTGGCACCACCTCTCCAGACTCAAGAGGACCCCGGAGCAGCATGACTTCTATAAATGTGAGGTGTTGGGCCCCACTAAGGTCCGCCTTAGCCGCCCTCCCCCTCCTCCTTCTCCTCCCAGCCCTGGGCAACCTACACCCTCCCACACCTGCTTATGTGTGGAGGTTCAAGGTCCATGAAACCTACGACCAGGACAGCACACAAGTCACCCGGCAGGTAGGATCTCAGGACTGCCCTCTGGTCGGATGCCAGGCGGAGATCCTGATTGCTGTCGACCTCCGGTCAGTGTCCAATGGTGGCCGACCATACGCCTGCTTTGCTTACGATCAGCGGAACCCAGATAGGTGTAATCGAGACGTCAACACCTATGGGGGTTGCCGCTGGTCAGGCTGTGTCATCCATGATGCCTACAATGAGGTCAGGTCTGGTCCCTTTTTCTGGAAGGACGGGACCTTCAACATAAGGGTCCGGGACCCCTGGGACCAGCGATGGGTTGCGGGCGTTATGGGAAAACTATATGGGGGTGGTTGGAGCTCAACCCCTTCAGGGACAATCTACATCTCCCGGGAATATGTCATGGCCCAGGAGGCCCAAATCCAGGTCTCCAAAAGCATCCTACAGGCCGAACATTCCCTTAAAGGGAAGCTGCCTGATTCCCCCCGGGTAGAAGTCCTGTCTTCTTGGCTCCAACTTATCCAACACACTCTACTATTCCTTAACGAGACCCGCACCCTGCCCAATGTCTCGCACTGCTTTTTATGTGTCTCTCTCCAAAGACCTTTGCTGGCTGCCGTCCCACTCATGTCTCCTCCAGGAACCCAAGGACATGGTGAATGTCAGCCTCCCCTGACTGGCATTCCCCTTTGGGAACCCGAAACTCCAGAGCCCACCTTGCCCCCACGGATATGCTACCAGACCAGCAACCCGGTAACTGTGGGACGGGTCACTTGGAACTGTACCCAAAACCACACTGCAGCCAGTCCCACCAAGGCCAGCCCGGGTACCTTCTTTTGGTGCAACGGCACCTTAAGCAACTGCATAAACTCCTCTGACCCCGGACCTTGCTTCGGGGTCACAGTAGTTCCCCAGCTAACCTTGTATGGAGAGTCGGAGCTTGCCTGGTTGCTCCCTCCATCCCACCCCCGGGCCCGCAGGGCCGCCTTCCTCCCTGTCATGTTGGGGGTAAGTATCGCTGCCTCGATAGGCCTCGCTGGGGGGCCCTCGGGAACAGCATAATCTCTGCTCAGGATTTCAATGACAGACTCCAGATAGCCCTGGAGTCTACTACTACTACCTCCTTAGCCTCCCTGCAGCGGCAAGTAACATCGGTAGCCCAAATAGCCCTGCAGAACCGAAGGGCCCTAGACCTTCTTACTGCGGAAAGAGGAGGAACCTGCATGTTCCTTCAAGAAGAATGCTGCTACTACATCAATGAGTCCGGAGTGGTGGAACAGAACGTGCAGACCCTGACTAAGCTGAGTGAAGAATTACGTGCAAGACACTCCCAGGACAACTCTCTTTTCGGCTGGCTCCAAAGCCCTTTAGCCACCTGGATTTTACCCCTGGTAGGGCCCCTAATTCTCATCTGTGTCTTTTTTTCCTTAGCTCCCTGCCTCCTCAAATTCATCCGTTCCCGGATCGCAGAAATGTCTCGGGTGACTGTGAACCAGCTCCTGCTCCATCCCTACACTCGGCTGCCCCTCAACCCGCCTCTGCCTGACCCTGGCCTTTAACATCCCCCACCCTCTTCGCCCCTGGTCAGCAGGAAGTAGCCAGGACGATTTCGGCGCCCCCTATCACCAAAAAGGCCGGGATGTTAGGTCGAGGCAGGGGGGAAAGACCACAGCCATGCAAGCATCCGCAAGGTAGATGGGGACAAAGATAACTGGCACAAGGTAGATGGGGACAAAGATAACTGGCGCCTTCCCAGACCCTCGACCAGCCTTTCCAGACCCCTGCCCGAGGCAGGAATTCCACACCTCTCATGCCCTCCACCCTCCCCTCACTAAACAGCTGTATAAAGGAAGTACCTAAGCCCCCGTTTTGGCGCGAACTCCCCTGGCCCACTCTCGGACCGTGAGTTTCGCCCGGGAGCGCAAGATTAAAACCTCCCTCCCTTTCCATCGCCTGGACTCTGTCTTGTTTCCTGCGTCGCAAACCTTTCAAGGCTGAGGTGAGCCCCGTGGTGCCCGTGAGCAGAGGCTGCTGGGTGAGGTGTGTGGCAAGTGTGCGGCGTGAGGCGCGAGGCGTGAGGCGTGCAGCGTGGGACGTGCAGCACATGCGCGAGGCGTGAGGCGTGCAGCGCATGCGCGAGTCGTGAGGCGCAAGCGTGACCCGTGAGGAGTGAGCCGGGAGGCGACATATTGGTGGGGAAACCAGCTGCGGCTGCTCATGCTCGGCTCTACGCTCTTGCTGGGACTTTTGCCTTAGGAGCCACAGCCCCCTCTCAGACGCTCCTGTTGCTTTGTCTGTGCTGAGCATTTTCACGTGTCGCTGTCCGAGGCTGAAGTGAGGTTGTCTTCCAGAAAGAACAATATTGCGCCGCTTTCATGGACCTTCTCTGAGGAAGGGCAGTTTTTCTAGCCGAAGTATTGTGGTGCCCTGCCACGGTTGTTCGCGCAGGTAATTATGCTGTTTGTTTGGACCTACGTCGTGGTGTGTCCAGGCTTTCTCTGTCTCTGCATCCTCTGAGGTCAGTGAATCTGAAAAGGGAACAACATCCATGGTTTACTTTCTCAGGTTTAGCTCCTGCATGTACAGATTTTCTTTTCCGTGTGGAGGTTGAGGTAAAGAGTGCCAAGCCTCTGCGATTGTCTGTGGTGCTGTTACACTGCTATTTGCGCAAGGGTCCGCACTTTTCCTGCGAGTTCCGTGCAACTGTCTGTTTGGGAGGGAGCTTTAGCATCATAGCCTGTACTTCAGTCCTTAAAGTTGCAAAGAGGAGCCTGCTGGCACCGCCCCCCCCCCCCCCCCCCCTAAATGTCCTATTGCTTTGAGTTTTTATGCACACCTCAACTGTCCCGTGTGCTTTACTTTTCCTGATTCTCATACTGCTTCACCGTTTTTGTGGGAGCACTTTCGCCGCCAGGGGGCTGCTCCTGTAGATACCAAGCAAGAGGGAAACATCAATCATGAGGTAGACATGGAGTCATGGATGTGCAGTGGTGTTGTTCATTTTCAGTCTTGCCTTTTGCCTTCCTTTGTTTTGTGACATGTTCTCCTTATTTGCTTGTGTTTGCTTCATGTATACTTTTTCAATTCTTTTCTTTGGATGTCCTTGAGCCATTGTTTCAGGTCTCTTTTAGTTTTACTGATATTTATGAGTGAAATGAATTGATTTCGCTTCCATGCTTTCCCCATTTCCGTAGTCTAGCACTATTAATAATGGCATTGATATTTTTCCTATGTGTTAAGGAGGGATTTTCAACATTCCAACTTTCCCTTTGTTTGCCTGTTTGTTGCTGTGCTTTGCAGTATGTTCCCTCAGCTTCCGTTTTTTTTTAAATTTCTTTATTGATTGAGGTGTCACATACTTGTTCTCATCCCCCCATTCCCATCAGCTTCTGATTTTGTATGGCTTTACCCTGGTTTCCCAGTTTATTTGCTTGTTTATCTGCCTAGTTGTTACTTTATTACTTTGTTTGCTCATGTATTTGTGGAATTGCTTTTTATTTCTTTTCTGGCTTCTTAAGTTCCTCATATGGTTTTCATGTAGTTTCTTATTTATTGGTTTACTTATTTACATGCCTACTCATTCAGTTGCTTAGGTGATTACTTTTTCATTACTTATTTCATGTATTTACCTTCTTATGTACATCATAATTCACTTTTTTACTTCATTACTCATTTTACTTACTATACTACTTACTTACTTACTTACTTACTTACTTTGTTAGTTATTGACCTATTTGTTGCCTTGTTCACTTTTTTCCTTTTTCCTGGTTCATTTATTTATATTTAATTTGGCTTATTTTTTTAATGATATAGGTATTTCTTCATGATTTCTGAATACTTAATGTCTCACTTTAAACATTGCTTATTTAATTTATGCATTTGTTCATTTATGTGTTTTCCAATTTACTTCTTTATTGATTTATTTGCTTATTTATTTCCTTCATTATTTGCAAAATATTTTCCTTTTCTATTATTTACTTGGTTTTGATTATTATTGATTTCTTCTTTCATGTTATTACGCTGTTTGTATTCCTTTGGCATTTATTTTTTACTTACTTGGCCATTGTTTATTACTGCCTTTCTTGTTACTGTCTATTATTCATCTTTTCTTTATTATTTATTTAATCATTTATATGTGATTTGTACGTAGTGTACATTACTTCCTGTTCATTTATTAGTTACTGTTTTCTTAGTATTTACTTTCGATTTATTATTTATTACTTACTTGTTATTTTCCATTTTCTTCCTTATACTTTCTTAATTACTTCCTTGTGCATGACTTGATGTGTATTTGCTCATGTGTTACCTATCTCTTATTCCCTTCTTTGGTCTTTCCTTGTTACTTAATTGCTGGTTTCCACTGTACTTGCTTGCAAATTTATTTAAGTAAATGCTCTTTGCTTGTTTATGTGTTACTTTAACTGTCATTTACTTACTTATGTATTTTAATAGTATTTCCTTACTTAGTTATGATTTTAGGTATTATCTACTTATTCAGTTTCTTACTTATTATTCGGTAATTTTTAAAAATAGTTATTTACTAACTTAGTTGCTTAATTAAATTTTTTCCTGTAGGTTTTTAAAATAACTATGTAATTTTTGCTTGTTTTATTCTTTACTTACCTAGGATTTGCTGTTTATTTGTCAATGTATTATTTACTTCTTTATTATTTATTGTTTACTTATTAATTTTTTGTTATGTACTTACTTATTATTTACTTACTTATGTATTTATTGCCTTACTTATTTTCTTAGTCATTTATTTGCTTATGAAATTGTTAACTTATTTTGTGATGTAACTTATTTTGTGATGTACATACTTATTTACTTATTCATTTCTTTATTGACTTTAATATTTGCATGCTTATGTACTTAATTAAGTATTTACTAACTTTTCTACTTACCTAAGTCCTTTTCTTTTTTTGGTCTACTTAACTAATTACTTTTCAACTTACTAATTTCTTATGTATTGATGTACTTATGTGTTTACGTATTTGTGTGCATATTTATTACTTTACTTACTTTTTCAATTATTTATTTAACTTTTTATTTATCTATTTATTTTTCTGTTTATTTACTTTCCTATTCGTTATGTCACTTGATAATTACCGTTCTTATTTGTGTGTATCTGGTTTTACTTTTTAATTTTTTCCCCCATTCCGTTATTTAGTTATTTACTTTCTGCATGACTTAGTTATTTCTTTGCTTGCTTGCTTGCTTGCTTGGTTACCTACCTACTTATTTCTTTGCATTCTTCTTTGCTTTTTAGAGTACTTTTTGATTTTCTTTTCCTTTACTTCTTTATTCACTAATTTCTTTGCTCTTTCACTTATTTATTTAATTATGTAATTAATAATCACTTAATTAACTTATTTACCTACGTTTTCTTTTTTTGTTCACTTATTCATTTCTTTACTTATTTATTTAACGTTCCATTTGTGTATTTATTTACTTGTCTTTGTAGTTCATTAGCTGTTTATTGGCTTTTCATGTACTTAATTATTCATTGTGTACTTATTACCTTATCGCGTTATTTATTTCCTTGTTTATTTAATTAATTCTTTCAATATTTATTTGGTTTTTTATTTACTTATATATTTACTTGCTTATTTCCCTATGTCTCTTGTTACTTATTTCCTAATTCAGTTAGTTATTTACTTATTTCTTTACTTATTTGTTTAATTAGGTCTTTATTTTTTGGTCACTTATCAAGTAATTTATTTAGTTGCTTATTTGATTTCTTTCTCATTAATTACTTAATGAAATTACTTACTTATTTGTGTACTTACTCATTACATGATTAATTTATTTACTTGCTTGTTTAGATATCGATAAATTAAATAGCTAATTTGTTTGTTTTGTTTCCTACTTAGTAATTTATTTACTTGCTTGCTTATTTATTTCCTTATTTACTTATGTGGTTGGTTAGTTATTTATTTGTTTATTCACTTACTGAGACACTCGTTTGTTTATTTCATTGACCTCATTACTTATTATCGTTTTTATTGACTGACTTGTTCATTCATTCATTAATGTATGTAATGATGTATTTACATATTCATCCATTAGATTTACTCACATGTTTATTTGCATAATTACGTATTTATTTACATAATCATTTATTTACTTAGTTAATCATTTATGTAAGTGCTCATTTGTTCATTCAGGGATTCCTTTATTTACTTAT
>JAULJE010000123.1:0-43064 GCA_030846915.1 Cnephaeus nilssonii
ATGTTGAAAGTGCTGGTATATTTGAAAAAAAAGGGTTTTTTTACCAAATTAAATTCACAATGAAAAAGCTTGAGACACTGGAAGAGAAGACCCAACTCGGGAAATTCACAATGAAACCTAGGTTAATATCTAAAAAAGTGCTTCAAACACTAGGAATACGGAATAAAGGGCCTTAATATCTGTAACACATTGTTTCCTGACAGGAAATCGTGTTCAAAGAACATAGAACCGAGTTGGATACTGGTTACATTTATTATTCCGGGACAATGAGTTGGCATTTTGAAAGAAGCCTGTTAGGCCATTAAACCGGATGTGATGACGTCACCAAGGGGGAGGGGGCCACGTGGGCAGGCTTAATTGATACCAGGTGATAATGATTTGGCCAGGGGACCAGCTGGGAGTGATGACGTCATCGAGATTAGTTCTGGTATTAGGGTTAGAGATTGGGGCTCTGTTCATGGTTAGGGTTAGGATAAGGTTATTGGGCTAGGTAGGGTTCAGGCTCAGGTGTGGGCTAGGTTTAGGGTTTGGGTTAGAGGGTTAGGGACAGGCTACGGTCACAGTGTAGTAATGTTGGCTATTCACAATGAATGAGCTTCAATCACTGACAATTTGGTGTGTAGCACTCAGAACTTACGACTCCAGACTAGGGAAATATTTAGAAATGTGTTCCCCAATAGGAATATAATTCCCGTGACTGAATATCTGAAAAAGACAATTTTGTCATGGGGAAACTTGTTCAAAAGCTGAGAACCCGGGGTGACACTGTTTCATTTATTTTTCCCTCAAAAGGAGTTGGGTTTTGGGAAAGGTTTTTTTTGGGGAAAAAACCCGAAAAAACATTTTCCTAGAGCTATCGAACATATGAAAGTAGGGGGAACACATGAAATAAAAATGTTAGTTAGGCTAGGGGTTCCAAGAATGGTTTTACTGTGCCTTTAAAAAGCCGGTATGACACCGTGTTAAATGAAAAGTCTCATTTCTCAAAAAAAAAAGACCGGGGAATGGCAGATGGGTTTTTAGAACTCTGGAATACGTTTTAGAACCCGAAAAATTCTACTGAATTTTGAAAACTGAGAATTTTTTTATCCCAAAAAGCTGTAAAGGTAGGATAGATGTCAAGTGGTAATAATGTTGAAAGTGTGGTATATTTTTAAAAAAGTTGTTTTACCAAATTAGAATTCACAATGAAAAAGCTTGAGACACTGGAAGAGAGAGACTCCAACTGGGGAAAATTACATGATAACCTAGGTTAATATTTAAAAAAAGTGCTTCAAACCTAGGAATAGTGAAAAAAAGGGCCTTAAAATTCTGTAAACATTGTTTCCTGACAAGGAAATCGTGTTCAAAAAAACATAGAACCAGTTGGTACTGGGGTTTCATTTATTATTTGGGACAATGAGTTGGCCATTTTGAAAGAAGCCTGGTTAGGCCCTTAAACCGGATGTGATGACGTCACCAAGGGGGAGGGGCCACGTGGGCAGGCTTAAATTTATCCCAGGTGATAATGATTTGGCCAGGGGACCAGCTGGGAGTGGGTGACGTCATCGAGATTAGTTCTGGTATTAGGGTTAGAGAATTGGGGTCTGTTCATGGTTAGGGTTAGGATAAGGTTTTGGGCTAGGTAGGGTTCAGGCTAGGTGTGGGCTAGGTTTAGGGTTTGGGTTAGAGGGTTTAGGGACAGGGTTTGGTCACAGTGTAGTAATGTTGCTATTCACAATGAATGAGCTTCAATCACTGGACAATTTGGTGTTTTAGCATCAGAACTTAGACTCCAGACTAGGGAAATATTTAGAAATGTGCTTCACACAATAGGAATCATATTCCAGTAGACTGTATCTGAACAGCCAATTTTGTCACTGGGAAATCTTGTTTAAACAGCTGAGAAGCGAGTGGACACTGTTTTCATTTTTTTTTCCCCTCAAAAGGGGTTGGCGTTTTCGGGAAAAGGGTTTTTGGTGAAACATGAAAAACTCATTTTCCTAGAGCTATCGAAAAGTATGAAAGTATTGAGAAAAAACTATGAAAAAAAAATGTTATTAGGCTGGGTTTCCCGTAATGTTTTCTGTGCCTTTAAAAAGCCCGGGAACACCCGTGTTAAAAATGAAAGCTCATTGCTAAAACAACAGACCAGGGGGAAAGGCAGAGTGTCTCTGAACTCCCGGAATGTTTTTGAACCCGAACTCTTACGAATTTTGAAATATGAGAATTTTTCCAAAGCCTTTTGAAAGGGAGGATAGACTGTCAAGTGGTAAAAAAGGTGAAAGTGCTGGTATATTTTTAAAAAAAGGGTTTTTTTACCAAAATTAGTTCCAATGAAAAAACTTGAGACACTGGGAAAAGAGAGACTCCCAAATCGGGAAATTCACATGAAACCTAGGTTAATATTAAAAAAGTGCTTCAAACCCTAGGAAAACGTGAATAAAAGGGGCCCTTTTTCTGTATCTGTAACACATTGTTTCCTGACAAGGAAATCGTGTTCAAAGAACATAGAACCGAGTTGGATACTGGTTACATTTATTATTCTGGGACAATGAGTTGGCCATTTTGAAAGAAGCCTGGTTAGGCCATTAAACTGGATGTGATGACGTCACCAAGGGGGAGGGGCCACGTGGCAGGCTTAATTGATCCCAGGTGATAATGATTTGGCCAGGGGACCAGCTGGGAGTGATGACGTCATCGAGATTAGTTCTGGTATTGGGTTAGAGAATTGGGGCTCTGTTCATGGTTAGGGTTAGGATAAGGTTTTGGCTAGGTAGGGTTCAGGCTCAGGTGTGGGCTAGGTTTAGGGTTTGGGTTAGAGGGTTAGGGACAGGGTTAAGGTCACAGTGTAGTAATGTTGGCTATTCACAATGAATGAGCTTCAATCACTGGACAATTTGGTGTGTAGCACTCAGTACTTACGACTCCAGACTAGGGAAATATTTAGAAATGTGCTTCACACAATAGGAATACATATTCCAATAGACTGAATATCTGAACAGCACAATTTTGTCACTGGGAAATCTTGTTCAAACAGCTGAGAAGCGAGTGTGACACTGTTTACATTTATTTTTCCCGTCAAAAGGAGTTGGGTTTTCGGGAAAAGGTTTTGGTGAAACACTGAAAAACTCATTTTCCTAGAGCTATCGAACAGTATGAAAGTATTGAGAACACTATGAAATAAAAATGTTAGTTAGGCTAGGGTTCCAAGTAATGTTTTACTGTGCCTTTAAAAAGCCGGTATGACACCCGTGTTAAAATGAAAAGTCTCATTGCTCAAAACAACAGACCAGGGGAATGGCAGGTGTCTCTAGAACTCCTGGAATACGTTTTAGAACCCGAACATCTCTACTGAATTTTGAAATACTGAGAATTTGTATCCAAAGCGCTGTGAAAGGTAAGATAGACTGTCAAGTGGTAATAATGTTGAAAGTGCTGGTATATTTGTAAAAAAGGTTGTTTTACCAAATTAGAATTCACAATGAAAAAGCTTGAGACACTGGAAGAGAGAGACTCCAACTCGGGAAATTCACGATGATAACCTAGGTTAATATCTAAGAAAGTGCTTCAAACACTAGGAATACGTGAATAAAGGGCCTTAATATCTGTAACACATTGTTTCTGACAAGAAATCGTGTTAAAGAACATAAACCGAGTTGGATACTGTTACATTTATATTCCGGGACAATGAGTTGGCCATTTTGAAAGAAGCCTGGTTAGGCCATTAAACGGATGTGATGACGTCACAAGGGGGAGGGGCCACTGGCAGGCTTAATTGATCCCAGGTGTAAATGATTTGGCCAGGGGCAGCTGGGAGTGATGACGTCATCGAGATTAGTTCTGGTTTAGGGTTGAGAATTGGGGCTCGTTATGTTGGGTTGGTAAGGTTTTGGGCTAGGTAGTTCGGCCGTGTGGGCTGTTAGGGTTGGTTAGAGGGTTAGGACGGTAGGTCACGGTAGTAATTTGCTATCCAATGAGAGCTTCAATATGCAATTGTGTGTAGCATAGAATTACGCCGACTAGGAAATATTTAGAATGTGCTTCCACAATAGGAAATATTCCATAGACTGATATTGAACAATTTGTCATGGAATCTGTTCAAACAGCTGAGAAGCAGTGTGACACTGTTTAATTTTTTTTCCCGTCAAAAGGAGTTGGCGTTTTCGGGAAAAGGTTTTGGTGAACACTGAAAAACTCATTTTCTAGAGCTATGAACAGTATGAAAGTATTGAGAACACTATGAAATAAAAATGTTAGTTAGGCTAGGGTTCCAAGTAAGTTTTACTGTGCCTTTAAAAGCGTAGACACCGTGTTAAAATGAAAAGTCTCATTGCTCAAAACAACAGACCAGGGGAATGGCAGGTGTCTCTAGAACTCCTGGAATACTTTTTAGAACCCGAAATCTCTACTGAATTTTGAAATACTGAGAATTTGTATCCAAAGCGCTGTGAAGGTAAGATAGACTGTCAAGTGGTAATAATGTTGAAAGTGCTGGTATATTTGTAAAAAAGGTTGTTTTACCAAATTAGAATTCACAAGAAAAAGCTTGAGACATGGAAGAGAGAGACTCCAACTCGGAAATTCACATGATAACCTAGGTTAATATCTAAGAAAGTGCTTCAAACACTAGGAATACGTGAATAAAGGGCCTTATACTGTAACACATTGTTTCCTGAAGGAAATCGTGTTCAAAGAACATAGAACCGAGTTGGATATGGTTACATTTATTATTCGGGACAATGAGTTGGCGATTTTGAAAGAAGCTGGTTAGGCCATAAACCGGATGTGATGACGTCCCAAGGGAGGGGCCACGTGGGCAGGCTTAATGATCCAGGTGAAATGATTTGGCCAGGGGACACTGGAGTGATGACGTCATGAGATTAGTTCTGGTATTAGGTTAGAGAATGGGCCTGTCATGGTTAGGTTGGATAAGGTTTGGGCTAGGTAGGGTCAGGCTCAGTGTGGGCTAGGTTTAGGTTGTTAGAGGTTAGGACAGCTGACGGTCACAGTGAGTATGTTGGCTTTCACAAGAATGAGCTCATCACTCGACATTTGGTGTGTACACTCAGAACTTACGACTCCAGAAGGGAATATTTAGAAATGTCTCACAATGGAATAATATTCAATAGACTGAAATCTGAACAGCACAATTTTGTCACTGGAAATCTTGTTCAAACAGCTGAGAAGCCAGTGTGACATGTTTACATTTATTTTTCCGTCAAAAAGAGTTGGCGTTTGGGAAAAAGGTTTGGTGAAACACTGAAAAACTCATTTTCCAGAGCTATCGAACAGTATGAAAGTATTGAGAACACTATGAAATAAAAATGTTAGTTAGGCTAGGGTTCCAAGTAATGTTTTCTGTGCCTTTAAAAGCCGGTATGCACCCGTGTTAAAATGAAAAGTCTCATTGCTCAAAAAAACAGACCAGGGAATGGCGAGTGTCCTAAACTCCTGAATATTTTTAGAACCCAACATCTCTACTGAATTTTGAAATACTGAGAATTTGTATCCAAAGCGCTGTGAAAGGTAGATAGACGTCAAGTGGTAATAATGTTGAAAGTGCTGGATATTTGTAAAAAGGTGTTTTACCAAATAGAATTCACAATGAAAAAGCTTGAGACACTGGAAGAGAGAGACTCCAACTCGGGAAATTCACGTGATAACCTAGGTTAATATCTAAGAAAGTGCTTCAAACAAGAATACGTGAATAAGGGCCTTAAATCTGTAACCATTGTTTCTGACAGGAATGTGTTCAAAAAAAAGAACGAGCAAGGTACACTGTTTACATTTATTTTTCCCGTCAAAAAGTTGGCGTTTGGGAAAAGTTTTGGTGAAACACTGAAAAATTTCCTAGAGCATCGAACAGTATAAGTATTGAGACATATAAATAAAATGTTATTAGGCTAGGTTCCAGTAATGTTTTACTGTGCTTTAAAAAGCCGTATGACACCCGTGTTAAATGAAGTCTCATTGCTCAAAACAACAGACCAGGGAATGGCAGTTTCTCTGAACCTGGAATACTTTTAGAACCGAACATCTCAGAATTTGAAATACTGAATTGTATCCAAAGCCTGGAAAGGTAGGATAGACGCATGGTATAATGTTGAAATCTGGTATATTTTAAAAAAGGTTGTTTTACAATTAGAATTCACAAGAAAAGCTGAGACATGAAGAGAGAGACCAACTCGGGAATTCACGATGATAACTAGTTAATATCTAAGAAAGTGCTTCAAACACTAGAATACGTGAAAAAGGCCTTAATATCGTAACACATTGTTTCCTGACAAGAAATCGTGTTCAAAGAACATGAACCGAGTTGGATACTGTTACATTTATTATCGGGACAAGAGTTGCATTTTGAAAAAGCCTGGTGGGCTTAAACGGATTTTTTTTTTTTTTTTTTTTTTTTTTTTTTTTTTTTTTTTTTTTTTTTTTTTTTTTTTTTTTTTTTTTTTTTTTGGGGGGGGGGGGGGGGGGGGGGGGGGGGGGGGGGGGGGGGGGGGGGGGGGGGGGGGGGGGGGGGGGGGTTCAAACAGCTGAGAAGCCAGTGTGACACTGTTTACATTTATTTTCCCGTCAAAAGGAGTTGGCGTTTTCGGGAAAAGGTTTTGGTGAACACTGAAAAACTCATTTTCCTAGAGCTATCGAAAGTTGAAAGATTGAGAACTAGAAATAAAAGTTAGTTGGTAGGGTTCAAAGTAATGTTTTACTGTGCTTTAAAAACGGTATGACACCCTGTTAAAATGGAAAGTCTCATTGCTCAAAAAACAGACAGGGAAGCAGTGTCTTGAACTCCTGGAATACTTTTAGAACCCGAAAATCTTACTGAATTTTGAAATATGGAATTTGTATCAAAAGGTGAAATGTAAATGATTTCAATGTAATAATGTAAATTGGTATTGTAAAAGGGATTTCCAAATTAGAATTCAAATGAAAAGCAGAGACACTGGAAGAGAGAGACTCCAACTGGGATTCTATGATAACCTAGGTTATACTAAGAAGTGTTCAAACACTAGGAATATGAATAAGGTTTTCTGACAATTGTTTCTGACAGGAAATGTTTAAGCATGAACCGATGATAGGTACATTATATGGGACAATGAGGGATTTGAAAGAAGCTGGTTAGCCATAAACGGTATGAGTCACAGAGAGGGTCATGGGAGGTAATTGATGATATGATTTGGGCAGGAAAGTTGGGGTGTGTCATGGTATGTGGATTGGTTGGTGTTAGGTTAGGAATGGGTCTGTTCAGGTTAGGGTTGGTAGTTTGAAGAGGTTCATCAGTTGGTAGATTTAGATTTGGGTTAAGGGTTAGGAAATGTAGGTCACAGTAGAATTGTATTCAAATGAATTCTTCAACACGACAATTTGTGTGAGCTGAACTAGACTCAGAAGGGAAATTTTAATTGTTCCCTGAAAAATTCGTTCGATTAAAGAAAATTTGTCATGGAAATATTGTTCGAAACTGAAACAGTTTGTACACTTTTAATAAATTTCATAAAAGGGTTGCATTTGGGAAAATTTTGTTGAAAACCGGAAGAACCAGTTTAATGAAAGTTCAACTAAAAATAAACCTAAAATGTAGTTGCTGGTCAAGAATTTTTACGACTTTAGAATTTGGATACATTTTCAAAAGTTGAATGTAAAAACGCAGGGAAAATGAATGTAGATCCTGAAAGTTGTTTACCAAGAGATTCAAATCCATGAATTTGGTGGAAATGAGAATGAAATCCATGATAAGGTTAGATTCAAGAGGTAATAGGTAATGGTTATTTGTAAAATGTTTTGCAAAGTAATTCAATGAAATGAGATTGGAAGGGTTACTCATTGGGAATTATGGACATGGTTATTAAGAAGTGTTAAGCACTAAATGGTGTAAGCATACTTACATTGTACAGGGAAATTGTTTAGAATGACCATGAATGTTAATTATTATCGGAATAGTGCATTTTGAAGACTTTGTAAAGGTTGAGCAAGGGACGGTAGTTTGCCGCAAGGTCGGGTTTGAAAAGGTTGGGACACTGAATGACATTTTCTTACTTGAAATTGGTTGGACATTATAAGTAGGTAGGAATAAGTTTTCTGGCTTAAACCGGTGAACTTTAATGGATTGAAATTTCAAAACCAGGAGAGAGTGTTCAATGATACTTTAACTCCAAGTGACCTCAAATTTTGAAAACAGAAATTTTCCAAAGCTTAAAGTAGGATAAATCAATGATAAATTGAAAACGTTTTGTAAAGTTGTTTTACAATAGAACCGTAAAGTTTAAATATTCGAAACATGCATGGGAAAAGGTTTGTACTTGAAAACTATTTCAAACATGAAATAGAAAGTTTAAAATTAAATTTTGAGGAAGGTTCAAAGAGTATCAGTTTTGAACGGTATATCGTGAAAATGGAAATTTTAAAACAAGCCAAAATGATGGTCCAACGGAGCATTGACCAAATTCTAGTTGAAGATTGTACCACTGGAAAGGTATAGGCTTAATTGTAAAATTTATGGTAATTTAAAAGTTTTACCATTAGGATTAGAAGTTGGACATGGTGGTACAATGGACACATAAACCAGTTATACTAGAGTGCCAAAGAGTTAACCGATAAAGTTGTAGGAACACTTGTCCAGGAAATGATTAAAATGTCATGATAGGTTAATCATCGGACTGAGACATTTTGTAAGGAACTGGTTCATCGGTGGAGAGTCACATGGGTGGGTGTGCGGCTAATGTCCTGGTTAGTTGGCTGGGAAACTGAGATACTTCCAGAGTTCGAATAGGTAATAAGCTATAAAAATTAGTTAGGATGGTTTCATAGTTTCAGCGTAAAGCGGATAACTGTTAATGGAAAGACTGTAAAACACAGGAGTATGGCTTAATTTCATCGGAATTTGGTTAGAACTATTTGATCGAAAAGAAAATTTAAAGTCTCTGAAAGTAATAGACATAAGTAAATGTTGACTGGTTAAAATTTTAACATAACATGAAATCTTTATACAGTCAAAAGAGTACTTCGGGAATTGGGAAACTTGAAAAATCTTTAACCTAAACGTATAAAGTTAAAACTGAAATTTGTAGCAAGGTTCCAAGTAAGAACTGCCATTAAAGGTTACTTTTTAAAATGAAATGTTGCAAAAAAAGCGTGGAAGCAGTGCAGACCACCTAGGGGACACGAAAACTATATTTAATAAGAATTTGCAAGACACTGGAATAGATAACGTAATGGAATTTTGATGGAATTTAAAGGTTTACAATTGAATTAATAAGTTTTGGCAGAAGTGGCCATGGACACGTTACTGGTAATTAAGAAGTGCTTAAACACAGGATAACGTGAATTAAAGGGCCTTAATATCTGTAACACATTGTTTCCTGAAAGAATCTGTTCAAAATAGAACGGTTGATACTGGTTACATTATATTCCGGGACAATGAGTTGCATTTTGGAAGCCTGGTTGGCCATTAAACGGATGTGATGACGTCACAGGGAGGGGCACAGGCAGCTTATGATCCCGGAAATGTTTGGGCCAGGGACCACTGGGATGGAACTATTAAAGGAACTGTCAAAGACAAACCGATGGTAGGTTACATTTATTATTCGACAATGAGTTGGCATTTAAAGAAGCCGTGGCCATTAACGATGATACTCACAAGGAGGCACGGCAGCTATGTCCGTGATAATGATTGCCAGGACCATGGATGTAGTCATCGAATTAGTCTATAGGTTAAGAATTGGTCTTTATTTAGGTAGAAAGTTGCTGTAGGGTCGGCTCAGTTGGGCTGGTTAGGTTGGTAGGTTGGGACAGGGAGTCACTGATATGTTGCTATACATGATGAGCTTCATCACTACATTTGGTGTTAGCACTCAGACTTAACTCAATAGGGAATATAAGTGCTTCACCAATAGAATAATACCATAACTGAATATCACAGCACATTGTCACTGAATCTTCAACGAAGATTACATGTTCATTTATTTTCCCGCAAAGAGTTGCTTGAAGTTGTGAACAGAAAAATATTCTAGAACAACGTATAAAGTATTGAGACACAGAAATAAATTATTAGCTAGGTCCATATGTTTACTTCTTAAAAGCGTACACCGTGTTAATGAAGTCCATTGCTAAAAACAACCAGGATGGCAGGCTCTGACTCTGGAATACTTTAGAACCAACCTCTGAATTGAATACTGAGAATGTATCCAACGCTTAAAGTAGAGAGTCAATGTATAATTTAAAGTTGTAATTAAAAGTTGTTTTAAATAATCACATAAAAAGCTTGAACACGAGAGAGAACTCCAACCGGAAATTCACATGATACCTGTATATCTAGAAGTGCTTCAACACTGAATACGTGAATAAGGCCTATATCGTAACACATTGTTCCTGCAAGGAAATCGTGTCAAGAACATAGCCAGTTGATGGTACATTTATTATCGGCATGATGTTGAAAGAACTGGTTAGCCATTAACGTTGATGACGTCACCAGAGGCCACGGGCAGGCTAATTGTCAGTGAAATATTGGCCGGACCACTGGAGTATGACTCATGAATATTCTGTATAGGTTAAGATGGTGTTCAGGTTAGGTAGGATAGTTTTGGCTAGTAGTCAGTAGTGGCTAGTTTAGGTTTGGTTAGTTAGGGAAGTACGGTCACTTAGTAATGTTGTATCACTGATAGCTCATACTCGCAATTTGGTTTAGCACAAACTACTCCACTAGAATAGAATGTTCACAATAGAATATATTCATAACAATTCTAACCATTGTCACGAACTTGTCAAATGAAAGCTGGACATGTTTACATTTATTTTCCTAAGGTGCTTTTGGAAAAGTTGTAAACCGAAACTCTTTCTAAGCTATCACATATAAAGTATGAGACAATAAATAATGTGTTAGGCAGTCCAAGTATGTTACTGGCTATGTGTCTCTAGAACTCCTGGAATACGTTTTAGAACCCGAACATCTCTACTGAATTTTGAAATACTGAGAATTTGTATCCAAAGCGCTGTGAAAGGTAGGATAGACTGCAAGTGGTAATAATGTTGAAAGTGCTGGTATATTTGTAAAAAAGGTTGTTTTACCAAATTAGAATTCACAATGAAAAAGCTTGAGACACTGGAAGAGAGAGACTCCAACTCGGGAAATTCACGATGATAACCTAGGTTAATATCTAAGAAAGTGCTTCAAACACTAGGAATACGTGAATAAAGGGCCTTAATATCTGTAACACATTGTTTCCTGACAAGGAAATCGTGTTCAAAGAACATAGAACCGAGTTGGATACTGGTTACATTTATTATTCGGGACAATGAGTTGGCGATTTTGAAAGAAGCCTGGTTAGGCCATTAAACCGGATGTGATGACGTCACCAAGGGGGAGGGGCCACGTGGGCAGGCTTAATTGATCCCAGGTGATAATGATTTGGCCAGGGGACCAAGCTGGGAGTGATGACGTCATGAGATTAGTTCTGGTATTAGGGTTAGAGAATTGGGGCTCTGTTCATGGTTAGGGTTAGGATAAGGTTTTGGGCTAGGTAGGGTTCAGGCTCAGGTTGGGCTAGGTTTAGGGTTTGGGTTAGAGGGTTAGGACAGGCTGACGGTCACAGTGTAGTAATGTTGGCTATTCACAATGAATGAGCTTCAATCACTCGACAATTTGGTGTGTAGCACTCAGAACTTAGACTCCAGACTAGGAAATATTAGAAATGTGCTTCACACAATAGGAATATATATTCCAGTAGACTGAATATCTGAACAGCACAATTTTGTCACTGGGAAATCTTGTTCAAACAGCTGAGAAGCCAGTGTGACACTGTTTTACATTTATTTTTCCCGTCAAAAGGAGTTGGCGTTTTCGGGAAAAGGTTTTGGTGAAACACTGAAAAACTCATTTTCCTAGAGCTATCGAACAGTATGAAAGTATTGAGAACACTATGAAATAAAAATGTTAGTTAGGCTAGGGTTCCAAGTAATGTTTTACTGTGCCTTTAAAAAGCCGGTATGACACCCGTGTTAAAATGAAAAGTCTCATTGCTCAAAACAACAGACCAGGGGAATGGCAGTGTGTCTCTGGAACTCCTGGAATACTTTTTAGAACCCGAACATCTCTACTGAATTTTGAAATACTGAGAATTTGTATCCAAAGCGCTGTGAAAGGTAAGATAGACTGTCAAGTGGTAATAATGTTGAAAGTGCTGGTATATTTTAAAAAAGGTTGTTTTACCAAATTAGAATTCACAATGAAAAAGCTTGAGACACTGGAAGAGAGAGACTCCAACTCGGGAAATTCACAATGATAACCTAGGTTAATATCTAAGAAAGTGCTTCAAACACTAGGAATACGTGAATAAAGGGCCTTAATATCTGTAACACATTGTTTCCTGACAAGGAAATCGTGTTCAAAGAACATAGAACCGAGTTGGATACTGGTTACATTTATTATTCTGGGACAATGAGTTGGCCATTTTGAAAGAAGCCTGGTTAGGCCATTAAACTGGATGTGATGACGTCACCAAGGGGGAGGGGCCACGTGGGCAGGCTTAATTGATCTCAGGTGATAATGATTTGGCCAGGGGACCAGCTGGGAGTGATGACGTCATCGAGATTAGTTCTGGTATTAGGGTTAGAGAATGGGGGCTCTGTTCATGGTTAGGGTTAGGATAAGGTTTTGGGCTAGGTAAGGTTCAGGCTCAGGTGTGGGCTAGGTTTAGGGTTTGGGTTAGAGGGTTAGGGACAGGCTGACGGTCACAGTGTAGTAATGTTGGCTATTCACAATGAATGAGCTTCAATCACTCGACAATTTGGTGTGTAGCACTCAGAACTTACGACTCCAGACTAGGGAAATATTTAGAAATGTGCTTCACACAATAGGAATATTATTCCAGTAGACTGAATATCTGAACAGCACAATTTTGTCACTGGGAAATCTTGTTCAAACAGCTGAGAAGCCAGTGTGACACTGTTTACATTTATTTTTCCCGTCAAAAGGAGTTGGCGTTTTCGGGAAAAGGTTTTGGTGAAACACTGAAAAACTCATTTTCCTAGAGCTATCGAACAGTATGAAAGTATTGAGAACACTATGAAATAAAAATGTTAGTTAGGCTAGGGTTCCAAGTAATGTTTTACTGTGCCTTTAAAAAGCCGGTATGACACCCGTGTTAAAATGAAAAGACTCATTGCTCAAAACAACAGACCAGGGGAATGGCAGTGTGTCTCTAGAACTCCTGGAATACTTTTTAGAACCCGAACATCTCTACTGAATTTTGAAATACTGAGAATTTGTATCCAAAGCGCTGTGAAAGGTAAGATAGACTGTCAGGTGGTAATAATGTTGAAAGTGCTGGTATATTTGTAAAAAAGGTTGTTTTACCAAATTAGAATTCACAATGAAAAAGCTTGAGACACTGGAAGAGAGAGACTCCAACTCGGGAAATTCACAATGATAACCTAGGTTAATATCTAAGAAAGTGCTTCAAACACTAGGAATACGTGAATAAAGGGCCTTAATATCTGTAACACATTGTTTCCTGAGAAGGAAATCGTGTTCAAAGAACATAGAACCGAGTTGGATACTGGTTACATTTATTATTCCGGGACAATGAGTTGGCCATTTTGAAAGAAGCCTGGTTAGGCCATTAAACTGGATGTGATGACGTCACCAAGGGGGAGGGGCCACGTGGGCAGGCTTAATTGATCTCAGGTGATAATGATTTGGCCAGGGGACCAGCTGGGAGTGATGACGTCATCGAGATTAGTTCTGGTATTAGGGTTAGAGAATTGGGGCTCTGTTCATGGTTAGGGTTAGGATAAGGTTTTGGGCTAGGTAGGGTTCAGGCTCAGGTGTGGGCTAGGTTTAGGGTTTGGGTTAGAGGGTTAGGGACAGGGTTAAGGTCACAGTGTAGTAATGTTGGCTATTCACAATGAATGAGCTTCAATCACTGGACAATTTGGTGTGTAGCACTCAGTACTTACGACTCCAGACTAGGGAAATATTTAGAAATGTGCTTCACACAATAGGAATACATATTCCAATAGACTGAATATCTGAACAGCACAATTTTGTCACTGGGAAATCTTGTTCAAACAGCTGAGAAGCCAGTGTGACACTGTTTACATTTATTTTTCCCGTCAAAAGGAGTTGGCGTTTTCGGGAAAAGGTTTTGGTGAAACACTGAAAAACTCATTTTCCTAGAGCTATCGAACAGTATGAAAGTATTGAGAACACTATGAAATAAAAATGTTAGTTAGGCTAGGGTTCCAAGTAATGTTTTACTGTGCCTTTAAAAAGCCGGTATGACACCCGTGTTAAAATGAAAAGTCTCATTGCTCAAAACAACAGACCAGGGGAATGGCAGTGTGTCTCTGGAACTCCTGGAATACTTTTTAGAACCTGAAAATCTCTACTGAATTTTGAAATACTGAGAATTTGTATCCAAAGCGCTGTGAAAGGTAAGATAGACTGTCAAGTGGTAATAATGTTGAAAGTGCTGGTATATTTGTAAAAAAGGTTGTTTTACCAAATTAGAATTCACAATGAAAAAGCTTGAGACACTGGAAGAGAGAGACTCCAACTCGGGAAATTCACAATGATAACCTAGGTTAATATCTAAGAAAGTGCTTCAAACACTAGGAATACGTGAATAAAGGGCCTTAATATCTGTAACACATTGTTTCCTGAGAAGGAAATCGTGTTCAAAGAACATAGAATCGAGTTGGATACTGGTTACATTTATTATTCCGGGACATTGAGTTGGCGATTTTGAAAGAAGCCTGGTTAGGCCATTAAACCGGATGTGATGACGTCACCAAGGGGGAGGGGCCACGTGGGCAGGCTTAATTGATCCCAGGTGATAATGATTTGGCAAGGGGACCAGCTGGGAGTGATGACGTCACGAGATTAGTTCTGGTATTAGGGTTAGAGAATGGGGCTCTGTTCATGGTTAGGGTTAGGATAAGGTTTTGGGCTAGGTAGGGTTCAGGCTCAGGTGTGGGCTAGGTTTAGGGTTTGGGTTAGAGGGTTAGGGACAGGCTGATGGTCACAGTGTAGTAATGTTGGCTATTCACAATGAATGAGCTTCAATCACTCGACAATTTGGTGTGTAGCACTCAGAACTTACGACTCCAGACTAGGGAAATATTTAGAAATGTGCTTCACACAATAGGAATATATATTCCAGTAGACTGAATATCTGAACAGCACAATTTTGTCACTGGGAAATCTTGTTCAAACAGCTGAGAAGCCAGTGTGAACTGTTTACATTTATTTTTCCCGTCAAAAGGAGTTGGCGTTTTCGGGAAAAGGTTTTGGTGAAACACTGAAAAACTCATTTTCCTAGAGCTATCGAACAGTATGAAAGTATTGAGAACACTATGAAATAAAAATGTTAGTTAGGCTAGGGTTCCAAGTAATGTTTTACTGTGCCTTTAAAAAGCCGGTATGACACCCGTGTTAAAATGAAAAGACTCATTGCTCAAAACAACAGACAGGGGAATGGCAGTGTGTCTCTAGAACTCCTGGAATACTTTTTAGAACCCGAACATCTCTACTGAATTTTGAAATACTGAGAATTTGTATCCAAAGCGCTGTGAAAGGTAAGATAGACTGTCAAGTGGTAATAATGTTGAAAGTGCTGGTATATTTGTAAAAAAGGTTGTTTTACCAAATTAGAATTCACAATGAAAAAGCTTGAGACACTGGAAGAGAGAGACTCCAACTCGGGAAATTCACAATGATAACCTAGGTTAATATCTAAGAAAGTGCTTCAAACACTAGGAATACGTGAATAAAGGGCCTTAATATCTGTAACACATTGTTTCCTGACAAGGAAATCGTGTTCAAAGAACATAGAACCGAGTTGGATACTGGTTACATTTATTATTCCGGGACAATGAGTTGGCGATTTTGAAAGAAGCCTGGTTAGGCCATTAAACCGGATGTGATGACGTCACCAAGGGGAGGGGCCACGTGGGCAGGCTTAATTGATCCCAGGTGATAATGATTTGGCCAGGGGACCAGCTGGAAGTGATGACGTCATCGAGATTAGTTCTGGTATTAGGGTTAGAGAATGGGGGCTCTGTTCATGGTTAGGGTTAGGATAAGGTTTTGGGCTAGGTAAGGTTCAGGCTCAGGTGTGGGCTAGGTTTAGGGTTTGGGTTAGAGGTTAGGGACAGGCTGAGGTCACAGTGTAGTAATGTTGGCTATTCACAATGAATGAGCTTCAATCACTCGACAATTTGGTGTGTAGCACTCAGAACTTACGACTCCAGACTAGGGAAATATTTAGAAATGTGCTTCACACAATAGGAATATATATTCCAGTAGACTGAATATCTGAACAGCACAATTTTGTCACTGGGAAATCTTGTTCAAACAGCTGAGAAGCCAGTGTGACACTGTTTACATTTATTTTTCCCGTCAAAAGGAGTTGGCGTTTTCGGGAAAAGGTTTTGGTGAAACACTGAAAAACTCATTTTCCTAGAGCTATCGAACAGTATGAAAGTATTGAGAACACTATGAAATAAAAATGTTAGTTAGGCTAGGGTTCCAAGTAATGTTTTACTGTGCCTTTAAAAAGCCGGTATGACACCCGTGTTAAAATGAAAAGACTCATTGCTCAAAACAACAGACCAGGGGAATGGCAGTGTGTCTCTAGAACTCCTGGAATACTTTTTAGAACCCGAACATCTCTACTGAATTTTGAAATACTGAGAATTTGTATCCAAAGCGCTGTGAAAGGTAAGATAGACTGTCAGTGGTAATAATGTTGAAAGTGCTGGTATATTTGTAAAAAAGGTTGTTTTACCAAATTAGAATTCACAATGAAAAAGCTTGAGACACTGGAAGAGAGAGACTCCAACTCGGGAAATTCACAATGATAACCTAGGTTAATATCTAAGAAAGTGCTTCAAACACTAGGAATACGTGAATAAAGGGCCTTAATATCTGTAACACATTGTTTCCTGAGAAGGAAATCGTGTTCAAAGAACATAGAACCGAGTTGGATACTGGTTACATTTATTATTCCGGGACAATGAGTTGGCGATTTTGAAAGAAGCCTGGTTAGGCCATTAAACCGGATGTGATGACGTCACCAAGGGGAGGGGCCACGTGGGCAGGCTTAATTGATCCCAGGTGATAATGATTTGGCCAGGGGACCAGCTGGGAGTGATGACGTCATCGAGATTAGTTCTGGTATTAGGGTTAGAGAATGGGGGCTCTCTTCATGGTTAGGGTTAGGATAAGTTTTGGGCTAGGTAGGTTCAGCTCAGGTGTGGGCTAGGTTTAGGGTTTGGGTTAGATGGTTAGGGACAGGCTGATGGTCACAGTGTAGTAATGTTGGGTATTCACAATGAATGAGCTTCAATCACTCGACAATTTGGTGTGTAGCACTCAGAACTTACGACTCCAGACTAGGGAAATATTTAGAAATGTGCTTCACACAATAGGAATATATATTCCAGTAGACTGAATATCTGAACAGCACAATTTTGTCACTGGGAAATCTTGTTCAAACAGCTGAGAAGCCAGTGTGACACTGTTTACATTTATTTTTCCCGTCAAAAGGAGTTGGCGTTTTCGGGAAAAGGTTTGGTGAAACACTGAAAAACTCATTTTCCTAGAGCTATCGAACAGTATGAAAGTATTGAGAACACTATGAAATAAAATGTTAGTTAGGCTAGGGTTCCAAGTAATGTTTTACTGTGCCTTTAAAAAGCCGGTATGACACCCGTGTTAAAATGAAAAGACTCATTGCTCAAAACAACAACCAGGGGAATGGCAGTGTGTCTCTAGAACTCCTGGAATACTTTTTAGAACCCGAACATCTCTACTGAATTTTGAAATACTGAGAATTTGTATCCAAAGCGCTGTGAAAGGTAAGATAGACTGTCAAGTGGTAATAATGTTGAAAGTGCTGGTATATTTGTAAAAAAGGTTGTTTTACCAAATTAGAATTCACAATGAAAAAGCTTGAGACACTGGAAGAGAGAGACTCCAACTCGGGAAATTCACAATGATAACCTAGGTTAATATCTAAGAAAGTGCTTCAAACACTAGGAATACGTGAATAAAGGGCCTTAATATCTGTAACACATTGTTTCCTGACAAGGAAATCGTGTTCAAAGAACATAGAACCGAGTTGGATACTGGTTACATTTATTATTCCGGGACAATGAGTTGGCGATTTTGAAAGAAGCCTGGTTAGGCCATTAAACCGGATGTGATGACCTCACCAAGTGGGAGGGGCCACGTGGGCAGGCTTAATTGATCCCAGGTGATAATGATTTGGCCAGGGGACCAGCTGGGAGTGATGACCTCACCGAGATTAGTTCTGGTATTAGGGTTAGAGAATTGGGGCTCTGTTCATGGTTAGGGTTAGGATAAGGTTTTGGGCTAGGTAGCGTTCAGGCTCAGGTGTGGGCTAGGTTTAGGGTTTGGGTTAGAGGGTTAGGGACAGGCTTGACGGTCACAGTGTAGTAATGTTGGCTATACACAATGAATGAGCTTCAATCACTCGACAATTTGGTGTGTAGCACTCAGAACTTACGACTCCAGACTAGGGAAATATTTAGAAATGTGCTTCACACAATAGGAATATATATTCCAGTAGACTGAATATCTGAACAGCACAATTTTGTCACTGGGAAATCTTGTTCAAACAGTGAGAAGCCAGTGTGACACTGTTTACATTTATTTTTCCCGTCAAAAGGAGTTGGCGTTTTCGGGAAAAGGTTTTGGTGAAACACTGAAAAACTCATTTTCCTAGAGCTATGGGAACAGTATGAAAGTATTGAGAACACTATGAAATAAAAATGTTAGTTAGGCTAGGGTTCCAAGTAATGTTTTACTGTGCCTTTAAAAAGCCGGTATGACACCCGTGTTAAAATGAAAAGACTCATTGCTCAAAACAACAGACCAGGGGAATGGCAGTGTGTCTCTAGAACTCCTGGAATACTTTTTAGAACCCGAACATCTCTACTGAATTTTGAAATACTGAGAATTTGTATCCAAAGCGCTGTGAAAGGTAAGATAGACTGTCAAGTGGTAATAATGTTGAAAGTGCTGGTATATTTGTAAAAAAGGTTGTTTTACCAAATTAGAATTCACAATGAAAAAGCTTGAGACACTGGAAGAGAGAGACTCCAACTCGGGAAATTCTCAATGATAACCTAGGTTAATATCTAAGAAAGTGCTTCAAACACTAGGAATACGTGAATAAAGGGCCTTAATATCTGTAACACATTGTTTCCTGACAAGGAAATCGTGTTCAAAGAACATAGAACCGAGTTGGATACTGGTTACATTTATTATTCCGGGACAATGAGTTGGCGATTTTGAAAGAAGCCTGGTTAGGCCATTAAACCGGATGTGATGACGTCACCAAGGGGAGGGGCCACGTGGGCAGGCTTAATTGATCCCAGGTGATAATGATTTGGCCAGGGGACCAGCTGGGAGTGATGACGTCATCGAGATTAGTTCTGGTATTAGGGTTAGAGAATTGGGGCTCTGTTCATGGTTAGGGTTAGGATAAGGTTTTGGGCTAGGTAGGGTTCAGGCTCAGGTGTGGGCTAGGTTTAGGGTTTGGTTAGAGGGTTAGGGACAGGTGACGGTCACAGTGTAGTAATGTTGGCTATTCACAATGAATGAGCTTCAATCACTCGACAATTTGGTGTGTAGCACTCAGAACTTACGACTCCAGACTAGGGAAATATTTAGAAATGTGCTTCACACAATAGGAATACATATTCCAATAGACTGAATATCTGAACAGCAAAATTTTGTCACTGGGAAATCTTGTTCAAACAGCTGAGAAGCCAGTGTGACACTGTTTACATTTATTTTTCCCGTCAAAAGGGAGTTGGCGTTTTCGGGAAAAGGTTTTGGTGAAACACTGAAAAACTCATTTTCCTAGAGCATCGAACAGTATGAAAGTATTGAGAACACTATGAAATAAAAATGTTAGTTAGGCTAGGGTTCCAAGTAATGTTTTACTGTGCCTTTAAAAAGCCGGTATGACACCCGTGTTAAATGAAAAGTCTCATTGCTCAACACAACAGACCAGGGGAATGGCAGAGTGTCTCTAGAACTCCTGGAATACGTTTTAGAACCCGAACATCTCTACTGAATTTTGAAATACTGAGAATTTGTATCCAAAGCGCTGTGAAAGGTAGGATAGACTGTCAAGTGGTAATAATGTTGAAATGCTGGTATATTTATAAAAAAGGTTGTTTTACCAAATTAGAATTCACAATGAAAAAGCTTGAGACACTGGAAGAGAGAGACTCCAACTCGGGAAATTCCGATGATAACCTAGGTTAATATCTAAGAAAGTGCTTCAAACACTAGGAATACGTGAATAAAGGGCCTTAATATCTGTAACACATTGTTTCCTGACAAGGAAATCGTGTTCAAAGAGCATAGAACCGAGTTGGATACTGGTTACATTTATTATTCTGGGACAATGAGTTGGCCGATTTTGAAAGAAGCCTGGTTAGGCCATTAAACGGATGTGATGACGTCACCAAGGGGGAGGGGCCACTGTGGGCAGGCTTAATTGATCCCAGGTGATAATGATTTGGCCAGGGGACCAGCTGGGAGTGATGACGTCATCGAGATTAGTTCTGGTATTAGGGTTAGAGAATTGGGGCTCTGTTCATGGTTAGGGTTAGGATAAGGTTTTGGGCTAGGTAGGTTCAGGCTCAGGTGTGGGCTAGGTTTAGGGTTTGGGTTAGAGGGTTAGGGACAGGCTGACGGTCACAGTGTAGTAATGTTGGCTATTCACAATGAATGAGCTTCAATCACTCGACAATTTGGTGTGTAGCACTCAGAACTTACGACTCCAGACTAGGGAAATATTTAGAAATGTGCTTCACACAATAGGAATACATATTCCAATAGACTGAATATCTGAACAGCAAAATTTTTGTCACTGGGAAATCTTGTTCAAACAGTGAGAAGCCAGTGTGACACTGTTTACATTTATTTTTCCCGTCAAAAGGATTTGGCGTTTTTTCGGGAAAAGGTTTTGGTGAAACACTGAAAAACTCATTTTCCTAGAGCTATCGAACAGTATGAAAGTATTGAGAACACTATGAAATAAAAATGTTAGTTAGGCTAGGGTTCCAAGTAATGTTTTACTGTGCCTTTAAAAAGCCGGGATGACACCCGTGTTAAAATGAAAAGTCTCATTGCTCAACACAACAGACCAGGGGAATGGCAGAGTGTCTCTAGAACTCCTGGAATACGTTTTAGAACCCGAACATCTCTACTGAATTTTGAAATACTGAGAATTTGTATCCAAAGCGCTGTGAAAGGTAGGATAGACTGTCAAGTGGTAATAATGTTGAAAATGCTGGTATATTTATAAAAAAGGTTGTTTTACCAAATTAGAATTCACAATGAAAAAGCTTGAGACACTGGAAGAGAGAGACTCCAACTCGGGAAATTCACGATGATAACCTAGGTTAATATCTAAGAAAGTGCTTCAAACACTAGGAATACGTGAATAAAGGGCCTTAATATCTGTAACACATTGTTTCCTGACAAGGAAATCGTGTTCAAAGACATAGAACCGAGTTGGATACTGTTACATTTATTATTCTGGGACAATGAGTTGGCCATTTTGAAAGAAGCCTGGTTAGGCCATTAAACTGATGTGATGACGTCACCAAGGGGGAGGGGCACGTGGCAGCTTAATTGATCCCAGGTGATAATGATTTGGCCAGGGGACCAGCTGGAGTGATGACGTCATCGAGATTAGTTCTGGTATTAGGGTTAGAGAATGGGGCTCTGTTCATGGTTAGGGTTAGGATAAGGTTTTGGCTAGGTAAGGTTCAGGCTCATGTGTGGGCTAGTTTAGGTTTGGGTTAGAGGGTTAGGGACAGGCTGACGGTCACAGTGTAGTAATGTTGCTATTCACAATGAATGAGCTTCAATCACTCGACAATTTGGGTGTAGCACTCAGAACTACGACTCCAGACTAGGGAAATATTTAGAAATGTGCTTCACACAATAGGAATAATATTCCAATAGACTGAATATCTGAACAGACAATTTTTCACTGGGAAATCTTGTTCAACAGGTGAGAAGCCAGTGTGACACTGTTTACATTATTTTTCCCGTCAAAAGGATTGGCGTTTTTGGAAAAGGTTTTGTGAAACACTGAAAAACTCATTTTCTTAGAGCTATCGAACAGTATGAAAGTATTGAAACACTATGAAATAAAAATGTTAGTTAGGCTAGGGTTCCAAGTAATGTTTTACTGTGCCTTTAAAAAGCCGTAAGACACCCGTGTTAAAATGAAAAGTCTCATTGCTCAAAACAACAGACCAGGGAATGGCAGTGTGTCTCTGGGAACTCCTGGAATACTTTTTAGAACCCGAACATCTCTACTGAATTTTGAAATACTGAGAATTTGTTCCAAAGCGCTGTGAAAGGTCAGATAGACTGTCAAGTGTAATAATGTTGAAAGTGCTGGTATATTTATAAAAAAGGTTGTTTTACCAAATTAGAATTCACAATGAAAAAGCTTGAGACACTGGAAGAGAGAGACTCCAACTCGGGAAATTCTCAATGATAACCTAGGTTAATATCTAAGAAAGTGCTTCAAACACTAGGAATACGTGAATAAAGGGCCTTAATATCTGTAACACATTGTTTCCTGACAAGGAAATCGTGTTCAAAGACATAGAACCGAGTTGGATACTGGTTACATTTATTATTCGGGACAATGAGTTGGCATTTTGAAAGAAGCCTGGTTAGGCCATTAAACGGATGTGATGACGTCACCAAGGGGGAGGGGCCACGTGGGCAGGCTTAATTGATCCCAGGTGATAATGATTTGGCCAGGGGACCAGCTGGGAGTGATGACGTCATCGAGATTAGTTCTGGTATTAGGGTTAGAGAATTGGGGGCTCTGTTCATGGTTAGGGTTAGGATAAGGTTTTGGGCTAGGTAAGGTTCAGGCTCAGTGTGGGCTAGGTTTAGGGTTTGGGTTAGAGGGTTAGGGACAGGCTGACGGTCACAGTGTAGTAATGTTGGCTATTCACAATGAATGAGCTTCAATCACTCGACAATTTGGTGTGTAGCACTCAGAACTACGACTCCAGACTAGGGAAATATTTAGAAATGTGCTTCACACAATAGGAATACATATTCCATAGACTGAATATCTGAACAGCAACAATTTTGTCACTGGGAAATCTTGTTCAAACAGTGAGAAGCCAGTGTGACACTGTTTACATTTATTTTTCCCGTCAAAAGGATTTGGCGTTTTTTGGAAAAGGTTTTGGTGAAACACTGAAAAACTCATTTTCTAGAGCTATCGAACAGTATGAAAGTATTGAAACACTATGAAATAAAAATGTTAGTTAGGCTAGGGTTCCAAGTAATGTTTTACTGTGCCTTTAAAAAGCCGGTATGACACCCGTGTTAAAATGAAAAGTCTCATTGCTCAAAACAACAGACCAGGGGAATGGCAGTGTGTCTCTAGAACTCCTGGAATACTTTTTAGAACCCGAACATCTCTACTGAATTTTGAAATACTGAGAATTTGTATCCAAAGCGCTGTGAAAGGTAGATAGACTGTCAAGTGTAATAATGTTGAAAGTGCTGGTATATTTGTAAAAAAGGTTGTTTTACCAAATTAGAATTCACAATGAAAAAGCTTGAGACACTGGAAGAGAGAGACTCCAACTCGGGAAATTCACAATGATACCTAGGTTAATATCTAAGAAAGTGCTTCAAACACTAGGAATACGTGAATAAAGGGCCTTAATATCTGTAACACATTGTTTCCTGACAAGGAAATCGTGTTCAAAGAACATAGAACCGAGTTGGATACTGGTTACATTTATTATTCGGGACAATGAGTTGGCGATTTTGAAAGAAGCCTGGTTAGGCCATTAAACCGGATGTGATGACGTCACCAAGGGGGAGGGGTCACGTGGGCAGGCTTAATTGATCCCAGGTGATAATGATTTGGCCAGGGGACCAGCTGGGATGATGACGTCATCGAGATTAGTTCTGTATTAGGGTTAGAGAATTGGGGCTCTGTTCATGGTTAGGGTTAGGATAAGGTTTTGGCTAGGTAGGGTTCAGGCTCAGGTGTGGGCTAGGTTTAGGGTTTGGGTTAGAGGGTTAGGGACAGGTGACGGTCACAGTGTAGTAATGTTGGCTATTCACAATGAATGAGCTTCAATCACTCGACAATTTGGTGTGTAGCACTCAGAACTTACGACTCCAGACTAGGGAAATATTTAGAAATGTGCTTCACACAATAGGAATATATATTCCAGTAGACTGAATATCTGAACAGCACAATTTTGTCACTGGGAAATCTTGTTCAAACAGATGAGAAGCCAGTGTGACACGTTTACATTTATTTTTCCCGTCAAAAGGAGTTGGCGTTTTCGGGAAAAGGTTTTGGTGAAACACTGAAAAACTCATTTTCCTAGAGCTATCGAACAGTATGAAAGTATTGAGAACACTATGAAATAAAATGTTAGTTAGGCTAGGGTTCCAAGTAATGTTTTACTGTGCCTTTAAAAAGCCGGTATGACACCCGTGTTAAAATGAAAAGACTCATTGCTCAAAACAACAGACCAGGGGAATGGCAGTGTGTCTCTAGAACTCCTGGAATACTTTTTAGAACCCGAACATCTCTACTGAATTTTGAAATACTGAGAATTTGTATCCAAAGCGCTGTGAAAGGTAAGATAGACTGTCAAGTGGTAATAATGTTGAAAGTGCTGGTATATTTGTAAAAAAGGTTGTTTTACCAAATTAGAATTCACAATGAAAAAGCTTGAGACACTGGAAGAGAGAGACTCCAACTCGGGAAATTCCAATGATAACCTAGGTTAATATCTAAGAAAGTGCTTCAAACACTAGGAATACGTGAATAAAGGGCCTTAATATCTGTAACACATTGTTTCCTGACAAGGAAATCGTGTTCAAAGAACATAGAACCGAGTTGGATACTGGTTACATTTATTATTCCGGGACAATGAGTTGGCCATTTTGAAAGAAGCCTGGTTAGGCCATTAAACGGATGTGATGACGTCACCAAGGGGGAGGGGCCACGTGGGCAGGCTTAATTGATCCCAGGTGATAATGATTTGGCCAGGGGACCAGCTGGGAGTGATGATGTCATCGAGATTAGTTCTGGTATTAGGGTTAGAGAATTGGGGCTCTGTTCATGGTTAGGGTTAGGATAAGGTTTTGGGCTAGGTAGGGTTCAGGCTAAGGTGTGGGCTAGGTTTAGGGTTTGGGTTAGAGGGTTAGGGACAGGGTTACGGTCACAGTGTAGTAATGTTGGCTATTCACAATGAATGAGCTTCAATCACTGGACAATTTGGTGTGTAGCACTCAGTAACTTACGACTCCAGACTAGGGAAATATTTAGAAATGTGCTTCACACAATAGGAATACATATTCCAGTAGACTGAATATCTGAACAGCACAATTTGTCACTGGGAAATCTTGTTCAAACAGGTGAGAAGCAAGTGTGACACTGTTTACATTTATTTTTCCCGTCAAAAGGAGTTGGCGTTTTTGGAAAAGGTTTTGGTGAAACACTGAAAAACTCATTTTCTTAGATCTATCGAACAGTATGAAAGTATTGAGAACACTATGAAATAAAAATGTTAGTTAGGCTAGGGTTCCAAGTAATGTTTAACTGTGCCTTTAAAAAGCCGGTATGACACCCGTGTTAAAATGAAAAGTCTCATTGCTCAAAACAACAGACCAGGGGAATGGCAGTGTGTCTCTAGAACTCCTGGAATACTTTTTAGAACCCGAACATCTCTACTGAATTTTGAAATACTGAGAATTTGTATCCAAAGCGCTGTGAAAGTTAAGATAGACTGTCAAGTGGTAATAATGTTGAAAGTGCTGGTATATTTGTAAAAAAGGTTGTTTTACCAAATTAGAATTCACAATGAAAAAGCTTGAGACACTGGAAGAGAGAGACTCCAACTCGGGAAATTCACAATGATAACCTAGGTTAATATCTAAGAAAGTGCTTCAAACACTAGGAATACGTGAATAAAGGGCCTTAATATCTGTAACACATTGTTTCCTGACAAGGAAATCGTGTTCAAAGAACATAGAACCGAGTTGGATACTGGTTACATTTATTATTCCGGGACAATGAGTTGGCGATTTTGAAAGAACCCTGGTTAGGCCATTAAACCGGATGTGATGACGTCACCAAGGGGGAGGGGCCACGTGGGCAGGCTTAATTGATCCCAGGTGATAATGATTTGGCCAGGGGACCAGCTGGGAGTGATGACGTCACCGAGATTAGTTCTGGTATTAGGGTTAGAGAATTGGGGCTCTGTTCATGGTTAGGGTTAGGATAATGTTTTGGGCTAGGTAGCGTTCAGGCTCAGGTGTGGGCTAGGTTTAGGGTTTGGGTTAGAGGGTTAGGGACAGGGTTATGGTCACAGTGTAGTAATGTTGGCTATTCACAATGAATGAGCTTCAATCACTGGACAATTTGGTGTGTAGCACTCAGAACTTACGACTCCAGACTAGGGAAATTTTAGAAATGTGCTTCACACAATAGGAATACATATTCCAATAGACTGAATATCTGAACAGCACAATTTTGTCACTGGGAAATCTTGTTCAAACAGCTGAGAAGCGAGTGTGACACTGTTTACATTTATTTTTCCCGCCAAAAGGAGTTGGCGTTTTCGGGAAAAGGTTTTGGTGAAACACTGAAAAACTCATTTTCCTAGAGCTATCGAACAGTATGAAAGTATTGAGAACACTATGAAATAAAAATGTTAGTTAGGCTAGGGTTCCAAGTAATGTTTTACTGTGCCTTTAAAAAGCCGGTATGACACCCTGTTAAAATGAAAAGTCTCATTGCTCAAAACAACAGACCAGGGGAATGGCAGAGTGTCTCTAGAACTCCTGGAATACGTTTTAGAACCCGAACATCTCTAATGAATTTTGAAATACTGAGAATTTGTATCCAAAGCGCTTTGAAAGGTAGGATAGACTGTCAAGTGGTAATAATGTTGAAAGTGCTGGTATATTTGTAAAAAAGGTTGTTTTACCAAATTAGAATTCACAATGAAAAAGCTTGAGACACTGGAAGAGAGAACTCCAACTCGGGAAATTCACAATGATAACCTAGGTTAATATTAAGAAAGTGCTTCAAACACTAGGAATAGTGAATAAAGGGCCTTAATATCTTAACACATTGTTTCCTGACAAGGAAATCGTGTTAAAAGAACATAGAACCGAGTTGGATACTGGTTACATTTATTATTCCGGGACAATGAGTTGGCGATTTTGAAAGAAGCCTGGTTAGGCCATTAAACCGTATGTTAAGACGTCACAAGGGGGAGGGGCCACCTGGGCAGGCTTAATTGATCCCAGGTGATAATGATTTGGCCAGGGGACCAGCTGGGAGTGATGACGTCATCGAGATTAGTTCTGGTATTAGGGTTAGAGAATTGGGGCTCTGTTCATGGTTAGGGTTAGGATAAGTTTTGGGCTAGTAGCGTTCAGGCTCAGGTGTGGGCTAGGTTTAGGGTTTGGGTTAGAGGGTTAGGGACAGGGTTAGGTCACAGTGTAGTAATGTTGGCTATTCACAATGAATGAGCTTCAATCACTGGACAATTTGGTGTGTAGCACTCAGAACTTACGACTCCAGACTAGGGAAATTTTAGAAATGTGCTTCACACAATAGGAATACATATTCCAATAGACTGAATATCTGAACAGCACAATTTTGTCACTGGGAAATCTTGTTCAAACAGCTGAGAACGAGTGTGACACTGTTTACATTTATTTTTCCCGTAAAAGGAGTTGGCGTTTTCGGGAAAAGGTTTTTGGTGAAACACTGAAAAACTCATTTTCCTAGAGCTATCGAACAGTATGAAAGTATTGAGAACACTATGAAATAAAAATGTTAGTTAGGCTAGGGTTCCAAGTAATGTTTTACTGTGCCTTTAAAAAGCCGGTATGACACCCGTGTTAAAATGAAAAGTCTCATTGCTCAAAACAACAGACCAGGGAATGGCAGAGTGTCTCTAGAACTCCTGGAATACGTTTCAGAACCCGAACATCTCTACTGAATTTTGAAATACTGAGAATTTGTATCCAAAGCGCTGTGAAAGGTAGGATACACTTTCAAGTGGTAATAATGTTGAAAGTGCTGGTATATTTGTAAAAAAGGTTGTTTTACCAAATTAGAACTCACAATGAAAAACGTGAGACACTGGAAGAGAGAGACTCCAACTCGGGAAATTCACAACGATAACCTAGGTTAATATCTAAGAAAGTGCTTGAAACACTAGGAATACGTTAATAAAGGGCCTTAATATCTGTAACACATTGTTTCCTGACAAGGAAATCATGTTCAAAGAACATAGAACCGAGTTGGATACTGGTTACATTTATTATTCCGGGACAATGAGTTGGCGATTTTGAAAGAAGCCTGGTTAGGCCATGAAACCGGAGGTGATGACGTCAACAAGGGGTGGGGCCACCTGGGCAGGCTTAATTGATCCCAGGTGATAATGATTTGGCCAGGGGACCAGCTGGGAGCGATGACGTCATTGAGATTAGTTCTGGTATTAGGGTTAGAGAATTGGGGCTCTGTTCATGGATAGGGTTAGGATAAGGTTTTGGGCTAGGTAGGGTTCAGGCTCAGGTTAGGACTAGGTTTAGGGTTTGGGTGAGAAGGATAGGGACAGGGTTTCGGTCACAGTGTGGTAATGTTGGCTATTCACAATGAATGAGCTTCAATCACTGGACAATTTGGTGTGTAGCACTCAGAACTTACGACTCCAGACTAGGGAAATATTTAGAAATGTGTTTCACACAATAGGAATACATATTCCAATAGACTGAATATCTGAACAGCACAATTTTGTCACTGGGAAATCTTGTTCAAACAGCTGAGAAGCGAGTGTGACACTGTTTACATTTATTTTTCCCGTCAAAAGGAGTTGGCGTTTTCGGGAAAAGGTTTTGGTGAAACACGGAAAAACTCATTTTCCTAGAGCTATCGAACAGTATGAAAGTATTGAGAACACTATGAAATAAAAATGTTTGTTAGGCTAGGGTTCTGAGTAATGTTTTAATATGCCTTTAAAAAACCGGTATGACACCCATTTTAAAATGAAAAGTCTCATAGCTCAAAACAACAGAACAGGGGAATGGCAGAGTGTCTCTAGAACTCCTGGAATACGTTTCAGAACCCGAACATCTCTACTGAATTTTGAAATGCTGAGAATTTGTATCCAAAGGGCTTTGAAAGGTAGGATAGACTTTCAAGTGGTAATAATGTTGTAAGTGCTGGTATATTTGTAAAAAAGGTTGTTATACCAAATTAGAATTCGCAATGAAAGAGCTTGAGACACTGGAAGAGAGAGACTCCTACTCGGGAAATTCACAATGATAACCTAGGTTAATATCTAAGACAGTGCTTCAAACACTAAGAATACGTGAATAAAGGGCCTTAATATCTGTAACACATTGTTTCCTGATCAGGAAATCGTGTTCAAAGAACATAGAACCGAGTTGGATACTGGTTACATTTATTATTCAGGGACAATGAGTTGGCGATTTTGAAAGAAGCCTGGTTAGGCCATTAAACCGGAAGTGATGACGTCACCAAGAGGGAGAGGCCATGTGGGCAGGCTTAATTGATCCCGGGTGATAATGATTTTGCCAGGGGACCAGTTGCGAGTGATGATGTCATCGAGATTAGTTCTGATATTAGGGTTAGAGAATTGGGGCTCTGTTCATGGTTAGTGTTAGGATAAGGTTTTGGGCTAGGTAGGGTTTAGGTTCAGGTTAGGGCTAGGTTTAGGGTTTGGGTTGGAGGGTTAGGGACAGGGTTATGGTCACAGTGTAGTAATGTTGGCTGTTCACAATGAATGACCTTCAATCACTGGACAATTTGATGTGTAGCACTCAGAACTTACGACTCCAGACTAGGGAAATATTTAGAAATGTGCTTCACACAATAGGAATACATATTCCAATAGACTAAATATCTGAACAGCACAATTTTGTCACTGGGAAATCTTGTTCAAACAGCTGAGAAGCGAGTGTGACACTGTTTACATTTATTTTTCCCGTGAAAAGGAGTTGGCGTTTTCGGGAAAAGGTTTTGGATGAAACACTGAAAAACTCATTTCCCTAGAGCTATAGAATAGTATGAAAGTATTGAGAACACTATGAAATAAAAATGTTACTTAGGCTAGTGTTCCAAGTAATTTTTTTAATGTGCCTTTAAAAAGCCTGTATGACACCTATGTTAAAATGAAAAGTCTCATAGCTCAAACAACAGACCAGGGGAATGGCAGAGTGTCTCTAGAACTCCTGGAATACGTTTTAGAACCCGAACATCTCTATTGAATTTTGAAATACTGAGAATTTGTATCCAAAGCGCTTTGAAAGGTAGGATAGACTTTCAAGTGGTAATAATGTTGAAAGTGCTGGTATATTTGTAAAAAAGGTTGTTTTACCAAATTAGAATTCACAATGAAAAAGCTTGAGACACTGGAAGAGAGAGACTCCTACTCGGGAAATTCACAATGATAACCTAGGTTAATATCTAAGACAGTGCTTCAAACACTAGGAATACGTGAATAAAGGGCCTTATTCAAACACTAGGAATACCTGAATAAAGGGGGTAAAGGGGGAGATAAAACAAAGGACTTGCGTGCAGGCATATGAGCCTAACCAGCGGTTAAGGACAACAGGGGGGTGGGGCATGTGTGGGGAGGGGTGTGGGATGGTAATGGGGGGACGAGGGCAAATATGTGATACCTTAATCAATAAAGAAATTTAAAAAAAGAAAGAATTGGGGCTCTGTTCAGGGTTAGGGTTAGGATAAGTTTTCGGGCTAGGAAGGGTTCAGGCTCAGGTTAGGGCTAGGTTTACGGTTAGGGTTAGAGGGTTAGGGACAGGGTTCCGGTCACCATGTAGTAACCTTGGCTATTCTCAATGAATGAGATTCAATCACTAATGATTTCTAGCTGTGTCTTATAATGGGCCATCTGCTCTATTTGTGGGACTTCACCACATGTACAAACAACTTTATACACTCTTCTCTGAACTGGAGAAGCTATATAAACTTGTCTTTCAACTGTTTTACAGTTATATACTACTTTTCAGTGAATTAAGGTGGATTCAAACACTGGTTTCATGTGAACTAACTCTATTTCAAGGATTTCTGCAGTGTACAACATCCTTTATATTCTAGACACTTACATTTTGATGGTTTTCCAGTTGTTCTAACACAATTCTATGATATTTATTAGTATTTGCTCTGAATTACTATGCTTTCTTGCAGTGTCCTTTAATGGGCCTTCTGCTCTACTTGTGGGACTTCACCACTTGTAGCAACATCTTTATACATTCTTTTCTGAACTTGAGAAGCTATATACACTTGTTTCCCAACTCTTTTACAGTTGAATACTACTTTTCAGTGGATTCTAGTCGGTTAATACACTGGTTTCTTGTGAACTAACTCTATTTCAAGGATTTCAGCAGTGTACAACATGCTTTCTAGACTAGAGACTTACATTTTGATGTCTTTTACACTTGTTCTCTCACTATTCTGTGATATTCATTAGTATTTGCTCTGAATTACTACTGATTTCTAGCTGTGTCCTCTAATGGGCCTTCTGCTCTACTTGTGGGACTTCACCACATGTAGAAACAACTTTATACACTCTTCTCTGAACTTGAGAAGCTATATACACTTCTCTTTCTACTGTTTTACAGTTGAATACTACTTTTCAGTGAACTCTGTTGTTTTCAAACACTGGTTTCATGTGAACTAACTCTATTTCAAGGATTTCCGCAGTGTACAACATCCTTTATAAACTAGACACTTACATTTTGATGGTTTTCCACTTGTTCTCACACAATTCTATGATATTCATTAGTATGTGCTCTGAAATACTACTGCTTTCTAGCTGTATCTTATAATCGGCCTTCTGCTCTATATGTGGACTTCACCACATGTAGAAACAACTTCATACACTCTTCTCTGAACTTGAGAAGCTATATACACTTGTTTCCCAACTGTTTTACAGTTGAATGGTAATTTTCATTGTATTCTAGGGGTTTCAAACACTGTTTTCATGTGAACTAACTCTATTTCCAGGATTTCTGCAGTGTAAACATCCCTTCTAGACTAGACACTTACATTTTGATGTTTTTCCACTTGTTCTCAAACAATTCTATGATATTCATTAGTATTTGCTCTGAATTTCTACTGATTTCTAGCTATGTCCTCTAATGGGCCTTCTGCTCTACTTGTGGGACTTCACCACTTGTAGAAACAACTTTATACACTCTTCTCGGAACTTGAGAAGCTATATACACTTGTCTTTCTACTGTTTTACAGTTGAATACTACTTTTCAGTGAATTCTGTTGTTTTCAAACACTGGTTTCATGTGAACTAACTCTATTTCAAGGATTTCTGCAGTGTACAACATCATTTTTAGACTAGACACTTACATTTTGATGTCTTTTTTACTTGGTCTCTCACAATTCTGTGATACTCATTAGTATTTGCTTGAATTACTACTGCTTTCATGCATTACCCTATAATAGCCCTTCTGCTCTACTTGTGGGACTTCACCACATGTAGAAACAACTTCATACACTCTTCTCTGAACTTGAGAAGCTATATACACTTGTCTTTCAACTGTTTTACAGTTGAATACTAGTTTTCAGTGACTTCTGGTGGTTTCAAACACTGGTTTCATGTGAAGTAACTATATTTCAAGGATTTCTGCAGTGTACAACATCCCTTCTAGACTAGACACTTACATTTTGATGGTTTTCCACTTTTTCTCACACAATTCCATGATATTCATTAGTATTTGCTCTGAATAACTACAGCTTTCTTGCAGTGTCCTTTAATGGGCCTTCTGCTCTACTTGTGGGACTTCACCACTTGTAGAAACTACTTCATACACTCTTCTCTGAACTTGAGAAGCTATATACACTTATCTTTCTACTGTTTTACAGTTGAAAACTACTTTTCATTGACTTCTGGTGGTTTCAAACACTGGTTTCATGTGAACTAACTCTATTTCAAGGACTTCTGTAGTGTACAACATCCCTTCTAGACTAGACACTTACATTTTTATAGTTTTCCACTTGTTCTCACACAATTCTATGATAGTCATTAGTATTTGCTCTGAATTACTACTGATTTCTAGCTGTGTCCTATAATAGGACTTCTGCTCTACTTGTGGGACTTCACCACATGTAAAAACAACTTCATACACTCTTCTCTGAACTTGAGAAGCTATATACACTTGTCTCTCAACTGTTTTACAGTTGAATACTACTTTTCAGTGGATTCTAGTCGGTTAATACACTGGTTTCTTGTGAACTAACTCTATTTCAAGGATTTCAGCAGTGTACAACATGCTTTCTAGACTAGAGACTTACATTTTTATGTCTTTTACACTTGTTCTCTCACTATTCTGTGATATTCATTAGTATTTGCTCTGAATTACTACTGATTTCTAGCTGTGTCCTCTAATGGGCCTTCTGCTCTACTTGTGGGACTTCACCACATGTAGAAACAACTTTATACACTCTTCTCTGAACTTGAGAAGCTATATACACTTCTCTTTCTACTGTTTTACAGTTGAATACTACTTTTCAGTGAATTCTGTTGTTTTCAAACACTGGTTTCATGTGAACTAACTCTATTTCAAGGATTTCCGCAGTGTACAACATCCTTTATAAACTAGACACTTACATTTTGATGGTTTTCCACTTGTTCTCACACAATTCTATGATATTCATTAGTATGTGCTCTGAAATACTACTGCTTTCTAGCTGTATCTTATAATCGGCCTTCTGCTCTATATGTGGGACTTCACCACATGTACAAACAACTTTATACACTGTTCTCTGAACTTGAGAAGCTATATACACTTGTTTCCCAACTGTTTTACAGTTGAATGGTAATTTTCATTGTATTCTAGGGGTTTCAAACACTGTTTTCATGTGAACTAACTCTATTTCCAGGATTTGTGCAGTGTACAACATCCCTTCTAGACTAGACACTTACATTTTGATGTTTTTCCACTTGTTCTCAAACAATTCTATGATATTCATTAGTATTTGCTCTGAATTTCTACTGATTTCTAGCTGTGTCCTCTAATGGGCCTTCTGCTCTACTTGTGGGACTTCACCACATGTAGAAACAACTTTATACACTCTTCTCTGAACTGGAGAAGCTATATACACCTGTCTTTCAACTGTTATACAGTTGAATACTACTTTTCAGTGAATTCTGTTGGTTTCAAACACTGCTTTCATGTGATCTAACTCTATTTTCAGGATTTCTGCAGTGTACAACATCCTTTCTAGACTAGACACTTACATTTTGATGTCTTTTTTACTTGGTCTCTCACAATTCTGTGATACTCATTAGTATTTGCTCTGAATTACTACTGCTTTCATGCATTGCCCTATAATAGCCCTTCTGCTCTACATGTGGGACTTCACCACATGTAGAAACAACTTCATACACTCTTCTCTGAACTTGAGAAGCTATATACACTTGTCTTTCAACTGTTTTACAGTTGAATACTAGTTTTCAGTGACTTCTGGTGGTTTCTAACACTGGTTTCATGTGAAGTAACTATATTTCAAGGATTTCTGCAGTGTACAACATCCCTTCTAGTCTAGACACTTACATTTTGATGGTTTTCCACTTTTTCTCACACAATTCCATGATATTCATTAGTATTTGCTCTGAATTACTACAGCTTTCTTGCAGTGTCCTTTAATGGGCCTTCTGCTCTACTTGTGGGACTTCACCACTTGTAGAAACAACTTTATACATTCTTCTCTGAATTAGAGAAGCTATATACACTTGTCTTTCAACTGTTTTACTGTTGAATACTACTTTTCAGTGAATTCTGATGGTTTCAGACACTGGTTTCATGTGAACTAACTCTATTTCAAGGATTTCTGCAGTGTACAACATCCTTTCTAGACTAGACACTTACATTTTGATGTCCTTTTTACTTGGTCTCTCACAATTCTGTGATACTCATTAGTATTTGCTCTGAATTACTACTGCTTTCATGCAGTGCCCTATAATAGCCCTTCTGCTCTACTTGTGGGACTTCACCACATGTAGAAACTACTTCATACACCCTTCTCTGAACTTGAGAAGCTATATACACTTATCTTTCAACTGTTTTACAGTTGAAAACTACTTTTCAGTGACTTCTGGTGGTTTCAAACACTGGTTTCATGTGAACTAACTCTATTTCAAGGACTTCTGTAGTGTACAACATCCCTTCTAGACTAGACACTTACATTTTTATAGTTTTCCACTTGTTCTCACACAATTCTATGATAGTCATTAGTATTTGCTCTGAATTACTACTGATTTCTAGCTGTGTCCTATAATGGGACTTCTGCTCTACTTGTGGGACTTCACCACATGTAAAAACAACTTCATACACTCTTATCTGAACTTGAGAAGCTATATACACTTGTCTCTCAACTGTTTTACAGTTGAATACTACTTTTCAGTGGATTCTATTCGGTTAATACACTGGTTTCTTGTGAACTAACTCTATTTCAAGGATTTCAGCAGTGTACAACATGCTTTCTAGACTAGAGACTTACATTTTGATGTCTTTTACACTTGTTCTCTCACTATTCTGTGATATTCATTAGTATTTGCTCTGATTTACTACTGATATCTAGCTGTGTCCTCTAATGGGCCTTCTGCTCTACTTGTGGGACTTCAACACACGTAGAAACAACTTTATACATTCTTCTCTGAACTTGAGAAGCTATATACACTTCTCTTTCTACTGTTTTACAGTTGAATACTACTTTTCAGTGAATTCTGTTGTTTTCAAACACTGGTTTCATGTGAACTAACTCTATTTCAAGGATTTCCGCAGTGTACAACATCCTTTATAAACTAGACACTTACATTTTGATGGTTTTCCACTTGTTCTCACACAATTCTATGATATTCATTAGTATGTGCTCTGAAATACTACTGCTTTCTAGCTGTATCTTATAATCGGCCTTCTGCTCTATATGTGGGACTTTACCACATGTACAAACAACTTTATACACTGTTCTCTGAACTTGAGAAGCTATATACACTTGTTTCCCAACTGTTTTACAGTTGAATGGTAATTTTCATTGTATTCTAGGGGTTTCAAACACTGTTTTCATGTGAACTAACTCTATTTCCAGAATTTCTGCCGTGTACAACATCCCTTCTAGACTAGACACTTACATTTTGATGGTTTTCCACTTTTCTCACACAATTCCATGATATTCATTAGTATTTGCTCTGAATTACTACTGCTTTCTTGCAGTGTCCTCTAATGGACCTTCTGCTCTACTTGTGGGACTTCACCACTTGTAGAAACAACTTTATACATCTTATCTGAATTAGAAGCTTTATACACTTGTCCTTCAACTGTTTTCCTGTTGAATACTACTTTTCAGTTAATTCTGATGGTTTCAAACACTGGTTTCATGTGAACTAACTCTATTTCAAGGATTTCTGCAGTGTACAACATCCTTTCTAGACTAGACACTTACATTTTGATGTCTTTTTTACTTGGTCTCTCACAATTCTGTGATACTCATTAGTATTTGCTCTAATTACTACTGCTTTCATGCAGTGCCCTATAATAACCCTTCTGCTCTACTTGTGGGACTTCACCACATGTAGAAACAACTTCATACACTCTTCTCTGAACTTGAGAAGCTATATACACTTGTCTTTCAACTGTTTTACAGTTGAAAACTACTTTTCAGTGACTTCTGGTGGTTTCAAACACTGGTTTCATGTGAACTAACTCTATTTGAAGGATTTCTGCAGTGTACAACATCCCTTCTAGACTAGACACTTCCATTTTGATGGTTTTCCACTTGTTCTCACACAATTCTATGATATTCATTATTATTTGCTCTGAATTACTACTGATTTCTAGCTGTGTCCTATTTTGGGCTTTCTACTCTACTTGTTGATCTTCCCACAAATACAAACAATTTATACACTCTTCTCTGAACTTGAGAAGCTATATACACTTGTCTTTCAACTGTTTTACAGTTGAATACTACTTTTCAGTGAATTCTGGTGGTTTGAAACACTGGTTTCATGTGAACTAAGTCTATTTCAAGGATTTCTGCAGTGTACAACATCCTTTCTAGACTAGGCACATTTTGATTATTTTCCAGTAGTTCTCACACAATTTTCTGATATTCATTAGTATTTGCTCTGAATTACTACTGATTTCTAGCTGTGTCCTATAATGGGCCTTCTGCTCTACTTGTGGGACTTCACCACATATAGAAACAACTTTAAACACTCTTCTCTGAACTTGAGAAGCTATATTAACTTGTGTTTCAACTGTTTTACAGTTGAATACTACTTTTCAGTGACTTCTGGTGGTTTCAAACACTGGTTTCATGTGAACTAACTCTATTTCAAGGATTTCCTCAGTGTACAACATCCTTTCTAGACTAGACACACTTACATTTTGATTGTTTTCCACTTGTTCTCACACAATTCTATGATATTTATTAGTATTTGCTCTGAATTACTACTGATTTCTAGCTGTGTCCTATTTTGGGCTTTCTACTCTACTTGTTGGACTTCTCCACAAGTACAAACTACATTATACACTCTTCTCTGAGCTTGAGAGTCTATATACACTTGTCTTTCAACTGTTTTACAGTTGAATACTATTATTCAGTGAATTCTGGTTGTTTCAAACACTGGTTTCATGTGAACTAACTCTATTTCAAGGATTTCTGCAGTGTACAACATACTTTCTAGACTAGACACTTACATTTTATGGTTTTCCACTTGTTCTCACACAATTCTATGACATTCATTAGTATTTGCTCTGAATTAATACTGCTTTCTAGCTGTTTCCTATAAGGGGACTTCTGCTCTACTTGTGGGACTTCACCACTTGTAGAAACAACTTTATACATTCTTCTCTGAATTATAGAAGCTATATACACTTGTCTTTCAATTGTTTTATTGTTGAATACTACTTTTCAGTGAATTCTGATGGTTTCAAACACTGGTTTCTTGTGAACTAAGTCTATTTCAAGGATTTCTGCAGTGTACAACATCCTTTCTAGACTAGGCACATTTTGATTATTTTCCAGTAGTTCTCACACAATTTTCTGATATTCATTAGTATTTGCTCTGAATTACTACTGATTTCTAGCTGTGTCCTATAATGGGCCTTCTGCTCTACTTGTGGGACTTCACCACATATAGAAACAACTTTAAACACTCTTCTCTGAACTTGAGAAGCTATATTAACTTGTGTTTCAACTGTTTTACAGTTGAATACTACTTTTCAGTGACTTCTGGTGGTTTCAAACACTGGTTTCATGTGAACTAACTCTATTTCAAGGATTTCCTCAGTGTACAACATCCTTTCTAGACTAGACACACTTACATTTTGGTTGTTTTCCACTTGTTCTCACACAATTCTATGATATTTATTAGTATTTGCTCTGAATTACTACTGATTTCTAGCTGTGTCCTATTTTGGGCTTTCTACTCTACTTGTTGGACTTCTCCACAAGTACAAACTACATTATACACTCTTCTCTGAGCTTGAGAGTCTATATACACTTGTCTTTCAACTGTTTTACAGTTGAATACTATTATTCAGTGAATTCTGGTTGTTTCAAACACTGGTTTCATGTGAACTAACTCTATTTCAAGGATTTCTGCAGTGTACAACATACTTTCTAGACTAGACACTTACATTTTATGGTTTTCCACTTGTTCTCACACAATTCTATGACATTCATTAGTATTTGCTCTGAATTAATACTGCTTTCTAGCTGTTTCCTATAATGGACTTCTGCTCTACTTGTGGGACTTCACCACTTGTAGAAACAACTTTATACATTCTTCTCTGAATTATAGAAGCTATATACACTTGTCTTTCAACTGTTTTATTGTTGAATACTACTTTTCAGTGAATTCTGATGGTTTCAAACACTGGTTTCTTGTGAACTAACTCTATTTCAAGGATTTCTGCAGTGTACAACATCCTTTCTAGACTAGACACATTTTGATTTTTTTCCACTTGTTCTCACACAATTCTATGACATTCATTAGTATTTGCTCTGAATTACTAAATATTTCTAGCTGTGTCCTGTAATGGGCCCTCTGCTCTACTTGTGGGACTTCAGCACATGTAAAAACAGCTTCATACACTCTTCTCTGAACTAGAGAAGCTATATCCACTTGTCTTTCAACAGTTTTACAGTTGAATGCTAATTTTCATTGTATTCTAGGGGTTTCAAACACTGTTTTCATGTGAACTAACTCTATATCCAGGATTTCTGCAGTGTACTACATCCTTTCCAGACCAGACACTTACATTTTGATGTCTTTTCCACCTGGTCTCTCACAATTCTGTGATACTCATTAGTATTTGCTCTGAATTACTACTGCTTTCTTGCAGTGTCCTCTAATGGACCTTCTGCTCTACTTGTGGGACTTCACCACTGTAGAAACAACTTTATACATTCTTATCTGATTGAGAAGCTTTATACACTTGTCCTTCAACTGTTTTCTGTTGAATACTACTTTTCAGTTAATTCTGATGGTTTCAAACACTGGTTTCATGTGAACTAACTCTATTTCAAGGATTTCTGCAGTGTACAACATCCTTTCTAGACTAGACACTTACATTTTGATGTCTTTTTTACTTGGTCTCTCACAATTCTGTGATACTCATTAGTATTTGCTCTAAATTACTACTGCTTTCATGCAGTGCCCTATAATAGCCCTTCTGCTCTACTTGTGGGACTTCACCACATGTAGAAACAACTTCATACACTCTTCTCTGAACTTGAGAAGCTATATACACTTGTCTTTCAACTGTTTTACAGTTGAAAATTACTTTTCAGTGACTTCTGGTGGTTTCAAACACTGGTTTCATGTGAACTAACTCTATTTGAAGGATTTCTGCAGTGTACAACATCCCTTCTAGACTAGACACTTACATTTTGATGGTTTTCCACTTGTTCTCACACAATTCTATGATATTCATTAGTATTTGCTCTAAATTACTACTGCTTTCATGCAGTGCCCTATAATAGCCCTTCTGCTCTACTTGTGGGACTTCACCACATGTAGAAACAACTTCATACACTCTTCTCTGAGCTTGAGAATCTATATACACTTGTCTTTCAACTGTTTTACTGTTGAATACTACTTTTCAGTGAATTCTGATGGTTTCAAACACTGGTTTCATGTGAACTAACTCTATTTCAAGGATTTCTGCAGTGTACAACATCCTTTCTAGACTAGACACATTTTGATTATTTTCCACTAGTTCTCACACAATTTTCTGATATTCATTAGTATTTGCTCTGAATTACTACTGATTTCTAGCTGTGTCCTATAATGGGCCTTCTGCTCTACTTGAGGGACTTCACCACATATAGAAACAACTTATAAACACTCTTCTCTGAACTGAGAAGCTATATTAACTTGTGTTTCAACTGTTTTACAGTTGAATACTACTTTTCAGTGACTTCTGGTGGTTTCAAACACTGGTTTCATGTGAACTAACTCTATTTCAAGGATTTCCTCAGTGTACAACATCCTTTCTAGACTAGACACACTTACATTTTGATTGTTTTTCCACTTGTTTCTCACACAATTCTATGATATTTATTAGTATTTGCTCTGAATTACTACTGATTTCTAGCTGTGTTTCTATTTATGGGCCCTTTGCTTCTACTTGTGGACTTCTACCACAAGTACGAAACAATTTATACACTCTTCTCTGAACTTGAGAAGTCTATATTAACTTGTCTTTCAACTGTTTTACAGTTGAATACTATTTTCAGTGAATTCTGGTGTTTCAAAACACTGGTTTCATGTGAACTAACTCTATTTCAAGGATTTCTGCAGTGTACAACATCTTTCTAGACTAGACACACTTACATTTTATGTTTTCCACTTGTTCTCACACAATTCTATGATATTCATTAGTATTTGCTCTGAATTAACTACTGCTTTCTAGCTGTTTCCTATAATGGCTTCTGCTCTACTTGTGGGACTTCACCACTGTAGAAACAACTTTATACACTCTTCTCTGAATTATGAGAAGCATATACACTTGTCTTTCAACTGTTTTATTGTGAATACTACTTTTCAGTGAATTCTGGATGGTTTCAAACACTGGTTTCATGTGAACTAACTCTATTTCAAGGATTTCTGCAGTGTACAACATCCTTTCTAGACTAGACACTATTTTGATTTTTTTCCACTTGTTCTCACACAATTCTATGATATTCATTAGTATTTGCTCTGAATTACTACTGATTTCTAGCTGTGTCCTTATGGGCCTTCTACTCTACTTGTGGGACTTCACCACATGTAAAAAACAATTTATACACTCTTCTCTGAACTTGAGAAGCTATATACACTTGTCTTTCAACTGTTTTTACAGTTGAATACTATTTTCAGTGAATTCTGGGGTTTCAAACACTGGTTTCATGTGAACTAACTCTATTTCAAGGATTTCTGCAGTGTACAACATCCTTTCTAGACTAGACACTTACATTTTGATGTCTTTTTTACTTGGTCTCTCACAATTCTGTGATACTCATTAGTATTTGCTCTGAATTACTACTGCTTTCATGCAGTGCCCTATAATAGCCCTTCTGCTCTACTTGTGGGACTTCACCACATGTAGAAAACAACTTCATACACTCTTCTCTGAACTTGAGAAGCTATATACACTTGTCTTTCAACTGTTTTACAGTTGAATACTATTTTCAGTGACTTCTGGTGGTTTCAAACACTGGTTTCATGTGAACTAACTTATTTCAAGGATTTCTGCAGTGTACAACATCCCTTCTAGACTAGACACTTACATTTTGATGGTTTTCCACTTGTTCACACAATTCTATGATATTCATTATTATTTCCTCTGAATTACTACTGATTTCTAGCTGTGTCCTATTTTGGGCTTTCTACTCTACTTGTTGATCTTCTCCACAAATACAAACTATATTATACACTCTTCTCTGAGCTTGAGAATCTATATACACTTGTCTTTCAACTGTTTTACTGTTGAATACTACTTTTCAGTGAATTCTGATGGTTTCAAACACTGGTTTCATGTGAACTAACTCTATTTCAAGGATTTCTGCAGTGTACAACATCCTTTCTAGACTAGACACATTTTGATTATTTTCCACTAGTTCTCACACAATTTTCTGATATTCATTAGTATTTGCTCTGAATTACTACTGATTTCTAGCTGTGTCCTATAATGGGCCTTCTGCTCTACTTGAGGGACTTCACCACATATAGAAACAACTTTAAACACTCTTCTCTGAACTGAGAAGCTATATTAACTTGTGTTTCAACTGTTTTACAGTTGAATACTACTTTTCAGTGACTTCTGGTGGTTTCAAACACTGGTTTCATGTGAACTAACTCTATTTCAAGGATTTCCTCAGTGTACAACATCCTTTCTAGACTAGACACACTTACATTTTGATTGTTTTCCACTTGTTCTCACACAATTCTATGATATTTATTAGTATTTGCTCTGAATTACTACTGATTTCTAGCTGTGTCCTATTTTGGGCTTTCTACTCTACTTGTTGGACTTCTCCACAAGTACAAACACATTAAACACTCTTCTCTGAGCTTGAGAATCTATATACACTTGTCTTTCAACTGTTTTACAGTTGAATACTATTATTCAGTGAATTCTGGTTGTTTCAAACACTGGTTTCATGTGAACTAACTCTATTTCAAGGATTTCTGCAGTGTACAACATCCTTTCTAGACTAGACACATTTTGATTTTTTCCACTTGTTCTCACACAATTCTATGACATTCATTAGTATTTGCTCTGAATTACTACATGATTTCTAGCTGTGTCCTTATTGGGCCCTCTCTCTACTTGTGGGACTTCACCACATGTAAAAACAACTTCATAAACACTCTTCTCTGAACTTGAGAAGCTATATACACTTGTCTTTCAACTGTTTTACAGTTGAATACTACTTTTCATGATTCTGGTGTTT
>JAULJE010000124.1:0-42932 GCA_030846915.1 Cnephaeus nilssonii
AGTGTTTTACCAAATTAGAATTCACAATGAAAAAGCTTGAGACACTGGAAGAGAGAAACTCCATACTCGTGAAATTCACAATGATAACCTAGGTTAATATCTAAGAAAGTGCTTCAAACACTAGGAATACGTGAATAAAGGGCCTTAATATCTGTAACACATTGTTTCCTGACAAGGAAATCGTGTTCAAAGAACATAGAACCGAGTTGGATACTGGTTACATTTATTATTCCGGGACAATGAGTTGGCGATTTTGAAAGAAGCCTGGTTAGGCCATTAAACCGATGTGATGACGTCACCAAGGGGGAGGCCACGTGGCAGGCTTAATTGATCCCAGGTGATAATGATTTGGCCAGGGGACCAGCTGGGAGTGATGACGTCATCGGAGATTAGTTCTGGTATTAGGGTTAGAGAATTGGGGCTCTGTTCATGGTTAGGGTTAGGATAAGGTTTTGGGCTAGGTAGGGTTCAGGCTCAGGTGTGGGCTAGGTTTAGGGTTTGGGTTAGAGGGTTAGGGACAGGGTTACGGTCACAGTGTAGTAATGTTGGCTATTCACAATGAATGAGCTTCAATCACTGGACAATTTGGTGTGTAGCACTCAGAACTTACGACTCCAGACTAGGGAAATATTTAGAAAGTGCTTCCACAATAGGAATACATATTCCAATAGATGAATATCTGAACAGCACAATTTTGTCACTGGGAAATCTTGTTCAAACAGCTGAGAAGCGAGTGTGACATGTTTACATTTATTTTTCCCCGTCAAAAGGAGTTGGCGTTTTCGGAAAAGGTTTTGGTGAAACACTGAAAAACTCATTTTCCTAGAGCTATCGAACAGTATGAAAGTATTGAGAACACTATGAAATAAAAATGTTAGTTAGGCTAGGGTTTCCAAGTAATGTTTTACTGTGCCTTTAAAAAGCCGTATGACACCCCTGTTAAAATGAAAAGTCTCATTGCTCAAAACAACAGACCAGGGGAATGGCAGAGTGTCTCTAGAACTCCTGGAATACGTTTTAGAACCCAAACATCTCTACTGAATTTTGAAATACTGAGAATTTGTATCCAAAGCGCTGTGAAAGTAGGATAGACTGTCAAGTGTAATAATGTTGAAAGTGCTGGTATATTTGTAAAAAAGGTTGTTTTACCAAATTAGAATTCACAATGAAAAAGCTTGAGACACTGGAAGAGAGAGACTCCAACTCGGGAAATTCACAATGATAACCTAGGTTTTAATATCTAAGAAAGTGCTTCAAACACTAGGAATACGTGAATAAAGGGCCTTAATATCTTTAACACATTGTTTCCTGACAAGGAAATCGTGTTCAAAGAACACTAGAACCAAGTTGGATACTGGTTACATTTATTATTCCGAGACAATGAGTTGGGCGATTTTGAAAGAAGCCTGGTTAGGCCATTAACCGGATGTGATGACGTCACCAAGGGGGAGGGGCCACGTGGGCAGGCTTAATTGATCCCAGGTGATAATGATTTGGCCAGGGGACCAGCTGGGAGTGATGACGTCATCGAGATTAGTTCTGGTATTAGGGTTAGAGAATTGGGGCTCTGTTCATGGTTAGGGTTAGGATAAGGTTTTGGGCTAGGTAGGGTTCAGGCTCAGGTGTGGGCTAGGTTTAGGTTTGGGTTAGAGGGTTAGGGACAGGTTACGGTCACAGTGTAGTAATGTTGGCTATTCACAATGAATGAGCTTCAATCACTGGACAATTTGGTGTGTAGCACTCAGAACTTACGACTCCAGACTAGGGAAATATTTAGAAATGTGCTTCACACAATAGGAATACATATTCCAATAGACTGAGTATCTGAACAGCACAATTTTGTCACTGGGAAATCTTGTTCAAACAGCTGAGAAGCGAGTGTGACACTGTTTACATTATTTTTCCCGTCAAAGGAGTTGGCGTTTTCGGAAAAGGTTTTGGTGAAACACTGAAAAACTCATTTTCCTAGAGCTATACGAACAGTATGAAAGTATTGAGAACACTATGAAATAAAAATGTTAGTTAGGCTAGGGTTCCAAGTAATGTTTTACTGTGCCTTTAAAAAGCCGTATGACACCCGTGTTAAAATGAAAAGTCTCATTGCTCAAAACAACAGACCAGGGGAATGGCAGAGTGTCTCTAGAACTCCTGGAATACGTTTTAGAACCCGAACATCTCCACTGAATTTTGAAATACTGAGAATTTGTATCCAAAGCGCTGTGAAAGGTATGATAGACTGTCAAGTGGTAATAATGTTGAAAGTGCTGGTATATTTGTAAAAAAGTTTGTTTTACCAAATTAGAATTCACAATGAAAAAGCTTGAGACACTGGAAGAGAGGACTCCAACTCGGGAAATTCAAATGATAACTAGGTTAATATCTAAGAAAGTGCTTCAAACATAGGAATACGTGAATAAAGGGCCTTAATATCTGTAACACATTGTTTCCTGACAAGGAAATCGTGTTCAAAGAACATAGAACCGAGATGGATACTGGTTACATTTATTATCCAGGACAATGAGTTGGCGATTTTTGAAAGAGGCCTAGTTAGGCCATTAAAGGGATGTGATGACGTCACCAAGGGGGAGGGCCACGTGGGCAGGCTTAATTGTTCCCTGGTGATAATGATTTGGCCAGGGGACCAGCTGGGAGTGATGACATCACGAGATTAGTTCTGGTATTAGGGTTAGAGAATTGGGCTCTGTTCATGGTTAGGATTAGGATAAGGTTTTGGGCTAGGTAGGTTCAGGCTCAGGTGTGGGCTAGGTTTAGGGTTTGGGTTAGAGGGTTAGGGACAGGGTTACGGTCACAGTGTAGTAATTGTTGGCTATTCAAATGAATGAGCTTCAATCACTGGACAATTTGGCTGTGTAGCACTCAGAACTTACGACTCCAGACTAGGGAAATATGTAGAAATGTGCTTCACAAATTAGGAATACTATTCCAATAGACTGAATATCTGAACAGCACAATTTTGTCACTGGGAAATCTTGTTCAAAAACAGCTGAGAAGCGAGTGTGACACTGTTTACATTTATTTTTCCCGTCAAAAGGGAGTTGGCGTTTTCGGGAAAAGGTTTTGGTGAAACACTGAAAAACTCATTTTCCTAGAGCTATCGAACAGTATGAAAGTATTGAGAACACTATGAAATAAAAATGTTAGTCAGGCTAGGGTTCCAAGTAATGTTTTACTGTGCCTTTAAAAAGCCGGTATGACACCCGTGTTAAAATGAAAAGTCTCATTGCTCAAAACAACAGACCAGGGGAATGGCAGAGTGTCTCTAGAACTCCTGGAATACGTTTTAGAACCCGAACATCTCTACTGAATTTTGAAATACTGAGAATTTGTATCCAAAGCGCTGTGAAAGGTAGGATAGACTGTCAAGTGGTAATAATGTTGAAAGTGCTGGTATATTTGTAAAAAAGGTTGTTTTACCAAATTAGAATTCACAATGAAAAAGCTTGAGACACTGGAAGAGAGAGACTCCAATCTCGGGAAATTTCACAATGATAACCTAGGTTAATATCTAAGAAAGTGCTTCAAACACTAGGAATACGTGAATAAAGGGCCTTAATATCTGTAACACATTGTTTCCTGACAAGGAAATCGTGTTCAAAGAACATAGAACCGAGTTGGATACTGGTTACATTTATTATTCCGGGACAATGAGTTGGCGATTTTGAAAGAAGCCTGGTTAGGCCATTAAACCGGATGTGATGACGTCACCAAGGGGGAGGGGCCACGTGGGCAGGCTTAATTGATCCCAGGTGATAATGATTTGGCCAGGGGACCAAGCTGGGAGTGATGACGTCATCGAGATTAGTTCTGGTATTAGGGTTAGAGAATTGGGGCTCTGTTCATGGTTAGGGTTAGGATAAGGTTTTGGGCTAGGTAGGGTTCAGGCTCAGGTGTGGGCTAGGTTTAGGGTTTGGGTTAGAGGGTTAGGGACAGGGTTACGGTCACAGTGTAGTAATGTTGGCTATTCACAATGAATGAGCTTCAATCACTGGACAATTTGGTGTGTAGCACTCAGAACTTACGACTCCAGACTAGGGAAATATTTAGAAATGTGCTTCACACAATAGGAATACATATTCCAATAGACTGAATATCTGAACAGCACAATTTTGTCACTGAAATCTTGTCAAACAGCTGAGAAGCAGTGGAACTGTTTCTTATTTTTCCGTCAAAGGAGTTGGCGTTTTCGGAAAGGTTTTGTGAACATGAAAAACATTTTCTAGCTACGAACAGTATGAAAGTATTGAAACACAGAAATAAAATTTAGTCAGCTAGGTCCAATAATTTTACGTGCCTTAAAAAGCCGTATGCACCCTGTAAAATGAAATCTCATTGCTCAAAACAACAACAGGGAATGAGAGTGTCTCTAGAACTCCTGGAATACTTTTAGAACCAACACTCTACTGAATTTGAATAGAGAATTTTTCCAAAGCCTGTGAAAGTAGATAGACTGTCAAGTGGTAATAATGTTGAAAGTGCTGGTAATTTGTAAAAAAGTTGTTTTACCAAATTAAATTCACATGAAAAGCTTGAGACACTGTAGAGAGACTTATCTCGGAAATTCACAATGAACCTAGGTTAATATCTAAAGTGCTTCAAACACTAGGAATAGTGAATAAAGGCCTAATACTGTAACATGTTTCCTGACAAGAAATCGTGTTAAAGACATAACCGATTGGATACTGTTAATTTTTTTCCGGGCAATGAGTTGGCATTTGAAGAAGCCTGTTAGCCATTAAGGATGTGATGACGTCACCAAGGGGAGGTCCCTGGCGGCTTAATTGATCCCGGTGATAATGATTTGGCCGGGACACTGGATGATGACGTCATCGAGATTATTCGGTATTAGGTTAGAGAATGGGCTCTGTTCATTTAGGGTTAGGATAAGTTTGCTATAGGGTTCAGGCTCAGGTGGGGCTAGTTTGGGTTGGGTTAAGGTTAGGGACAGGGTACGGTCCGTGTGTAATGTTGGTATTCACAAGAATGATCATCATGGCAATTTGGTGTGTGACTCAAACTTACGACTCAACAGGAAATATTGAAATGTGCTACACATAGAATATATTCCATAGACTAATATCTAAAGCACAATTGTCATGAAATCTTGTTCAAACAGCGAGAACAGTGTGACATGTTTACTTTATTTTCCGTCAAAGGATTGGCGTTTTCGGAAAGGTTGGTGAAAACGAAAACTCTTTCCTAACTTGAACGTTGAAAGTATGAAACATATAAATAAAATTTAGTAGCTAGGTTCAATAAGTTTTACGTGCCTTTAAAAAGGTTACACCTGTTAAATGAAGTCCTGCTCAAAACAACAGACCAGGAGCAGTTCCTAGAACCCGGAATACGTTTAGAACACTCTACGATTTGAAACTGAAATTTGTATCCAAAGCGCTGTGAAAGGTGGATAGACTGTCATGGTATAATTTGAAATGCTGTAATTTGTAAAAAGGTGTTTTACCATTAAATTACAATGAAAGCTTGAACACTGGAGAGAGAGACCATCGGGAAATTCACAATGATAACTGTATATCTAAGAAATGCTTCAAACACTAGAAACGTGAATAAGCCTAATATCTGTAACATTGTTCTGAAGGAAATCGTGTTCAAAAATGACCAGTTGGATACGGTTACATTTTATCCGGACAATGATTGGCATTGAAAGAAGCCTGGTAGCCTTAAGGGATGTGAGAGTCACAAGGGGGAGGCCACGTGGGCGCTTATTGATCCCTGATAATGATTTGGCCAGACCTGATGATGACGTCATCGAGATTAGTTCTGGTATTAGGGTAGAGAATTGGTCGTCATGGTTGTTAGATAAGTTTTGGTAGTAGTTAGGCTCAGTGTGGGCTAGTTTAGGGTTTGGGTTAGAGGGTTAGGGACAGGGTTACGGTCACAGTGTAGTAATGTTGGCTATTCACAATGAATGAGCTTCAATCACTGGACAATTTGGTGTGTAGCACTCAGAACTTACGACTCCAGACTAGGGAAATATTTAGAAATGTGCTTCACACAATAGGAATACATATTCCAATAGACTGAATATCTGAACAGCACAATTTTGTCACTGGAAAATCTTGTTCAAACAGCTGAGAAGCGAGTGTGACACTGTTTACATTTATTTTTCCCGTCAAAAGGAGTTGGCGTTTTCGGGAAAAGGTTTTGGTGAAACACTGAAAAACTCATTTTCCTAGAGCTATCGAACAGTATGAAAGTATTGAGAACACTATGAAATAAAAAATTTTGTCAGGCTAGGGTTCCAAGTAATGTTTTACTGTGCCTTTAAAAAGACCGGTATGACACCCGTGTTAAAATGAAAAGTCTCATTGCTCAAAACAACAGACCAGGGGAATGGCAGAGTGTCTCTAGAACTCCTGGAATACGTTTTAGAACCCGAACATCTCTACTGAATTTTGAAATACTGAGAATTTGTATCCAAAGCGCTGTGAAAGTGGATAGACTGTCAAGTGGTAATAATGTTGAAAGTGCTGGTATAATTTGTAAAAAAGGTTGTTTTAAACCAAATTAGAATTCACAATGAAAAAGCTTGAGACACTGGAAAGAGAGACTCCATCTCGGGAAATTCACAATGATAACCTAGGTTAATATCTAAGAAAGTGCTTCAAACACTAGGAATACGTGAATAAAGGGCCTTAATATCTGTAACACATTGTTTCCTGACAAGGAAATCGTGTTCAAAGAACATAGAACCGAGTTGGATACTGGTTACATTTATTATTCCGGGACAATGAGTTGGCGATTTTGAAAGAAGCCTGGTTAGGCCATTAAAGCGGATGTGATGACGTCACCAAGGGGGAGGGGCCACGTGGGCAGGCTTAATTGATCCCATGGTGATAATGATTTGGCCAGGGACCAGCTGGGAGTGATGACGTCATCGAGATTAGTTCTGGTATTAGGGTTAGAGAATTGGGGCTCTGTTCATGGTTAGGTTAGGATAAGGTTTTGGGCTAGGTAGGGTTCAGGCTCAGGTGTGGGCTAGGTTTAGGGTTTGGGTTAGAGGGTTAGGGACAGGGTTACGGTCACAGTGTAGTAATGTTGGCTATTCACAATGAATGAGCTTCAATCACTGGACAATTTGGTGTGTACACTCAGAACTTACGACTCCAGACTAGGGAAATATTTAGAAATGTGCTTCACACAATAGGATACATATTCCAATAGACTGAATATCTGAACAGCACAATTTTGTCACTGGAAAATCTTGTTCAAAACAGCTGAGAAGCGAGTGTGACACTGTTTACATTTATTTTTCCCGTCAAAAGGAGTTGGCGTTTTCGGGAAAAGGTTTTGGTGAAACACTGAAAAACTCATTTTCCTAGAGCTATCGAACAGTATGAAAGTATTGAGAACACTATGAAATAAAAAATGTTAGTCAGGCTAGGGTTCCAAGTAATGTTTTACTGTGCCTTTAAAAAGCCGGTATGACACCCTGTTAAAATGAAAAGTCTCATTGCTCAAAACAACACACCAGGGGAATGGCAGAGTGTCTCTAGACTCCTGAATACGTTTTAGAACCCGAACATCTCTACTGAATTTTGAAATACTGAGAATTTGTATCCAAAGCGCTGTGAAAGGTAGGATAGACTGTCAAGTGGTAATAATGTTGAAAGTGCTGGTATATTTGTAAAAAAGGTTGTTTTACCAAATTAGAATTCACAATGAAAAAGCTTGAGACACTGGAAAAGAGAGACTCCACTCGGAAATTCACAATGATAACCTAGGTTAATATTAAGAAGTGCTTCAAACACTAGATACGTGAATAAAGGGCCTTAAATCTGTAACAATTTTTCCTGACAGGAAATCGTGTTCAAAGAACATAGAACGAGTTGATCTGGTACATTTATTATTCCGGGACAATGAGTTGGCGATTTTGAAAAAGCCTGGTTAGGCCATTAAGGTTGATGGTCACCAAGGGGAGGGCCACGTGGGCAGGCTTAATTGATCCGGTGATAATGATTTTGGCCAGGGGACAGTGGGAGTGATGACTCATCGAATTAGTTCTGGTATTAGGGTTAGAGAATGGGCTCTGTTCATGGTTGGGTTAGGATAAGGTTTTGGGCTAGGTAGGGTTCAGGCTCAGGTGTGGCTAGGTTAGGGTTTGGGTTAGAGGGTTAGGGACAGGTTACGTCACAGGAGTTAATGTTGGCTATCACAAGAATGACTTCATCACTGGACAATTGGTGTGTAGCACTCAGAACTTACGACTCCAGACAGGGAAATATTTAAAAGTGCTTCACACAATAGGAATACATATCCAATAGACTGAATATCTGAACGCACAATTTTGTCACTGGGAAAACTTGTTAAACAGCTGAGAAGCGAGTGTGACACTGTTTACATTTATTTTTCCGTCAAAGGAGTTGGCGTTTGGAAAAGGTTTTGGTGAAACACTGAAAAAACTCATTTTCCTAGAGCTATCGAACAGTATGAAAGTATTGAAACACTATGAATAAAATGTTAGTAGGCTGGGTTCCAAGTAATGTTTTTACTGTGCCTTTAAAAAGCCGTATGACACCCGTGTTAAAATGAAAGTTATTGCTCAAAACAACAGACCAGGGAAGGCAGAGTGTCTCTAGAACTCCTGGAATCGTTTTAGAACCCGAACATATTTGAATTTGAATACTAGTATCCAAAGCGCTGTGAAAGGTAGGATAGACTGTCAAGTGTAATAATGTTGAAAGTGCTGTATATTTGTAAAAAGGGTTTTTACCAAATTAGAATTCACAATGAAAAAGCTTGAGACACTGGAAGAGAGAGACTCCACTCGGAATTCACAATGATAACCTAGTTAATATCAAGAAAGTGCTTCAAACACTAGGAATCGTGAATAAAGGGCCTTAAATCTGTAACACATTGTTTCCTGACAAGGAAATCGTGTTCAAAAACATGAACCGAGTTGGATACTGGTTACATTTATTATTCGGGACAATGAGTTGGCGATTTTGAAAGAAGCCTGGTTAGGCCATTAAACGGATGTGATGACGTCACCAAGGGGGAGGGCCACGTGGCAGGCTTAATTGATCCCGGTGATAATGATTTGGCCAGGGGACCAGCTGGGAGTGATGACGTCATCGAGATTAGTTCTGGTATTAGGTTAGAGAATTGGGGCTCTGTTCATGGTTAGGGTTAGGATAAGGTTTTGGCTAGGTAGGTTCAGGCTCAGGTGTGGGCTAGGTTTAGGGTTTGGGTTAGAGGTTAGGACAGGGTTACGTCCAGTGTAGTAATGTGGCTATTCACAATGAATGAGCTTCAATCACGACATTTGGTGTGTTAGCACTCAAACTTACGACTCCGACTAGGAAATATTAGAAAGTGCTTCACACAATAGGAATACATATTCCAATAGATGAATATCTGAACAGCACAATTTTGTCACTGGGAAATCTTGTTCAAACGCTGAGAAGCGAGGACACTGTTTACATTTATTTTCCCGTCAAAAGGAGTTGGCGTTTTCGGGAAAAGGTTTTGGTGAAACACTGAAAACTCATTTTCTAGAGTATCGAACAGTAGAAAGTATTGAGAAAAATATGAAAAAAAATGTTAGTTGGCTAGGTTCCAAGTATGTTTTACTGTGCCTTTAAAAAGCGGTATGACACCTGTTAAAATGAAAAGTCTCATTGCTCAAAACAACAGCCAGGGGAATGCAGAGTGTCTCTAGAACTCCTGGAATACGTTTTAGAACCAATCTCTACTGAATTTTGAAATACTGAGATTTGAATCCAAGCGCTGGTGAAAGGTAGGATAGACTGTCAATGGTAATAAGTTGAAAGTGTGGTTATTTGTAAAAAGGTTGTTTACCAAATTAGAATTCACAATGAAAAAGCTTGAGACACTGGAGAGAGAGACTCCACTCGGGAAATTCACATGATAACCTAGGTTAATATCTAAGAAAGTGCTTTCAAACACTAGGAATACGTGAATAAAGGGCCTTAATATCTGTAACACATTGTTCCTGACAAGGAAATCGTGTTCAAAGAACATAGAACAGTTGGATACTGTTATACATTTATTATTCCGGGACAATGAGTTGGCATTTTGAAAGAAGCCTGGTTAGGCCATTAACCGGATGTGATGACGTCACCAAGGGGGAGGGCCACGTGGGCAGGCTTAATTGATCCCAGGTGATAATGATTTGGCAGGGGACAGCTGGGAGTGATGACGTCATCGAGATTAGTTCTGGTATTAGGGTTAGAGAATTGGGGCTCTGTTCATGGTTAGGTTAGGATAAGGTTTTGGGCTAGGTAAGGTTCAGGTCAGGTGTGGGCTAGGTTTAGGGTTTGGGTTGAGGGTTAGGACAGGGTTACGGTCACAGTGTAGTAATGTTGGCTATTCACAATGAATGAGCTTTAATCACTGGACAATTTGTGTGTAGCACTCAGAACTTACGACTCCAGACTAGGGAAATATTTAGAAATGTGCTTCACACAATAGGAATACATATTCCAATAGACTGAATATCTGAACAGCACAATTTTGTCACTGGAAATCTTGTTCAAACAGCTGAAAGCGAGTGTGACACTGTTTACATTTATTTTTCCGTCAAAGGAGTTGGGTTTTCCGGAAAAGGTTTTGGTGAAACACTGAAAAACTCATTTTCCTAGAGCTATCGAACAGTATGAAAGTATTGAGAACACTATGAAATAAAAATGTTAGTCAGGCTAGGGTTCCAAGTAATGTTTTACTGTGCCTTTAAAAAGCGGTATGACACCGTGTTAAATGAAAAGTCTCATTGCTCAAAACAACAGACAGGGAATGGCAAAGAGTGTCTCTAGAACTCCTGGAAACGTTTTAGAACCGAACATCTCTACTAATTTTGAAATACTGAGAATTTGTATCCAAGCGCTGTGAAAGTAGGATACTGTCAAGTGTAATAATGTTGAAAGTGCTGTATATTTGTAAAAAAGTTGTTTTACAAATTAGAATCACAATGAAAAAGCTTGAGACACTGGAGAGAGAGACTCCAACTCGGGAAATTCACAATGATAACCTAGGTTAATATCTAAGAAAGTGTTCAAACACTAGAATACGTAATAAAGGGCCTTAATATCTGTAACAATTGTTTCCTGACAAGAAATCGTGTTCAAGAACATAGAACCGAGTTGGATACTGGTTACATTTATTATTCCGGACAATGAGTTGGCGATTTGAAAGAAGCCTGGTTAGGCCTTAACCGGATGTGATGACGTCACAAGGGGGAGGGGCCACGTGGGCAGGCTTAATTGATCCAGGTAAGATTTTTTTTTTTTTTTTTTTTTTTTTTTTTTTTTTTTTTTTTTTTTTTTTTTTTTTTTTTTTTTTTTTTTTTTTTTTTTTTTTTTTTTTTTTTTCTTTAAAAAGCGGTATGACCACCCGTGTTAAAATGAAAAGTTCTCATTGCTCAAAACAACAGACCAGGGGAATGGCAGAGTGTCTCTAGAACTCCTGGAATACGTTTTAGAACCCCAACATCTCTACTGAATTTTGAAATACTGAGAATTTGTATCCAAAGCGCTGTGAAAGGTGGATAGACTGTCCAAGTGGTAATAATGTTGAAAGTGCTGGTATATTTGTAAAAAAGGTTGTTTTTACCAAATTAGAATTCACAATGAAAAAGCTTGAGACACTGGAAGAGAGAGACTCCATCTCGGAAATTCACAATGATAACCTAGGTTAATATCTAGAGAAGTGCTTCAAACACTAGGAATACGTGAATAAAGGGCCTTAATATCTGTAACACATTGGTTTCCGACAAGGAAATCGTGTTCAAAGAACATAGAACCGAGTTGGATACTGGTTACATTTATTATTCCGGGACAATGAGTTGGCGATTTTGAAAGAAGCCTGGTTTTGGCCATTAAACCGGGTGTGATGAGTCACCCAAAGGGGGGGGGGCCACGGGGCAGGCTTAATTGATCCCCGGTGATAAAGATTTGGCCAGGGGAAAAAAACTGGGAGTGATTTAGTCATCGAGATTAGTTCTGGTATTAGGGTTAGAGGGAAATTGGGGGGTCTGTTCATGGTTAGGGTTAGGATAAGGTTTTTTGGGGAGGTAGGGTTCAGGCTAAAGGGGTGGGCTAGGTTTTTGGGTTTTGGGTTAGAGGGTTAGGGACAGGGTTTTCGGGCCCCAGTGGGAGTAATGTTTTTGGGGGAAAATTTACAATGAATGGCTTCAATCACGGACAATTTGGTTTTGTAGAAATCAGAACTTTTCGACTCCCGCTAGGGAAATATTTTGAAAGTGCTTCCCAATAGGAATTTCATTTTCCAAAGACCCGAATACTGAACGACAATTTTGTCCCCCGGGGAAAAATTTTTTTTAAACCAAAAAGGGGAAAAACCATTTTGGGGGCTTTTTCATTTTAATTTTTTTCCCCCCCCCCAAAAAGGGGGTTTGGGGTTTTTGGGGGGAAAAAGGGTTTTTTTGGGGAAAAAACTGAAAAAATCCTTTTTTCCCCCAAACTTTTAGGGGAAAAATATGAAAGTAAATTTTTAAAAAATATAAATAAAAAAGTTTTGTTTTTTCTAGGGGGCCAAGTAATGTTTTTTTTTTTTGCCTTTAAAAAAAAAGGGGGTGAAAACCAAGTTTAAAAAAAAAAAATCCCCTAGCTCAAAACAACAGACCCCCGGGGGAAATTTAAAAGGGGCCCCTAAAACCTGGGGAAAAATTTTTAAAAACCCAAAAATCTCTACTGAATTTTTTAAAACGAGAAATTTTTAAAAAAAAAGGGTTTTGAAAGGTAGGGTAGACTGTAAAGGGAATAATGTTGAAAAAGCCGGGGTATTTTTTTTAAAAAATTTTTTTTAAAACCAAAATTTGAATTTACAAAGAAAAAAAAATTGAGAAAACTGGGAAAAAGAGAAAAACCCCAAATCCGGGGAAAATTTACAAAGATAAAAACCCGGTTAAAATCTAAGCCCTTTTTTCAAAAAACTAAAAGGGAAAACCCCGGGGAAAAAAGGGGGCCTTTAAAAAATTTTTTAAAACCCCTTGTTTCCGACAAGGAAAACATTTTTAAAAAAATATAGGAAAAAGAGTTGGGTACTGGGCAAATTTAATTTTTCCGGGGGGAAAAGGGGTTTTGGGGGTTTTTGGAAAAAAACCTGGTTTGGCCCTTAAAAAAACCGGGGAAAAATGACTTTAAAACCAAAAGGGGGGGAGGCTACGTTGGGGGGGCTTAATTGAACCCCCCTGATAATTATTTGGCCAGGGGACCATTGCAGTGAAGATGTCCCCCCCAAATTAATTCTGGGAAATTTGGGTTTTTGAAAAAGGGGGGGTCTTTTCCCCGGGTTTGGGAAGGGGGAAAATTTTTTGGGGGGGGTTTTTGGGTTTAGGGTCAGGTTTTTTGGGTAAAGGGGTTTTTTGGTTTTTTGGTTTGGGGGGGTTTTTTGGGGGAAAAGGGGTTTCCCGGCAAAACCAAAAATAACCCTTTTTTATTCCAAAAAAAGAGAAAATTTAATTTTTAAAAGATTTCTTTGCTGTTCCCCTTTTTGTTGGCCATCGCCCCTTTTTTTTGGGACTTTACCACTTTTAACAACATCTTTTTTTCAAATTCTCGAACTTTTTTAACTATATTTTTCTTGTTTCCCCCAAATGTTTTTTCAGGGAAAAAAACAAAATTTTTTTTGGGAAATTTTGGTGCTTTTTAAACACTGGTTTTTATGGGATCTAACCTATTTCAAGGGGTTTCCCCAGTGTAAAAAATCCCTTCTAGACTAGAACTTACATTTTGATGGTTTTCCAATTCTTCTCACACATTCTATGATATTCATTAGTATTTGCTCTGAATTACTACTGATTTCTAGCTGTGTCCTTAAGCCTTTGCTCTACTTGTGGACTTCACCACATGTAAAAACAACTTCTTACACTTTTCTCTGAACTTAAAGCTAATAACACTTGTCTTTCAAGTTTTACAGTTGTAAACTATTTTCAGTGACTTCTGGTGGTTTCAAACTGTTTCATGTGAACTAACCTATTTCAAGGATTTCTGCAGTGTAAACATCCCTTCAGACTGACACTTACATTTTGATGGTTTTCCACTTTTCTCACACAATTCATGATATTCATTAGTATTTGCTCTGAATACTTGATTTCAGCTGTGTCCTTTAATGCCTTCTGCTCTACTGTGGGACTTCACCACATGTAAAAACAACTTATACTTTCTCTGAACTTGAGAGCTATATACACTTGTCTTTCAACGTTTTACAGTTGAAACACTTTCATGACTTCTGTGTTTCAAACACTGGTTTCATTGTAACAACTTATTTCAGAGATTTCGAGTTACACATCTTTCTAGACTAGACATTACATTTTGAGTTTTTACTTTGTCACACAATTCCTGTATATTAATTATTTGCTTGAATTACTACAGCTTCTAGCATGTCACTATAATAGTCCTTCTGCTCTACTTGTGCTACCACATGTAAAACAACTTCGTCCTACTTCACTGAATGAAAGCTATATACACTTGTTTCAAACGTTTACAGTTGAAACTATTTCTTAAGTTTATATTTTGGTTTCAAAACACTGGTTTCATGTGAACTAACTCTATTCAAGGATTTCTGCAGTGTACAACATCCTTCTAGACTAGACACTTACATTTTGATGTTTTTCACTGTTCTCCACAATTCTATGATATTCATTAGTTTGCTCTGAATTACTGTTTACTGTCTATAGGCCTTCTGCTCTATTGTGGGACTCACATGGATCAACATTAACATCTTCTCTAACTTGAAGCTTAACTTGACTTTCAACTGTTTTACATGTTACATATAATTTTCATGATTCTGTGGTTTAAAACTGGTTTCTGTGACTAACTCTATTTCCAGATTTCTGCAGTGTACAACATCCTTTCTAACTGACACTTACATTTTGTTTTCCTTTTCTCACACAATTCATGATATTCATAATATTTGCTCTGAATTACTACGATTTCTAGCGTGTCTATAATAGGCCTTCTGCTCTATTGTGGACTTCACCACATGAAACAACTTCATACACTCTTCTCTGAACTTGAGAAGCATATACTTGTCTTTCAACTTTTTACAGTTGAAACTATTTTCATGATTCTGGGTTTCAAACACTGGTTTCATGTGAACTAACTCTATTTCAGGATTTCTGCAGGTTACAACATCCTTCTAGACTAGACACTTACATTTTGATGTTTTTCCACTTGTTCTACACATTCTAATCATTATATTCTTAATTACTACGTTTCTGATCTCTAATGCCTTGTCTATTGTGACTTCCCATGTGACTTCATACACTCTGTTTCTGAACCTTCAGATTCTGAGTACAAATCTCTAGACTACATTGTTTCACTTCTCCAATCGTTATTATTTGCTGATACTACGTTCTCTCCTAAAGCTTCTGTCTCTGGCTTCACCACATGTAAACAACTACACTTTCGAACTGAAAGCTAACACTGTCTTTCATTTACGTAACTATTTCAATTGTTTCAACCTGTTCAGATACTCTTTCAGATCTGCGTGTAACATCTTCAGATAATTCTTATGTTCACTTCTCACACATTCTTGTATCATTATGCTTGAATTATATGATTCTAGTGCTTAATGGCTTGCTCTTGGGGACTTACCATTAAACATTATACACTCTCTAATTAGCTATAATCTCACGTTAGTTACTTTCAGATTGGTTAATGTTCTGTATAACTCTTTCGTTCGCAGGTACACTTCTAAGACTTACTTTGTGTTTATTTCTCACCAATCATTATTCATTTGCTCTGATTATACGTTCTGTGTCCTATTGCTCGCTAGGCTCCCCATAAAACAACTCAATCTCCTAATAGAACATAACCTTCTCCTTACGTATCTAATTTTCATGATTTAGGTTAACATTTTGTAACTAACTCATTTCAGTTTCTCAGCATCTTGACACTTCTTGTGTTTCCACTTGTCTCACAATTCTGATATCTTTTGCTGATTATTCTGGTCTAATGCTCTGCCTATGTGGCTCACCACTTAAAAATTACATTCGAACTGAGAATACACTGTCTTAGTTTACATGAAACACTTTTCATTCTGTGTTTAACACTGTTCTGACTAATATTCAGATTCGCAGTGTACAACTTTGACTAACTATTGATGTTTTGTTCCACATTCATGTATCATATTCTTATCGTTACTGTCTATATAGCTTTGCTTTTGCTCACACATGTAAAACTCTACTCTTCCTAATGGAACTATACATTTCACGTTACGTGATTATTTCATGTTTTCTCTGAACTTGAGAAGCTATATACACTTGTCTTTCAACTGTTTTACAGTTGAAAACTACTTTTCAGTGACTTCTGGTGGTTTCAAACACTGGTTTCATGTGAACTAACTCTATTTCAAGGATTTCTGCAGTGTACAACATCCTTCTAGACTAGACACTTACATTTTGATGTTTTCCACTTGTTCTCACACAATTCTATGATATTCATTAGTATTTGCTCTGAATTACTACTGATTTCTAGCTGTGTCCTATAATAGGCCTTCTGCTCTACTTGTGGGACTTCACCACATGTAAAAACAACTTCATACACTTTCTCTGAACTTGAGAAGCTATATACACTTGTCTTTCAACTGTTTTACAGTTGAAAACTACTTTTCAGTGACTTCTGGTGGTTTTCAAACACTGGTTTCATGTGAACTAACTCTATTTCAAGGATTTCTGCAGTGTAAAACATCCCTTCTAGACTAGACACTTACATTTTGATGGTTTTCCACTTTTCTCACACAATTCTATGATATTCATTAGTATTTGCTCTGAATTACTACTGATTTCTAGCTGTGTCCTATAATGTGCTTCTGCTCTACTTGTGGGACTTCACCACATGTAAAAACAACTTCATAGCACTCTTCTCGAACTTGAGAAGCTATATACACTTGTCTTTCAACTGTTTTACAGTTGAAAACTACTTTTCAGTGACTTCTGGTGGTTTCAAACACTGGTTTCATGTGAACTAACTCTATTTCAAGGATTTCTGCAGTGTACAACATCCTTTCTAGACTAGACACTTACATTTTGATGGGTTTTTTCCACTTGTTCTCACACAATTCTATGATATTCATTAATATTTGCTCTGAATTACTACAGATTTCTAGCTGTGTCTATAATAGGCCTTCTGCTCTACTTGTGGGACTTCACCACATGTAAAAACAACTTCATACACTCTTCCTGAACTTGAGAAGCTATATACACTTGTCTTTCAACAGTTTTACAGTTGAATGCTAATTTTCATTGTATTCTAGGGTTTCAAACACTGGTTTCATGTGAACTAACTCTATTTCCAGATTTCTGCAGTGTACAACATCCTTTCTAGACTAGACACTTACATTTTGATGTCTTTTCACTTGGTCTCTCACAATTCTGTGATATACTCATTAGTATTTGCTTGAATTACTACTGCTTTCTTGCTGTGTCCTATAATAGCCTTCTGCTCTACTTGTGGACTTCACCACATGTAAAAACAACTTCATGCATCTTCTCTGAACTTGAGAAGCTATATACACTTGTCTTTCAACTGTTTTACAGTTGAAAACTACTTTTCAGTGACTTCTGGTGGTTTCAAACACTGGTTTCATGTGAACTAACTCTATTTCAAGGATTTCTGCAGTGTACAACATCCTTTCTAGACTAGACACTTACATTTTGATGGTTTTCCACTTGTTCTCACACAATTCTATGATATTCATTAGTATTTGCTCTGAATTACTACTGATTTCTAGCTGTGTCCTATAATGAGCCTTCTGCTCTACTTGTGGGACTTCACCACATGTAAAAACAACTTCATACACTCTTCTCTGAACTTGAGAAGCTATATACACTTGTCTTTCAACTGTTTTACAGTTGAATGCTACTTTTCATGTAATTCTAGTGGGTTTCAAACACTGGTTTCATGTGAACTAACTCTATTTCAGGATTTCTGCAGTGTACAACATCCTTTTAGACTAGACACTTACATTTTGATGTTTTTCCACTTGTTCTCACACAATTCTATGATATTCATTAGTATTTGCTCTGAATTACTTACTACAGATTTCTAGCAGTGTCCTATAATAGCCCTTCTGCTCTACTTGTGGGACGTCACCACATGTAAAAACAACTTCGTACACTCTTCACTGAACTTGAGAAGGTATATACACTTGTCTTTCAACAGTTTTACAGTTGAATGCTCATTTTCTTGTATTCTAGGGGTTTCAAACACTGGTTTCATGTGAACTAACTCTATTTCCAAGATTTCCGCAGTGTACAACATCCTTTCTAGACTAGACACTTACATTTTGATGTCTTTTCCACTTGGTCTCTCACAATTCTATGATATTCATTAGTATTTGCTCTGAATTACTACTGCTTTCTTGCAGTGTCCTATTATGGACCTTCTGCTCTACTTGTGGGACTTCACCACTTGTAGAAACAACTTTATACATTCTTATCTGAATTAGAGAAGCTATATACACTTGTCCTTCAACTGTTTTCCTGTTGAATACTACTTTTCAGTGAATTCTGATGGTTTCAAACACTGGTTTCATGTGAACTAACTCTATTTCAAGGATTTCTGCAGTGTACAACATCCTTTCTAGAATAGACACTTACATTTTGATGTCTTTTTTACTTGGTCTCTCACAATTCTGTGATTCTCATTAGTATTTGCTCTGAATTACTACTGCTTTCATGCAGTGCCCTATAATAGCCCTTCTGCTCTACTTGTGGGACTTCACCACATGTAGAAACTACTTCATACACTCTTCTCTGAACTTCAGAAGCTATATACACTTGTCTTTCCACTGTTTTACAGTTGAAAACTACTTTTCAGTGACTTCTGGTGGTTTCAAACACTGGTTTCATGTGAACTAACTCTATTTCAAGGATTTCCTCAGTGTACAACATCCTTTCTAGACTAGACACACTTACATTTTGATTGTTTTCCAGTTGTTCTCACACAATTCTATGATATTTATTAGTATTTGCTCTGAATTACTACTGATTTCTAGCTGTGTCCTATTTTGGGCTTTCTACTCTACTTGTTGGACTTCTCCACTAGTACAAACTACATTATACACTCTTCTCTGAGCTTGAGAATCTATATACACTTGTCTTTCAACTGTTTTACAGTAGAATACTACTTTTCATTGAATTCTGTTGTTTTCAAACACTGGTTTAATGTGAACTAACTCTATTTCAAGGATTTCTGCAGTGTACAACATCCCTTCTAGACTAGACACTTACATTTTGATGGTTTTCCACTTGTTCTCACAAAATTCAATGATATTCATTAGTATTTGCTCTCAATTACTGCTAATTTCTAGCTGTGTAGTATAATGGGCCTTCTGCTGTACTTGTGGGACTTCTCCACAAGTACAAACAACATTATACACTCTTCTCTGAACTTGAGAAGCTATATAGACTTGTCTTTCAACTGTTTTACAGTTGAAAACTACTTTTCTGTGACTTCTGGTGGTTTTAAACACTGGTTTTCATGTGAACTAACTCTATTTCCAGGATTTCTGCAGTGTACAACATCCCTTCTAGATTAGACACTTACATTTTGATGGTTTTCCACTTGTTCTCACACAATTCTGTGATACTCATTAGTATTTGCTCTGAATTAATACTGCTTTCTTTTTTTTAAATTTCTTTATTGATTAAGGTGTCACATATTTGTCCTCATCCCCCCATTTCCATCCCACACCCCTCCCCATGGATGCCCCAAACCCCTGTTGAACTTAACCATTGGTTAGGCTCATATGCATGCACACAAGACCTTTGGTTGATCTCTCCCCCCTCCCCCCACCCTCCCCTATCCTCCCTCTGAGGCCCGATAGTCCGATCGATGCCTCCTTGTTTCTGGTTCTGTTCTTGTTCATCAGTCTATGTTGTTCATCATTTCCCCTAGATGAGCGAAATCATGTGTCACTATAGATATACTTATAAGAATTGAATGTGAGACGAGCAATAATAGTTATGCTGACAGGCAAATGAATCAGTCTGTAGTGAGTTTCTTTCTGGACCAATAGTTCTTTTGAGACCCAATATCAATGTCCACCAGTTCCTTTTGAGTACATGTCGGCACTGACCCCTCAGCTCTGGATGGTGGAGAAATGGTGCTAATGCAGGTCCGACTCCCTCTGGTTTGGTCTCGGCCGGACCGAGGGGCACGGCTTCACCCGGATCCAGGGGCCCACGGCCTCACCCGGACCCGGGACCGAGTCTCACCCGGATCCAGGTGCACACGGCCTCGCCCAGACCCAGGATTCAGCTTCACCCGGACCCAGGGGCGCATGGCCTCACCCGGACCCAGGGGCGCGTGGCTTCTCCCCGGCCCGGGACCCAGCCTCACCCGGATCCAGGGGCACACGGCCTCACCCGGACCCAGTATCTAGCTTCCCCCGGACCCAGGGGCGCGTGGCCTCTCCCAGACCCAGGGTCACGTGGCCTCACCCGGATCCATGGGCCCATGGCCTCACGCGGACCTGGGACCCAGGCTCACCTGGATCCAGGGGCACACGGCCTCGCCCAGACCCAGGATTCAGTTTAACCTAGGTTAATATCTAAGAAAGTGTTTCAAACACTAGAAATACGTGAAAAAAGGGCCTTAAGATCTGTCACACATTGTTTCCTGACAAGCAAATCGTGTTCAAAGAACATAGAACCGAGTTGGATGCTGTTTACGTTTATAATTAAGAGACAATGAGTTGGCGTTTTTGAAAGAGGCCCGGTTAGGCCATTAAACAGGAAGTGATGACTTCACCAAGGGGGAGGGGCCACGAGGGCAGGTTTAATTGATACCAGGAGATAATGATTTAGCCGGGGGCCCAGATGGGTGTGATGACGACATTGAAGTTAGTTCTGGTGTTAGGGTTAGAGAATTGGGGTTCTGGCTAGGGTTAGGGTTAGGATAAGGGTTCGGGCTAGGTAGGGTTCAGGCTCAGGTTAGGGCTAGGTTTAGGCTTAGGGTTAGAGGGTTAGGGACAGGGTTATGGTCACAGTGTAGTAAGGTTGGGTATTCACGATGAATGAGCTTCAACCACTGGACAAATTGGAGTGTAGCACTGAGAATTTACACCTCTAGACTAGGGAAATATTTAGAAATGTACTTCACACAATAGGAATACATATTCCAATAGACTGAAAATCTGAACAGCACAATTTTGTCATTTGAAAATCTTGTTCAAACCGCTGAGAACCGAGTGTGACACTGTTTACATTTATTTTTCCCGTCAAAAGGAGTTGGCGTTTTCGGGAAAAGGAGTTGGTGAAACACTGAAAAATTCAATTTCCTAGAGCTATAGAATAGGATGAAAGTATTGAGAACACTATGAAATAAAAATGTTAGTTAGGCTAGGGTTCCAAGTAGTGTTTTAAAGTACCTTTAAAAAGCTGTTATGACACCCGTGTTAAAATGAAAACTCTCAGAGCTCAAAACAACAGAACAGGCGGATGTCTCAGAGTGTCTCTAGAACTCTGGAATACGTTTTAGAACACGAATATCTCTACTGAATTTTGAAATACTGAGTATTTGTATCCAAACACTGAGAAAAGTAGGATAGACATCCAAGTGGTAATAATGGTTAAAGTATGGTATATTTGTAAAAAAGGTTGTTTTACCAAATTAGAATTCACAATGAAAAAGCTTGAGACACTGTGAAGAGAGAGACTCAACTCCGGAAATTCACAATGATAACCTAGGTTAATATCTAAGAAAGTGCTTCAAACACTAGGAATACGTGAATAAAGGGCCTTAATATCTGTAACACATTGTTTCCTGACAAGGAAATCGTGTTCAAAGAACATAGAACCGAGTTGGATACTGGTTACATTTATTATTCCGGGACAATGAGTTGGCGATTTTGAAAGAGGCCTGGTTAGGCCATTAAACAGGATGTGATGACGTCACCAAGGGGGAGGGGCCACGTGGGCAGGCTTAATTGATCCAGGTGATAATGATTTGGCCAGGGAACCAGCTGGGAGTGATGACGTCATCGAGAATTAGTTCTGGTATTAGGGTTAGAGAATTGGGGCTCTGTTCATGGTTAGGGTTAGGATAAGGTTTTGGGCTAGGTAGGGTTCAGGCTCAGGTGTGGGCTAGGTTTAGGTTTGGGTTAGAGGGTTAGGGACAGGGTTAGGTCACAGTGTAGTAATGTTGGCTATTCACAATGAATGAGCTTCAATCACTGGACAATTTGGTGTGTAGCACTCAGAACTTACGACTCCAGACTAGGGAAATATTTAGAAATGTGCTTCACACAATAGGAATACATATTCCAATAGACTGAGTATCTGAACAGCACAATTTTGTCACTGGGAAATCTTGTTCAAACAGTGAGAACGAGGTGACACTGTTTACATTTATTTTTCCCGTCAAAAGGAGTTGGCGTTTTCGGGAAAAGGTTTGGTGAAACACTGAAAAACTCATTTTCCTAGAGCTATCGAACAGTATGAAAGTATTGAGAACACTATGAAATAAAAATGTTAGTTCAGGCTAGGGTTCCAAGTAATGTTTTACTGTGCCTTTAAAAAGCCGTATGACACCCGTGTTAAAATGAAAAGTCTCATTGCTCAAAACAACAGACCAGGGGAATGGCCAGAGTGTCTCTAGAACTCTGGAATACGTTTTAGAACCGAACATCTCTACTGAATTTTGAAATACTGAGAATTTGTATCCAAAGCCTGTGAAAGGTAGGATAGACTGTCAAGTGGTAATAATGTTGAAAGTGATGGTATATTTGTAAAAAAGGTTGTTTTACCAAATTAGAATTCACAATGAAAAAGCTTGAGACACTGGAAGAGAGAGACTCCAACTCGGGAAATTCACAATGATAACCTAGGTTAATATCTAAGAAAGTGCTTCAAACACTAGGAATACGTGAATAAAGGGCCTTAATATCTGTAACACATTGTTTCCTGACAAGGAAATCGTGTTCAAAGAACATAGAACCGAGTTGGATACTGGTTACATTTATTATTCCGGGACAATGAGTTGGCGATTTTGAAAGAAGCCTGGTTAGGCCATTAAACCGGATGTGATGACTCACCAAGGGGGAGGGGCCACGTGGGCAGGCTTAATTGATCCCAGGTGATAATGATTTGGCCAGGGGACCAGCTGGGAGTGATGACGTCATCGAGATTAGTTCTGGTATTAGGGTTAGAGAATTGGGGCTCTATTCATGGTTAGGGTTAGGATAAGGTTTTGGGCTAGGTAGGGTTCAGGCTCAGGTGTGGGCTAGGTTTAGGGTTTGGGTTAGAGGGTTAGGGACAGGGTTACGGTCACAGTGTAGTAATGTTGGCTATTCACAATGAATGAGCTTCAATCACTGGACAATTTGGTGTGTAGCACTCAGAACTTACGACTCAGACTAGGGAAATATTTAGAAATGTGCTTACACAATATGAATACATATTCCAATAGACTGAGTATCTGAACAGCACAATTTTGTCACTGGGAAATCTTGTACAAACAGCTGAGAAGCGAGTGTGACACTGTTTACATTCATTTTTCCCGTCAAAAGGAGTTGGCGTTTTCGGAGAAAAGGTTTTGGTGAAACACTGAAAAACTCATTTTCCTAGAGCTATCGAACAGTATGAAAGTATTGAGAACACTATGAAATAAAAATGTTAGTCAGGCTAGCGGTTCCAAGTAATGTTTTACTGTGCCTTAAAAAGCCGGTATGACACCCGTGTTAAAATGAAAAGTCTCATTGCTCAAAACAACAGACCAGGGGAATGGCAGAGTGTCTCTAGAACTCCTGGAATACGTTTTAGAACCCGAACATCTCTACTGAATTTTGAAATACTGAGAATTTGTATCCAAAGCGCTGTGAAAGGTAGGATAGACTGTCAGTGGTAATAATGTTGAAAGTGCTGGTATATTTGTAAAAAAGGTTGTTTTACCAAATTAGAATTCACAATGAAAAAGCTTGAGACACTGGAAGAGAGAGACTCCAACTCGGGAAATTCACAATGATAACCTAGGTTAATATCTAAGAAAGTGCTTCAAACACTAGGAATACGTGAATAAAGGGCCTTAATATCTGTAACACATTGTTTCCTGACAAGGAAATCGTGTTCAAAGAACATAGAACCGAGTTGGATACTGGTTACATTTATTATTCCAGGACAATGAGTTGGCGATTTTGAAAGAAGGCCTGGTTAGGCCATTAAACCGGATGTGATGACGTCACCAAAGGGGAGGGGCCACGTGGGCAGGCTTAATTGATCCCAGGTGATAATGATTTGGCCAGGGACCAGCTGGGAGTGATGACGTCATCGAGATTAGTTCTGGTATTAGGGTTAGAGAATTGGGGCTCTGTTCATGGTTAGGGTTAGGATAAGGTTTTGGGCTAGGTAGGGTTCAGGCTCAGGTGTGGGCCAGGTTTAGGGTTTGGGTTAGAGGGTTAGGGACAGGGTTACGGTCACAGTGTAGTAATGTTGGCTATTCACAATGAATGAGCTTCAATCACTGGACAATTTGGTGTGTAGCACTCAGAACTTACGACTGCAGACTAGGGAAATATTTAGAAATGTGCTTCACACAATAGGAATACATATTCCAATAGACTGAGTATCTGAACAGCACAATTTTGTCACTGGGAAATCTTGTTCAAACAGCTGAGAAGCGAGTGTGACACTGTTTACATTCATTTTTCCCGTCAAAAGGAGTTGGCGTTTTCGGGAAAAGGTTTTGGTGAAACACTGAAAAACTCATTTTCCTAGAGCTATCGAACAGTATGAAAGTATTGAGAACACTATGAAATAAAAATGTTAGTCAGGCTACGGTTCCAAGTAATGTTTTACTGTGCCTTTAAAAAGCCGTATGACACCCGTGTTAAAATGAAAAGTCTCATTGCTCAAAACAACAGACCAGGGGAATGGCAGAGTGTCTCTAGAACTCCTGGAATACGTTTTAGAACCCGAACATCTCTACTGAATTTTGAAATACTGAGAATTTGTATCCAAAGCGCTGTGAAAGCTGGATAGACTGTCAAGTGGTAATAATGTTGAAAGTGCTGGTATATTTGTAAAAAAGGTTGTTTTACCAAATTAGAATTCACAATGAAAAAGCTTGAGACACTGGAAGAGAGAGACTCCAACTCGGGAAATTCACAATGATAACCTAGGTTAATATCTAAGAAAGTGCTTCAAACACTAGGAATACGTGAATAAAGGGCCTTAATATCTGTAACACATTGTTTCCTGACAAGGAAATCGTGTTCAAAGAACATAGAACCGAGTTGGATACTGGTTACATTTATTATTCCGGGACAATGAGTTGGCGATTTTGAAAGAGGCCTGGTTAGGCCATTAAACCGAATGTGATGACGTCACCAAGGGGGAGGGGCCACGTGGGCAGGCTTAATTGATCCCAGGTGATAATGATTTGGCCAGGGGACCAGCTGGGAGTGATGACGTCATCGAGATTAGTTCTGGTATTAGGGTTAGAGAATTGGGGCTCTAGTTCATGGTTAGGGTTAGGATAAGGTTTTGGGCTAGGTAGGGTCAGGCTCAGGTGTGGGCAGGTTTAGGGTTTGGGTTAGAGGGTTAGGGACAGGGTTACGGTCACAGTGTAGTAATGTTGGCTATTCACAATGAATGAGCTTCAATCACTGGACAATTTGGTGTGTAGCACTCAGAACTTACGACTGCAGACTAGGGAAATATTTAGAAATGTGCTTCACACAATAGGAATACATATTCCAATAAACTGAGTATCTGAACAGCACAATTTTGTCACTGGGAAATCTTGTTCAAACAGCTGAGAAGCGAGTGTGACACTGTTTACATTCATTTTTCCCGTCAAAAGGAGTTGGCGTTTTCAAGAAAAGGTTTTGGTGAAACACTGAAAAACTCATTTTCCTAGAGCTATCGAACAGTATGAAAGTATTGAGAACACTGTGAAATAAAAATGTTAGTCAGGCTAAGTTCCAAGTAATGTTTTACTGTGCCTTTAAAAAGCCGGTATGACACCCGTGTTAAAATGAAAAGTCTCATTGCTCAAAACAACAGACCAGGGGAATGGCAGAGTGTCTCTAGAACTCCTGGAATACGTTTTAGAACCCGAACATCTCTACTGAATTTTGAAATACTGAGAATTTGTATCCAAACGCTGTGAAAGGTAGGATAGACTGTCAAGTGGTAATAATGTTGAAAGTGCTGGTATATTTGTAAAAAAGGTTGTTTTACCAAATTAGAATTCACAATGAAAAAGCTTGAGACACTGGAAGAGAGAGACTCCATCTCGGGAAATTCACAATGATAACCTAGGTTAATATCTAAGAAGTGCTTCAAACACTAGGAATACGTGAATAAAGGGCCTTAATATCTGTAACACATTGTTTCCTGACAAGGAAATCGTGTTCAAAGAACATAGAACCGAGTTGGATACTGGTTACATTTATTATTCCGGGACAATGAGTTGGCGATTTTGAAAGAAGCCTGGTTAGGCCATTAAGCCGGATGTGATGACGTCACCAAGGGGGAGGGGCCCACGTGGGCAGGCTTAATTGATCCCAGGTGATAATGATTTGGCCAGGGGACCAGCTGGGAGTGATGACGTCATCGAGATTAGTTCTGGTATTAGGGTTAGAGAATTGGGGCTCTGTTCATGGTTAGGGTTAGGATAAGGTTTTGCGCTAGGTAGGGTTCAGGCTCAGGTGTGGGCTAGGATTAGGGTTTGGGTTAGAGGGTTAGGGACAGGGTTACGGTCACAGTGTAGTAATGTTGGCTATTCACAATGAATGAGCTTCAATCACTGGACAATTTGGTGTGTAGCACTCAGAACTTACGACTCCAGACTAGGGAAATATTTAGAAACGTGCTTCACACAATAGGAATACATATTCCCAATAGACTGAATATCTGAACAGCACAATTTTGTCACTGGGAAATCTTGTTCAAACAGCTGAGAAGCGAGTGTGACACTGTTTACATTTATTTTTCCCGTCAAAAGGAGTTGGCGTTTTCGGAAAAGGTTTTGGTGAAACACTGAAAAACTCATTTTCCTAGAGCTATCGAACAGTATGAAAGTATTGAGAACACTATGAAATAAAAATGTTAGTTAGGCTAGGGTTCCAAGTAATGTTTTACTGTGCCTTTAAAAAGCCAGTATGACACCCGTGTTAAAATGAAAAGTCTCATTGCTCAAAACAACAGACCAGGGGAATGGCAGAGTGTCTCTAGAACTCCTGGAATACGTTTTAGAACCCGAACATCTCTACTGAATTTTGAAATACTGAGAATTTGAATCCAAACGCTGTGAAAGGTAGGATAGACTGTCAAGTGGTAATAATGTTGAAAGTGCTGGTATATTTGTAAAAAAGGTTGTTTTACCAAATTAGAATTCACAATGAAAAAGCTTGAGACACTGGAAGAGAGAGACTCCAACTCGGGAAATTCACAATGATAACCTAGGTTAATATCTAAGAAAGTGCTTCAAACACTAGGAATACGTGAATAAAGGGCCTTAATATCTGTAACACATTGTTTCCTGACAAGGAAATCGTGTTCAAAGAACATAGAACCGAGTTGGATACTGGTTACATTTATTATTCCGGGACAATGAGTTGGCGATTTTGAAAGAGGCCTGGTTAGGCCATTAAACCGATGTGATGACGTCACCAAGGGGGAGGGGCCACGTGGGCAGGCTTAATTGATCCAGGTGATAATGATTTGGCCAGGGGACCAGGGGAGTGATGACGTCATCGAGATTAGTTCTGGTATTAGGGTTAGAGAATTGGGGCTCTGTTCATGGTTAGGGTTAGGATAAGGTTTTGGGCTAGGTAGGGTTCAGGCTCAGGTGTGGGCTAGGTTTAGGGTTTGGGTTAGAGGGTTAGGGACAGGGTTACGTCACAGTGTAGTAATGTTGGCTATTTACAATGAATGAGCTTCAATCACTGGACAATTTGGTGTGTAGCACTCAGAACTTACGTCTCCAGATAGGGAAATATTTAGAAATGTGCTTCACACAATAGGAATACATATTCCAATAGACTGAGTATCTGAACAGCACAATTTTTTCACTGGGAAATCTTGTTCAAACAGCTGAGAAGCGAGTGTGACACTGTTTACATTCATTTTTCCCGTCAAAAGGAGTTGGCGTTTTCGGGGAAAAGGTTTTGGTGAAACACTGAAAAACTCATTTTCCTAGAGCTATCGAACAGTATGAAAGTATTGAGAACACTATGAAATAAAAATGTTAGTCAGGCTAGGGTTCCAAGTAATGTTTTACTGTGCCTTTAAAAAGCCGTATGACACCCGTGTTAAAATGAAAAGTCTCATTGCTCAAAACAACAGACCAGGGGAATGGCAGAGTGTCTCTAGAACTCCTGGAATACGTTTTAGAACCCGAACATCTCTACTGAATTTTGAAATACTGAGAATTTGTATCCAAAGCGCTGTGAAAGGTAGGATAGACTGTCAAGTGGTAATAATGTTGAAAGTGCTGGTTATTTGTAAAAAAGGTTGTTTTACCAAATTAGAATTCACAATGAAAAAGCTTGAGACACTGGAAGAGAGAGACTCCAATCTCGGGAAATTCACAATGATAACCTAGGTTAATATCTAAGAAAGTGCTTCAAACACTAGGAATACGTGAATAAAGGGCCTTAATATCTGTAACACATTGTTTCCTGACAAGGAATCGTGTTCAAAGAACATAGAACCGAGTTGGATACTGGTTACATTTATTATTCCGGGACAATGAGTTGGCGATTTTGAAAGAAGCCTGGTTAGGCCATTAAACGGATGTGATGACTCACCAAGGGGGAGGGGCCACGTGGGCAGGCTTAATTGATCCCAGGTGATAATGATTTGGCCAGGGGACCAGCTGGGAGTGATGACGTCATCGAGATTAGTTCTGGTATTAGGGTTAGAGAATTGGGGCTCTGTTCATGGTTAGGGTTAGGATAAGGTTTTGGGCTAGGTAGGGTTCAGGCTCAGGTGTGGGCCAGGTTTAGGGTTTGGGTTAGAGGGTTAGGGACAGGGTTACGGTCACAGTGTAGTAATGTTGGCTATTCACAATGAATGAGCTTCAATCACTGGACAATTTGGTGTGTAGCACTCAGAACTTACGACTGCAGACTAGGGAAATATTTAGAAATGTGCTTTACACAATAGGAATACATATTCCAATAAACTGAGTATCTGAACAGCACAATTTTGTCACTGGGAAATCTTGTACAAACAGCTGAGAAGCGAGTGTGACACTGTTTACATTCATTTTTCCCGTCAAAAGGAGTTGGCGTTTTCAGAAAAGGTTTTGGTGAAACACTGAAAAAACTCATTTTCCTAGAGCTATCGAACAGTATGAAAGTATTGAGAACACTGTGAAATAAAAATGTTAGTCAGGCTACGGTTCCAAGTAATGTTTTACTGTGCCTTTAAAAAGCCGGTATGACACCCGTGTTAAAATGAAAAGTCTCATTGCTCAAAACAACAGACCAGGGGAATGGCAGAGTGTCTCTAGAACTCCTGGAATACGTTTTAGAACCCGAACATCTCTACTGAATTTTGAAATACTGAGAATTTGTATCCAAACGCTGTGAAAGGTAGGATAGACTGTCAAGTGGTAATAATGTTGAAAGTGCTGGTATATTTGTAAAAAAGGTTGTTTTACCAAATTAGAATTCACAATGAAAAAGCTTGAGACACTGGAAGAGAGAGACTCCAACTCGGGAAATTCACAATGATAACCTAGGTTAATATCTAAGAAAGTGCTTCAAACACTAGGAATACGTGAATAAAGGGCCTTAATATCTGTAACACATTGTTTCCTGACAAGGAAATCGTGTTCAAAGAACATAGAACCGAGTTGGATACTGGTTACATTTATTATTCCGGGACAATGAGTTGGCGATTTTGAAAGAGGCCTGGTTAGGCCATTAAACCGAATGTGATGACGTCACCAAGGGGGAGGGGCCACGTGGGCAGGCTTAATTGATCCAGGTGATAATGATTTGGCCAGGGGACCATGCTGGGAGTGATGACGTCATCGAGATTAGTTCTGGTATTAGGGTTAGAGAATTGGGGCTCTATTCATGGTTAGGGTTAGGATAAGGTTTTGGGCTAGGTAGGGTTCAGGCTCAGGTGTGGGCTAGGTTTAGGGTTTGGGTTAGAGGGTTAGGGACAGGCTTACTGTCACAGTGTAGTAATGTTGGCTATTTACAATGAATGAGCTTCAATCACTGGCAATTTGGTGTGTAGCACTCAGAACTTACGTCTCCAGAGGAGGGAAATATTTAGAAATGTGCTTCACACAATAGGAATACATATTCCAATAGACTGCGTATCTGAACAGCACAATTTTTTCACTGGGAAATCTTGTTCAAACAGCTGAGAAGCGAGTGTGACACTGTTTACATTCATTTTTCCCGTCAAAAAGGAGTTGGCGTTTTCGGGAAAAAGGTTTTGGTGAAACACTGAAAAACTCATTTTCCTAGAGCTATCGAACAGTATGAAAGTATTGAGAACACTATGAAATAAAAATGTTAGTCAGGCTAGCGTTCCAAGTAATGTTTTACTGTGCCTTGAAAAAGCCGGTATGACACCCGTGTTAAAATGAAAAGTCTCATTACTCAAAACAACAGACCAGGGGAATGGCAGAGTGTCTCTAGAACTCCTGGAATACGTTTTAGAACCCGAACATCTCTACTGAATTTTGAAATACTGAGAATTTGTATCCAAAGCGCTGTGAAAGTAGGATAGACTGTCAAGTGGTAATAATGTTGAAAGTGCTGGTATATTTGTAAAAAAGGTTGTTTTACCAAATTAGAATTCACAATGAAAAAGCTTGAGACACTGGAAGAGAGAGACTCCAACTCGGGAAATTCACAATGATAACCTAGGTTAATATCTAAGAAAGTGCTTCAAACACTAGGAATACGTGAATAAAGGGCCTTAATATCTGTAACACATTGTTTCCTGACAAGGAAATCGTGTTCAAAGAACATAGAACCGAGTTGGATACTGGTTACATTTATTATTCCGGACAATGAGTTGGCGATTTTGAAAGAGGCCTGGTTAGGCCATTAAACGGATGTGATGACGTCACCAAGGGGGAGGGGCCACGTGGGCAGGCTTAATTGATCCCAGGTGATAATGATTTGGCCAGGGGACCAGCTGGGAGTGATGACGTCATCGAGATTAGTTCTGGTATTAGGGTTAGAGAATTGGGGCTCTGTTCATGGTTAGGGTTAGGATAAGGTTTTGGGCTAGGTAGGGTTCAGGCTCAGGTGTGGGCTAGGTTTAGGGTTTGGGTTAGAGGGTTAGGGACAGGGTTACAGGTCACAGTGTAGTAATGTTGGCTATTCACAATGAATGAGCTTCAATCACTGGACAATTTGGTGTGTAGCACTCAGAACTTACGACTCCAGACTAGGGAAATATTTAGAAATGTGCTTCACACAATAGGAATACATATTCCAATAGACTGGTATCTGAACAGCACAATTTTGTCACTGGGAAATCTTGTTCAAACAGCTGAGAAGCGAGTGTGACACTGTTTACATTCATTTTTCCCGTCAAAAGGAGTTGGCGTTTTCGGGAAAAGGTTTTGGTGAAACACTGAAAAACTCATTTTCCTAGAGCTATCGAACAGTATGAAAGTATTGAGAACACTATGAAATAAAAATGTTAGTCAGGCTAGGTTCCAAGTAATGTTTTACTGTGCCTTTAAAAAGCCGGTATGACACCCGTGTTAAAATGAAAAGTCTCATTGCTCAAAACAACAGACCAGGGGAATGGCAGAGTGTCTCTAGAACTCCTGGAATACGTTTTAGAACCCGAACATCTCTACTGAATTTTGAAATACTGAGAATTTGTATCCAAAGCGCTGTGAAAGGTAGGATAGACTGTCAAGTGGTAATAATGTTGAAAGTGCTGGTATATTTGTAAAAAAGGTTGTTTTACCAAATTAGAATTCACAATGAAAAAGCTTGAGACACTGGAAGAGAGAGACTCCAACTCGGGAAATTCACAATGATAACCTAGGTTAATATCTAAGAAAGTGCTTCAAACACTAGGAATACGTGAATAAAGGGCCTTAATATCTGTAACACATTGTTTCCTGACAAGGAAATCGTGTTCAAAGAACATAGAACCGAGTTGGATACTGGTTACATTTATTATTCCGGGACAATGAGTTGGCGATTTTGAAAGAAGCCTGGTTAGGCCATTAAACCGGATGTGATGACGTCACCAAGGGGGAGGGGCCACGTGGGCAGGCTTAATTGATCCCAGGTGATAATGATTTGGCCAGGGGACCAGCTGGGAGTGATGACGTCATCGAGATTAGTTCTGGTATTAGGGTTAGAGAATTGGGGCTCTGTTCATGGTTAGGGTTAGGATAAGGTTTTGGGCTAGGTAGGGTTCAGGCTCAGGTGTGGGCCAGGTTTAGGGTTTGGGTTAGAGGGTTAGGGACAGGGTTACGGTCACAGTGTAGTAATGTTGGCTATTCACAATGAATGAGCTTCAATCACTGGACAATTTGGTGTGTAGCACTCAGAACTTACGACTGCAGACTAGGGAAATATTTAGAAATGTGCTTCACACAATAGGAATACATATTCCAATAGACTGAGTATCTGAACAGCACAATTTTGTCACTGGGAAATCTTGTTCAAACAGCTGAGAAGCGAGTGTGACACTGTTTACATTCATTTTTCCCGTCAAAAGGAGTTGGCGTTTTCGGGAAAAGGTTTTGGTGAAACACTGAAAAACTCATTTTCCTAGAGCTATCGAACAGTATGAAAGTATTGAGAACACTGTGAAATAAAAATGTTAGTCAGGCTACGGTTCCAAGTAATGTTTTACTGTGCCTTTAAAAAGCCGGTATGACACCCGTGTTAAAATGAAAAGTCTCATTGCTCAAAACAACAGACCAGGGGAATGGCAGAGTGTCTCTAGAACTCCTGGAATACGTTTTAGAACCCGAACATCTCTACTGAATTTTGAAATACTGAGAATTTGTATCCAAAGCGCTGTGAAAGGTAGGATAGACTGTCAAGTGGTAATAATGTTGAAAGTGCTGGTATATTTGTAAAAAAGGTTGTTTTACCAAATTAGAATTCACAATGAAAAAGCTTGAGACACTGGAAGAGAGAGACTCCAACTCGGGAAATTCACAATGATAACCTAGGTTAATATCTAAGAAAGTGCTTCAAACACTAGGAATACGTGAATAAAGGGCCTTAATATCTGTAACACATTGTTTCCTGACAAGGAAATCGTGTTCAAAGAACATAGAACCGAGTTGGATACTGGTTACATTTATTATTCCGGGACAATGAGTTGGCGATTTTGAAAGAGGCCTGGTTAGGCCATTAAACCGGATGTGTATGACGTCACCAAGGGGGAGGGGCCACGTGGGCAGGCTTAATTGATCCCAGGTGATAATGATTTGGCCAGGGGACCAGCTGGGAGTGATGACGTCATCGAGATTAGTTCTGGTATTAGGGTTAGAGAATTGGGGCTCTGTTCATGGTTAGGGTTAGGATAAGGTTTTGGGCTAGGTAGGGTTCAGGCTCAGGTGTGGGCTAGGTTTAGGGTTTGGGTTAGAGGGTTAGGGACAGGCTTACAGTCACAGTGTAGTAATGTTGGCTATTCTACAATGAATGAGCTTCAATCACTGGCAATTTGGTGTGTAGCACTCAGAACTTACGACTCCAGACGAGGGAAATATTTAGAAATGTGCTTCACACAATAGGAATACATATTCCAATAGACTGGTATCTGAACAGCACAATTTTGTCACTGGGAAATCTTGTTCAAACAGCTGAGAAGCGAGTGTGACACTGTTTACATTCATTTTTCCCGTCAAAAGGAGTTGGCGTTTTCGGGAAAAGGTTTTGGTGAAACACTGAAAAACTCATTTTCCTAGAGCTATCGAACAGTATGAAAGTATTGAGAACACTATGAAATAAAAATGTTAGTCAGGCTAGGTTCCAAGTAATGTTTTACTGTGCCTTGAAAAAGCCGGTATGACACCCGTGTTAAAATGAAAAGTCTCATTACTCAAAACAACAGACCAGGGGAATGGCAGAGTGTCTCTAGAACTCCTGGAATACGTTTTAGAACCCGAACATCTCTACTGAATTTTGAAATACTGAGAATTTGTATCCAAACGCTGTGAAAGGTAGGATAGATGTCAGGTGGTAATAATGTTGAAAGTGCTGGTATATTTGTAAAAAAGGTTGTTTTACCAAATTAGAATTCACAATGAAAAAGCTTGAGACACTGGAAGAGAGAGACTCCAACTCGGGAAATTCACAATGATAACCTAGGTTAATATCTAAGAAAGTGCTTCAAACACTAGGAATACGTGAATAAAGGGCCTTAATATCTGTAACACATTGTTTCCTGACAAGGAAATCGTGTTCAAAGAACATAGAACCGAGTTGGATACTGGTTACATTTATTATTCCGGGACAATGAGTTGGCGATTTTGAAAGAGGCCTGGTTAGGCCATTAAACCCGGATGTGATGACGTCACCAAGGGGGAGGGCCACGTGGGCAGGCTTAATTGATCCCAGGTGATAATGATTTGGCCAGGGGACCAGCTGGGAGTGATGACGTCATCGAGATTAGTTCTGTTATTAGGGTTAGAGAATTGGGGCTCTGTTCATGGTTAGGGTTAGGATAAGGTTTTGGGCTAGGTAGGGTTCAGGCTCAGGTGTGGGCCAGGTTTAGGGTTTGGGTTAGAGGGTTAGGGACAGGGTTAAGGTCACAGTGTAGTAATGTTGGCTATTCACAATGAATGAGCTTCAATCACTGGACAATTTGGTGTGTACACTCAGAACTTACGACTCCAGACTAGGGAAATATTTAGAAATGTGCTTCACACAATAGGAATACATATTCCAATAGACTGAGTATCTGAACAGCACAATTTTGTCACTGGGAAATCTTGTTCAAACAGCTGAGAAGCGAGTGTGACACTGTTTACATTCATTTTTCCCGTCAAAAGGAGTTGGCGTTTTCGGGAAAAGGTTTTGGTGAAACACTGAAAAACTCATTTTCCTAGAGCTATCGAACAGTATGAAAGTATTGAGAACACTATGAAATAAAAATGTTAGTTAGGCTAGGGTTCCAAGTAATGTTTTACTGTGCCTTTAAAAAGCCGGTATGACACCCGTGTAAAATGAAAAGTCTCATTGCTCAAAACAACAGACCAGGGGAATGGCAGAGTGTCTCTAGAACTCCTGGAATACGTTTTAGAACCCGAACATCTCTACTGAATTTTGAAATACTGAGAATTTGTATCCAAAGCGCTGTGAAAGGTAGGATAGACTGTCAAGTGGTAATAATGTTGAAAGTGCTGGTATATTTGTAAAAAAGGTTGTTTTACCAAATTAGAATTCACAATGAAAAAGCTTGAGACACTGGAAGAGAGAGACTCCAACTCGGGAAATTCACAATGATAACCTAGGTTAATATCTAAGAAAGTGCTTAAACACTAGGAATACGTGAATAAAGGGCCTTAATATCTGTAACACATTGTTTCCTGACAAGGAAATCGTGTTCAAAGAACATAGAACCGAGTTGGATACTGGTTACATTTATTATTCCGGACAATGAGTTGGCGATTTTGAAAGAAGCCTGGTTAGGCCATTAAACCGGATGTGATGACGTCACCAAGGGGAGGGGCCACGTGGGCAGGCTTAATTGATCCCAGGTGATAATGATTTGGCCAGGGGACCAGCTGGGAGTGATGACGTCATCGAGATTAGTTCTGGTATTAGGGTTAGAGAATTGGGGCTCTGTTCATGGTTAGGGTTAGGATAAGGTTTTGGGCTAGGTAGGGTTCAGGCTCAGGTGTGGGCTAGGTTTAGGGTTTGGGTTAGAGGGTTAGGGACAGGTTACGGTCACAGTGTAGTAATGTTGGCTATTCACAATGAATGAGCTTCAATCACTGGACAATTTGGTGTGTAGCACTCAGAACTTACGACTCCAGACTAGGGAAATATTTAGAAATGTGCTTCACACAATAGGAATACATATTCCAATAGACTGAATATCTGAACAGCACAATTTTGTCACTGGGAAATCTTGTTCAAACAGCTGAGAAGCGAGTGTGACACTGTTTACATTTATTTTTCCCGTCAAAAGGAGTTGGCGTTTTCGGGAAAAGGTTTTGGTGAAACACTGAAAAACTCATTTTCCTAGAGCTATCGAACAGTATGAAAGTATTGAGAACACTATGAAATAAAAATGTTAGTCAGGCTAGGGTTCCAAGTAATGTTTTACTGTGCCTTTAAAAAGCCGGTATGACACCCGTGTTAAAATGAAAAGTCTCATTGCTCAAAACAACAGACCAGGGGAATGGCAGAGTGTCTCTAGAACTCCTGGAATACGTTTTAGAACCCGAACATCTCTACTGAATTTTGAAATACTGAGAATTTGTATCCAAAGCGCTGTGAAAGGTAGGATAGACTGTCAAGTGGTAATAATGTTGAAAGTGCTGGTATATTTGTAAAAAAGGTTGTTTTACCAAATTAGAATTCACAATGAAAAAGCTTGAGACACTGGAAGAGAGAGACTCCAACTCGGGAAATTCACAATGATAACCTAGGTTAATATCTAAGAAAGTGCTTCAAACACTAGGAATACGTGAATAAAGGGCCTTAATATCTGTAACACATTGTTTCCTGACAAGGAAATCGTGTTCAAAGAACATAGAACCGAGTTGGATACTGGTTACATTTATTATTCCGGGACAATGAGTTGGCGATTTTGAAAGAGGCCTGGTTAGGCCATTAAACCGGATGTGATGACGTCACCAAGGGGAGGGGCCACGTGGGCAGGCTTAATTGATCCCAGGTGATAATGATTTTGCCAGGGGACCAGCTGGGAGTGATGACGTCATCGAGATTAGTTCTGGTATTAGGGTTAGAGAATTGGGGCTCTAGTTCATGGTTGGGTTAGGATAAGGTTTTGGGCTAGGTAGGGTTCAGGCTCAGGTGTGGGCTAGGTTTAGGGTTTGGGTTAGAGGGTTAGGGACAGGGTTACGGTCACAGTGTAGTAATGTTGGCTATTCACAATGAATGAGCTTCAATCACTGGACAATTTGGTGTGTAGCACTCAGAACTTACGACTCCAGACGAGGGAAATATTTAGAAATGTGCTTCACACAATAGGAATACATATTCCAATAGACTGAATATTAGAACAGCACAATTTTGTCACTGGGAAATCTTGTTCAAACAGCTGAGAAGCGAGTGTGACACTGTTTACATTTATTTTTCCCGTCAAAAGGAGTTGGCGTTTTCGGGAAAAGGTTTTGGTGAAACACTGAAAAACTCATTTTCCTAGAGCTATCGAACAGTATGAAAGTATTGAGAACACTATGAAATAAAAATGTTAGTTCAGGCTAGGGTTCCAAGTAATGTTTTACTGTGCCTTTAAAAAGCCGGTATGACACCCGTGTTAAAATGAAAAGTCTCATTGCTCAAAACAACAGACCAGGGGAATGGCAGAGTGTCTCTAGAACTCCTGGAATACGTTTTAGAACCGAACATCTCTACTGAATTTTGAAATACTGAGAATTTGTATCCAAAGCGCTGTGAAAGGTAGGATAGACTGTCAAGTGGTAATAATGTTGAAAGTGCTGGTATATTTGTAAAAAAGGTTGTTTACCAAATTAGATTCACAATGGAAAAGTTTAGACACTGGAAGGAGAGAGCTCGCTCGGGAAATTCACAATGATAACCAGGTTTAATATCTAGAAAGTGCTTCAACACAGGAATACGTGAATAAAGGGCCTTAATATCTGTAACACATTGTTTCTGAAGGAAATCGTGTTCAAGATTACCGGTTGGATAGGTTTTATTATGGGCATGAGTTGGCGATTTTGAAAGAGCTGGTTAGGCTTAGCGGATGGTGACGTCACAAAGGGAGGCACGTGGCAGCTTAATTGATAGGTTATATTTGCCAGGGGACCATTGGGTGTGAGCATCAGATTAGTTTGGTATTGGGTTAGAAATTGGGGCTCAGTCATGGTTAGTTAATAACGTTTTGCAGGTAGGGTTTTCAGGCAGTGTGGGCAGTTGGATTTGGTTAGGTTAGGGACAGGTAGTCAGTGTGTATGTTGGCTATTCACAATGATAGCTTCAATCACTGACAATTTGTTGTGTAGCACAATTAGACTAGAAAAGAAATATTTAGGTGCTTCACAAATAGGATTACATTTCCAATAGACGAATATCTGAAAAAATTGTCATGGGAAATCGTCAAACAGCTGAGAGCAGAGTGTACACTGTTACTATATTTTTCCCGCAAAAGGAGTTGGTTTTGGAAAAGGTTTGGTGAAACACTGAAATCAAAGCTTGAAACGTTGAAAGTAATGAGAACATTGAAATTAAAATGTATAAGGTGGGTTCCAAGTAATGTTTACTGTGCTAAAAAGCCGTATGACACCCGGTTAAAAATGAAAAGTCTCATGCTAAACAACAACAGGAATGGCAGAGGTCTAAACTCCTTAATCGTTTTGACCGAACATCTACTGAATTGAAATACGATTGTATCCAAAGCGCTGTGAAAGCTGATATGACCGCAAGTGGTAATTGTTGAAAGTGCTGGTATATTTGAAAAAAGGTTGTTTATAGTTCACAAGAAAAGCTGAGACACTGGAAGAAGAGACTCCATTGGAAATTCCAATGAACCTGGTTAATCTAAGAAGTGTTAACTGATTAGGTGAATAAAGGGCCTTTCTGTACATTGTTTCTGAAAGGAATGCTGTAAGACATAGGGGTTGGATTATGGTTATGTTTGGGACATTAGGTGCGTATTTGAAGCCTGGTTAGCCATTACGATTATGACTCACCAAGGGGGTGGCCACGTGGGCAGGCTGAATTTGAACCGTGTTAGCCAGGGACATAGAGTGATACTGCACGAATTAGTTCTGGTATTAGGTTAGAGAATTGGGGCTCGTTCATGGTTAGGGTTAGATAAGGTTTTGCCTAGGTAGGGTTAGGCTCAGTGTGGGCTAGGATTAGGGTTTGGGTTAGAGGGTTAGGGACAGGTTTAGGTCACAGTGTGTAAGTTGGCTATTCACAATGAATGAGCTTCAATTAGGACAATTTGGTGTTGTAGCACTCAGAAACTACGACTCCAGACTAGGGAAATATTTAGAATGCTTCACACAATAGGAATACATATTCCAATAGACTGATATCTGAACAGCACAATTTTGTCACTGGGAAATCTTGTTCAAACAGTAGATAGCGAGTGTGACACTGTTTACATTTATTTTTCCCGTCAAAAGGAGTTGGGTTTCGGAAAAGGTTTTTGGTGAAAAATGATAAACTCATTTCCTAGAGAAAGCACAGTATGAAAGTATTGAGAACACTATGAAATTAAAAATGTTAGTTAGGCTAGGGTTCCAAGTAATGTTATTACTGTGCCTTTAAAAAGCCGTATACACGTGTTAAAATGAAAAGTCTCATTGCTCAAAACAGACCAGGGGAATGGCAGAGTGTCTCTAGAACTCCTGGAATACGTTTTAGAACCGAACATCTCTACTGAATTTTGAAATACTGAGAATTTGTATCCAAGCGCTATGAAAGCTGGATAGACTGTCAGTGGTATAATGTGAAAGTGCTGGTATATTGTAAAAGTTGTTTTACCAAATAGAATCACAAGAAAGCTTGAGACCTGGAGAGAGAGACTCCACTGGGAAATTCACAATGATAACCTAGGTTAATATTAAGAAAGTGCTTCAAACACTAGGAATAGTGAATAAAGGCCTTAATATCTGTAACACATTGTTCTGACAGGAAATCGTGTTCAAAGAACATAGAACCGGTTGGATATGGTTCATTATTATCGGACAAGAGTTGCGATTTTGAAGAGCCTGGTTAGGCCATTACGGATGTGATGACTCACCAGGGGAGGCAGTGGCAGGCTTAATGATCAGGTATATGATTTGGCAGGACAGCTGGGAGTGATGACGTCATCGAGATTAGTTCTGGTATTAGGGTTAGAGAATTGGGGCTCTGTTCATGGTTAGGGTTAGGATAAGGTTTTGCGCTAGGTAGGGTTCAGGCTCAGGTGTGGGCTAGGATTAGGGTTTGGGTTAGAGGGTTAGGGACAGGGTTACGGTCACAGTGTAGTAATGTTGGCTATTCACAATGAATGAGCTTCAATCACTGGACAATTTGGTGTGTAGCACTCAGAACTTACGACTCCAGACTAGGGAAATATTTAGAAACGTGCTTCACACAATAGGAATACATATTCAATAGACTGAATATCTGAACAGCACAATTTTGTCACTGGGAAATCTTGTTCAAACAGCTGAGAAGCGAGTGTGACACTGTTTACATTTATTTTTCCCGTCAAAAGGAGTTGGCGTTTTCGGGAAAAGGTTTTGGTGAAACACTGAAAACTCATTTTCCTAGAGCTATCGAACAGTATGAAAGTATTGAGAACACTATGAAATAAAATGTTAGTAGCTAACGGTTCCATTTATAATGGTTTACTGTGCCTTTTAAAGCGTATGACAGTTTGTTAAATGAAAAGTCTCATTTGCTCAAAACAAAGACCGGAACAGTATGGAAGTGCTCTAGAAACTCTGGAATACGATTTTAGAACCGAAGTTCTATGAATTTTGAACTTGGAATTTGATATCCAAGCCCTGTAAAGAGAAACTGTCAGTTGGTAATAAAGTAGAAAGTGGATGGTATATTGTTCTAGAAAGCTTCTTTTGAAAATTATTACCGAACATCTCTATGAATTTGAAAATAGAATCATGTATCCAAAGCGCTGTGAAAGCTGGAGGTAACTTCAATGGTAATAATGTTGAAAGTGCTGTGATAATTTGTAAAAAAGGTTGTTTTAACAACAATTTACTGAAAAACGTGTTCAAAGACAATAGAACCGAGTTGGATCTGTTACCATTTATTATTCCGAGAAATGAGTTGCGATTTTGAAAGAAGCCTGGTTAGGCATTAACCGGATGTGATGACGTCACAAGGGGAGGGGCCAGTGGGCAGGCTTAATTGATCCCAGGTGATAATGATTTGGCCTAGGGGACAGCTGGGAGTGTGAGTCATCGAGATTAGTTTTGTATTAGGGTTAGAAATTGGGGCTCTGTTTCAGGTTAGGGTTAGGATAAGGTTTTGGCTAGGTAGGGTCAGGCTCAGGTGGGCAGGTTAGGGTTTGGGTGTTTAGAGGGTTAGGGACAGGGTACGGTCCAGTGTAGTAATTGTTGGTATTCACAATGAATGAGCTCATTCATGGACAATTTGGTGTGTAGCATCAGAACTTACGACTCCAGATTAGGGAAATATTTAGAACGTGTTGTCACAATAGGAATACATAGTTCATAGACTGAATATCTGAACAGCACAATTTTGTCACTCGGGAAATCTTGTTCAAACACTGAGAAGCGAGTGTGACACTGTTTACATTTATTTTCCCGTCAAAAGGAGTTTGGCGTTTTCGGAAAAGGTTTTGGTTCAAACACTGAAAAACTCATTTTCCTAGAGCTATCGAACAGTATGAAAGTATTGAGAACACTATGAAATAAAAATGTTAGTTAGGCTAGGGTTCCAAGTAATGTTTACTGTGCCTTTAAAAAGCCAGTATGACACCCGTGTTAAAATGAAAAGTCTCATTGCTCAAAACAACAGACCAGAGGAATGGCAGAGTGTCTCTAGAACTCCTGGAATACGTTTTAGAACCCGAACATCTCTACTGAATTTTGAAATACTGAGAATTTGTATCCAAAGCGCTGTGAAAGCTGGATAGACTGTCAGTGGTAATAATGTTGAAAGTGCTGGTATATTTGTAAAAAAGGTTGTTTTACCAAATTAGAATTCACAATGAAAAAGCTTGAGACACTGGAAGAGAGAGACTCCATCTCGGGAAATTCACAATGATAACCTAGGTTAATATCTAAGAAAGTGCTTCAAACACTAGGAATACGTGAATAAAGGGCCTTAATATCTGTAACACATTGTTTCCTGACAAGGAAATCGTGTTCAAAGAACATAGAACCGAGTTGGATACTGGTTACATTTATTATTCCGGGACAATGAGTTGGCGATTTTGAAAGAAGCCTGGTTAGGCCATTAAGCCGGATGTGATGACGTCACCAAGGGGGAGGGGCCACGTGGGCAGGCTTAATTGATCCCAGGTGATAATGATTTGGCCAGGGGACCAGCTGGGAGTGATGACGTCATCGAGATTAGTTCTGGTATTAGGGTTAGAGAATTGGGGCTCTGTTCATGGTTAGGGTTAGGATAAGGTTTTGCGCTAGGTAGGGTTCAGGTCAGGTGTGGGCTAGGTTTTGGGTTTGGGTTAGAGGGTTAGGGACAGGGTTACGGTCACAGTGTAGTAATGTTGGCTATTCACAATGAATGAGCTTCAATCACTGGACAATTTGGTGTGTAGCACTCAGAACTTACGACTCCAGACTAGGGAAATATTTAGAAACGTGCTTCACACAATAGGAATACATATTCCAATAGACTGAATATCTGAACAGCACAATTTTGTCACTGGGAAATCTTGTTCAAACAGCTGAGAAGCGAGTGTGACACTGTTTACATTTATTTTTCCCGTCAAAAGGAGTTGGCGTTTTCGGGAAAAGGTTTTGGTGAAACACTGAAAAACTCATTTTCCTAAAGCTATCGAACAGTATGAAAGTATTGAGAACACTATGAAATAAAAATGTTAGTTAGGCTAGGGTTCCAAGTAAGTGTTTTACTGTGCCTTTAAAAAGCCAGTATGACACCCGTGTTAAAATGAAAAGTCTCATTGCTCAAAACAACAGACCAGGGGAATGGCAGAGTGTCTCTAGAACTCCTGGAATACGTTTTAGAACCCGAACATCTCTACTGAATTTTGAAATACTGAGAATTTGTATCCAAAGCGCTGTGAAAGTGGATAGACTGTCAAGTGGTAATAATGTTGAAAG
>JAULJE010000125.1:0-42588 GCA_030846915.1 Cnephaeus nilssonii
GGGGGAAAGATGGAAAGGGGGGGGGCCCCCCCACCCGGGGGGAAAAAAACTTTTCCCCCCCCAAAAAAAAATTTAAAGGGGGTTGGGCCCGGGGCCCCCTTGCCTTTTGTTGAGTGTGTGGTGTTTGTATGTCTTTGGTGTGTGTGTGTGTATAGCGGGCAGGGGGGGGGGGGGAGGGAGGTGGGATCGAATTACAGTTCCTTTTTTGACTCTTTTCAGAGGTATGTTGCTTAGATGCAAAAGGCGTAGGTTCCGTTAAGTGAACCAGACTGTCAGGGAAGATTCGGCAGGCTTAATACCACACAACTGCCCTTAGTTACAGCCCTCACCCCTGTGCTGCTGGGGGTTTCAGTTTTCGAGTCCGCCGTGTGCAGGCCTTCCTGAGGTCGTCGAGTTAGCGTGGGCCCTTTTCGTCACGTGGTGGGAAAAAAAGGTCATCTTTTCGGTCAAAGAAGGGAGTTTAGGCAGCTCCATTGTGGTGCAGGGACTGGCAGCGCATTTGAACTCAAGTAACCCCTCCTTTTTCTGTCCCCCCCCGTGTTTTCACTTTATGTTTTTATGTAAAATTAATTTTTACGTTGAAACAACTGTACAAAATTGAGTTCTTCACCAAAAATAACAGCATTTTTTCTGTCTTCTTCTGGAGATAACTACAAAACACTTTTTTTTTTGAGGTTGTCTAGTCTCGCTTACAGATCAGGACGCGGCTGTAGATGTCTTGTGAAAAAGGACAGACTGGAAAGACAATCGTTGTCGGTAGCATGCCTTATCTGTCCTTGACGTGGATCCGAAGCGTTCCGCATTTACTTGCTAAAAAGCTTTCTTATGAAGTATGTGGGTGGAACAATGGCGGGTTTTCCTTCAGTGTTTCTCTCCCCTCCCTTCCATCTGTAAAAAATTAATAAAATTTTTTTTATTTTTAAAAAAAGGTTAGTCGTGGACCTTCATTTACAATTTTAAACCAGATTCCTCCCACCTTCTCAAATTTATTTCTTCCAGACCTGATAACCATCCCACAATGGATCCACCCTGATAATCAATGGTTGTCTACGGCTCACCAAAACCAACTCAAAGTGCCTTAGGGACAGCAGAGCCGGGGGCCTTTCACGCCATCCCTTTGGGAAGAACAGTCAGTTCGAAAGCATGGGTTCAAACGATTATCAATGGCTAATGTACTCAAGCTTTCAGTGATTAAGTGGCAAATATAGTAATATATTTTTATAATTTTTATATATATAAATCCAGCTCTTCTCGTTCAAATTCTAGATTTTCCCCCAGTCAAATAGGAGAGAAGCACATTTATTTAAAGTCTCTCGGGTATTTCCGACACTTTCGGAATTATCTGGAGGAGCTCTGACTTAGTTGTATAGAGTTGATGTCCGGTCACCATTAATCCAAATATGTTATATAACATGTTGTTAAGCAAAGCTAGCTACTGGACTTTTGGTCTGTCAAAGCGTTCTCGGGTAATGCTGTGAGACGCTTTCGCCTTTTCATAGCGTTCATTCTCAACCTTCATTCACAGGGAGGTACGTGGGACCTTTAGCAATCATAAACATTAGGAAAAAAACTTGATGGTGGCAGGCGGAGGGCTTCAAAGTGTGGGTGGAAGCTTATCAGGCGTCCTAAGTTGCCCGCGGGCCATGCGGGTGTTTTTGCCGTTTGTTTTTTTTTTTTACTTCAAATAATATGTGCAGTGTGCATAGGAATTCTGTTCAGTTTTTGTTTGTTTTTTTTTTTTCCTTTTATTGGATCTTTATTTCTTGTACAAACATTAAGGCCCTAAGAACTCTTGCATAAATGTTTAATTTGCTATGTCCTTTCATTTCTTTCTTCTTTTTTTTTTTTTAAATTCCTTATTGATTAAGGTGTCACATTGTCTATCCTTTTCCATCCCAAAACCCCTCCCCAGGATGCCCCACCCCTGTTGTCCTTAACCATCGGTTAGCTGTATGCATGCATGCAAACAGGTCCTTGGTTGATTCTCCCCCTACCCCACCTTCCCTACCCTCCTCTGAGGCCGACAGTCCGCGAGCCTCCTTTTCGGGTCTGTTCTTGTTCATCAGTCTATGTTGGTCTCATTTCCCCTAGATGGAAGTCATGTGTCACTAGAATACTTATAAGACCCAATGGGGCGAGCATATAGTTATGCTGACCGGCAACGATCAGTCTGTAGTGAGTTCTTTCGGACCAACAGTTCTTTTGAGACCCAATTTCAATGTCCACCAGTTCCTATGTGTACATGTGGCACCGACTTTTCAGCTCTGGATGGTGGAAAATGTGTAAGGGCCGACTCTGCTTTGGTCTGCCCGGACCAGGGCCGGCTTCCCCGGACCAGGGGCGCGTGGCCTCATAGTTTTTTTTTTTTAAACTGTAGTGGCCCCAACCCGAGGGACAGTGACTGGCCCCTGTTTAAAGTTTGAGAACCCGCTTATATGTTCTCCTCTGTGTACGTGATTCTCCAACAATGGCTCCTGAGGTGCGTCAGGAGGTGGATAAGTGCTTCTGAAAATTCGGGGCCCTCGGTATGAAATTTTTGGAGCTGCCTGACAGAGGGGACCAAGCAGCATTTAAGAGCTTGAGGTGTGCTGTCAAGCCCTTTCAGCTTCTGGAATCTGTTCCACTGTTGGAACATTAAATTTTTGCAAATCTCAGAGGTCGGCTGGGGGAGACTCCAGGGCCCTTGCGGGTTGCGGGGAAGATACCAGGCCTTCCGAAACCGTGGTTGCCAAATTGGGCTCCTCAAACCAAAATTCCAAAAATTCAATCTCTTTTTCCATCACTCATTTTCTTTGGTGGTGTGGGGGGGGGGGGGGTGGGGGCGGGGGGAAGGACGCGCCGCGCGAAATTACAAGTTCCTCTGACATTATTTCAGAGGTATGTTGTCTTAGATGCAAAAGGACCGTTAAGGTACCACCTTGTCCGGATTCGGCCTAGGACTCGACTACCCCCACCACAATGCTCTTAGTTACAGGCTCCTCAGACCATCCCTGTGCTGTGGCCTTTCATTTCGAGACCGCATGAGGCTGTCCTGATCCCAGTCAGGTTAGCACGTGGGCCCTTTCGTCCAGGTGTGGGGAAAAAAGCACTCTTTCGGTCAAGGAAGGCAGTTTAAGCCTAACCGGTTGGCTGCGGATAGAGGTCAGATAGGCGGAGTGAGGGTTAGGGTTCGATTCGGTCAGGGAGTGCTAGGTTTCGGGCTCCATCCCAGTAGTGGGGGGTTGGGGGGGGGGTGCAGGAGGCGGATGATGGTTCTCTCCACGGATGTTTTCCCTCTCTCTGTCTCTCTCCCTCTGACTCTCTCTCTCTGTCTCTTCTCTCTTTCTCTCTCTCTCTGTCTCTCGTCTCTCTCTCTCTCTCTCTCTCTTGTCTCTCTCTGCTCTCTCTGTCTCGTCTTCTCTCTCTCCTCTCTCTCTTTCTCTTGTTCTCTCTCTGTCCCTCCCTCCCTCCCTCAACCCGATGGGAAGCGTTGAGGCGGACGAGGATGGTTCGCTTTATTCTGGCCCACACCCCCCCGTTACCGACGCGTCGTCAAAGGGGGACAGTGCTGTTCTAGTCTCGAGCGACTGGCGAGCGTTGGCAAGGGCTACGAGTCGTTCGGCTGTTCTGGAGATGTGCCTTCTATCTGGCATGTTTTTCTCGAGGCTTGCAGCCATTACAGGGATCTAGTTTGCAGGGAGCCTAGAGCTCAGGAGGGTCATTTCTGAGAGTCGTAAGGGCTCATTGCCAAAAAAACACGGATTGAGAAGGCCATCTCCATTCACTTCCCTGGAAGGGAAAACGGGTCTAGCGCGGCACGGGTGGCCAACCCCGTGGTGCCGGGATGGCCAACCTCTCCAATCTCCGCTTACAGCCGGCCCGGTCTCTCCGAGAGCTTCAGTACCTTCACCTCTTAGGGTCATTTTCCTTTTTTTTCCGAAAGCATATGAGTGAGGAGAGGGGAAGATACCTCTACAGTCCTGGAGCATCCCTATGCTCGACTCTGTCTGTTTCCTCTTTGTAAATCCCATTGGGTTTTTACACTCTTCTAGGGTGATCTGGCTTTTGACAGCAAAAAAGCCCTCAGTTTCACAGCAGACCTCAGGACTGATTCTGTACTCGCCTCAGAACAGAGGTGTACCGTGTTCACGTAAAACTTCAAACCTGTAGAGACTTTTCTGACTTTCTCGAGCCAAACTGTCCACGCTGGCCGAACGAATCAAGGGGTTGGGACAAACTGCCGGAGAATGGCTGTTTTCACTTCTTTATCATTCTTTTTTTTTTTTTTTAATTTAGAATCCATGTTTCCGAGAAGGGACCGGGAGCGGGAGAGAGGTGGAGGGCGGGGAAGAACCGAGATCGGGCGGAGAACATCATCGGGAGCGGCGGGCAGAGGCCATAGGTGCCTGTCTTCTGATCCAGTGGTGCCTTAACTATCTATCCTGCACCCCTAAGTAAGAAGAGTAGGTGGACCGGCCCGGGGTGGCTCTCAGCGTGTAGAGCCCGAGTCGGCTGCGGCTTGGGCCCGGGTTCGACGGTCAAGGGCACCTGCCTGGGTTTGGGCTCGACCCCACGGTGGGAGGACGCCGTCCATGATTCTCTTACCCGGGTTTCTATCTCCCTCCCTACCGTCTGATTGAGCAAAAAATATATCACAAAAGAAAAGAAAGGAGTTTAGGCCCCGCTTTCTCCGGAGCAGGCGCATTGAGGCTAGGTCAACCCCCCTCATCCCCCCCCCCCGGCCCCACCCCAACCCCCACCCCCACCCCACCCCCCACCCCCCCCCCGTTTCATTTTTTTTACACACGAAACAGATACAAAAATGACAAATCTTTCCCCAAAGGGAATAATGGTGCGGGTTTTGAAAACTTTTTTAGGGGAAGGGGGAGGGGGGGAGACACCCCCGGGAGAGACACCGGTGGCCTCCTCGACCCCTACTGGGGATCGGCGCCCGAACGGGCATGGCCCGGGCCGAAACCGGACCCCTTCCCGCCGCCGCAACCACTGAGCCACGGGGCTTGTTTTGTTTAAGAGAGAGCGGGGACGGGAGTGGGTCACGGCAGGGGGCCCGGCCCCGCGGACAACGGAGAAGTTTAGTCATTGTTCATTCAGGGTTTTTTAAAAAAAAATTTTAATTTTGGTGTGTGTGGTTAAATTTTACATTATCTTGTTGTTCTTATGTTAAATACTATATATTAATGCAGTGTGTGTGTGTGTATGTTGTGTGTGTGTGGTTTTGTGTATATTATATATTTTATATAAATTATATAATATATATTATATGTTTGCCTAGTGTTTGAGGAAAACACCTATCAGTTGCCCCAATTGCACCCCAGCTGGGATGAACCCCGAAACCTGGGGATGCATGTGCCCCGACCTGAAAGGAAGGTGACCTTCAATGCACGAGATGCGCTACCAACTGAGCCCACATCGGCGGGCTTGTTTCTGTATGTGCCCTGATGGGGATCGATCCACATCAGTGCATAAGGACGATGTTCTAGCCAACGGCGCCCGGGGGCCAAATTTGATTTTGTACGTTTCAGGAAGGACTCTCAGATTCCTCATTTGAAACACACTCTACGGGCCCCCCCCGCCCGCCACCTTTCTTGTCATTCCGATTAAGCGAGAGCTGGACCAACCCACCCACATACAACCCGCATGTTTATGTGTGTGTGTGTGTGGATTTCTTGGAGTTCCATACCATTAACCTGAGAAACATAACCTGTAAAGATTTTGTGATGAGTTTATTGAACCAGGACTAGGCGGCAATCCGGGAGCAGATCTCAAGAATTAAATGTCTTCTATTCACGCAAGAGCCTTTCCAACCCTACCTAACGAAGGCAGGCCAGGGGAGCCAGGCAGGGTAAGGGTAGCTTAACTCGACCGCATAGGAGTTTAAGAGCAACGGCTCAAAATCACAGCACAGCAAGCCAAAGTCCACAGCAAGCATGTCTGTCTTTGACTATTTTTATAATCACCATCACAGGAAGAGATGTAAGTGGTTTCAAACCCTGTTTCTACACTCTTCCGTGTTGACCGGCAGTGGGTTCCGAGGACCCACGGGGGCCCGGCCGGGGAGGGAAGGGGGGCGGGCGGGGGGAAGAAAGGAAGGGAAACAAAAATTAAAAGGCCCACCCAATTAAAAAAACAGCAGGGGATTTTGGGCTGCCGGGAGGGACCCTGGTTGGCCCGAGGCCGCGGAAAGGGAAGTGCTGCGTGGAATCAAGCAAGAGGTCCGAGGCCCGAACACCAAGGGCAGCTACCTACCCTTCTCAAAGTGCGTCCTCCCGGAAAAGGAAACCCCCGGGGCCCGGCCGCCGACAAGAAGCTTTGCGATCTAAATTTCTCCTTTTTCATTTCAGACGGGCTGGGGTCAGAGGCCTAGGGCAGGCCGCCAGGCTGGCCACACCGGCCGGAGCGTGGGCCCTTTTCACCACTGCAAGCTTCTTTGGGCACCGTTTCTTCACCAGTCGTTCCTTGCACCCCTTACCATTTTAAACCATGCCCCCGAAAATTGGAAAAAAGAAAATCCTGGGGGACAGAAAACGAGAAGGCCCCGTGAATACTACCATTCCCGGTTCAGGCCCCCGTTGCCTTTTGGCCCGCCTAAAATTTTGGGACTCCCCTTCCTCCTCCCCCCTCCCGCCGCCTCCCCCCCCCATAAACAAAACTTTTCCAGTCCCCACGGACGGCGGAGCCTTTGGAAACCGTGGGGACGCCCCCCCCCCACCCCCCATCGCTGGAGGTGGGGTCCGGGGGGATCGGCCCCTCTACAACCAACGCCAAAACATCAACCACCCCCCCGCCCCCCCCCCCCCCCCCCACGGGCCGGCCCTCGCAGGGGCCCAAGCCCAGGACCCCCCTACGGACGCCTTGTTTCGCGCGCCACCGGCGCCTGTTAACTCTTTTCCTCTGTTTGCTGGCTCCCGGAAGCGGTTCATTCTGGAACTCGGATCGCTATCGTTCACTGGTCGGCCCTTGGTGGTGGTGTCGTGGTGTGGGGGGGTTTGGGGGAGGGAGAGGGGGCACCCGAGCTAAACTGCCCTGCTTCTGTTTCTTAAAAGGAAGGGCGCTAGTCAGAGCACTACAGATCTTTGGATTTTCTGGTCAAGGACTGTCCCGGCCCGCATACCCCTGTGTCCTGTCCCGCCAGGCTTTTTCGCAGAATACTTCCCCGCGAGGTTTTTTCACTTTGTTCAAAAAATAAAAAGAAAAAAAAAAAAAAAAAAGAAAAAAAAAAAAAAAAACCAAACCGGTTTGTCAAAATTTAACTCCCCTGCACTCTCCCCATTCATTTCCTCAACTTCCCCTTTTCCCTCCCCTTTTGGGGGGGTTCAGGAGGGATGATTGATTTTCTCTCTCTCATTTTCTGCTCTCATCCCTCTCTCCCTTTTCCTCTCTTAAAAAATCATTAAAATATATTTAAAAAAAAAAAAAAAAAAAAAAAAAAAAAAAAAAAAAAAAAGAAAATACACTCAATGGGACTCTTTTTTTCCTCAGGCATTAAAAAACCAACACCCAAAAAGGGAAATTTTAGGAAAACCCCTCCTCTTTTAGCTCCCCCCCCCCAATTTTCCCCCAATGCCTCATCCCCCAACCCCCCCAATAAAAACTATTTTTCCACCCTCTGCTCTTCACGGCCCCAGGAGGCCCCCTTTCCGGGTCAATAACACTTAAGGAAAGAAAAACTGTGCCCCCCCACGCCTCTCCCGGGGGGTTTTTGGCCCTCGCCCAAAAACCCCAAGAAGGGGAGGTGAGCCCCCCGGGCATTTTTTTCCCCCGGGTCTTTAAAGTCCCCCTTTTTCAAATTTTTTTAAAACCCACATGGCCCCCGCACTAATAATTTTGGGTTTTCCCTTTTAAATTTAAATTTGGAAATACCCAAGAGGAAAAACCCCCCGTTTCCTTTTCCGGGGTTTTTTTGGGGGGAAACAATTTTGGCACCCCGGGAAAAAAGGGGCTCACAAATTTGATAGAATCGGAGACTTAAAAGAAGATAAAAAAAAAAAAAACCAAATAAATTAACATAGACCTGGTACAGTCGATTCGGTAACATGGTGGTGGCCGTCCCATTGGGGGAAAGCATATTATTTTTCGTGAGTATTATCTCCTCATCTGAGACTTTAAAAATTTGAAAAAAAAAGAAAACTGAACAAAAAGAAAAAGTCAGCAGGACCATATTTTTGTACCTGGAAGGGATACCGGGAAACCAAGAAAGGAAGGAATCTGTTAGGAAACGGCCTCTTCTTTAACTCGCCTATAGGTTTTCACAATCCTATCTTCAAAAATAAAAGTGATGTTTTGACTCTCTGGTTTACCCCTAGGAGGCTCGGTCACGTCAAGGAAAAACTAAGGAAAAAAATGTGCCCCCCCACCCACTTCTCTGTTGTCCAAGGATTTTTCAAGACTGCTCGTCCAAACCTAAAGGTGAGTAGAATTTTGCCCTCGGGACTTTCTTCGCACTTTGAAGCACAGTTGTTTCAAGTTTAACACTTACGTCTTCCATCTGGAAAAATTTTTTTCAATTTTTCAATGTAGATTTGTAATATTCCAAAGTGTCAACCGTCCCACTGTTTCCTGATGTTGACAGGAGATTTGTTTTCAACAATTTTGGGTTTTCCTTAGATGTGATTTTAATGTTCTATTGTGTACAGTGAACTTCTCCTTGAAAGTTCCCACTTGAAGAGTAATTAGGGGAAGAAAAGTGAAGCGCAAATCTGATGATATTCCGTCTCAACATTACGTTCCTGGCTTTTCTGTTTCCTTTTTCACAACCATTTCTATCAACCTTATTATCCGACACAGATCACCCAGCTTGTAAACACAACCTGCCCCCACAACCAGCATTTTACCAATGGGACCGCACACTATTTTAGCATTTGCCTCTTTCCTGTGTTTTTTCGCCCACCGTTTGGTCAAAGTGAGGCGCGTGGGGAGGGCCGGTCGTGGCGGTCGGTCAGGGAACCTTGTCAGGAAATCCCCAGTTGAGGGGGCGGGCATCGATTTTCTAAACCATCCTTCCCCCGTGTCGAATCAAAAAATTTCTAAACAAACGTTCTACAGTGTCTCTCTATACATCATTCAACACCATACTCGTTTCGGGCAACTTAGAAGGAATCAAGTTTTCAAACTTTGAACGTACTGTCGTAGACATGATCAAGCGTTAAAAAGTCTCCCGGGCTCCAACACAACTTAGCGTCCTGTTTAGGAGGAAAGGGAGGGGGCGCGCAGCAAGAGAGAGGGGGAGGGGGAGAAGCGGTAGAGGATCAGTGTGAGAGACATGGACGATCCTCCTGACCCCACTGGGGACCGAACCTGAACGGAGTGCCGGTTGCCGAATGAGCGTGGCCCGCGCAAGGTTTCTCAACAGCAAGCATGCCTTGTGGGGCAAATTTGTGGGGGGGGGGGGGGGGTGCGCGGGAGGGGGATGAATAGTTTTCTTTTTGATGTTTCCTGCCCTTTTCGGCCTACTAAACACAAAAACCCGACCCCCCCCAAACCTAAACTACATATTTACAAAAAGAAATCAAATAAAATAAAATAAAATAACCGTATGGTTTCTATAAGGTCTTCCGATTAGGTTTTAGCCGGCTGAAAATTTTTGATTGTCCTCCCATGGATGGAGGGGAAGGGAGGTGGAGAGAGAGAAGAGACGGGAGAAAGGGCAAGGGCGGCGGGGGGCCTGCCGGCCTCCTGGGGGGGAGGACCCAGGACTCATTACATTGGAAAGAGCCACCACACCAAGTGCAGCTCTGATGATTTTCTAGCCCCCCTGACTCCCCACGCCCCTTCCTCCCCGGCTAGGATGTTGGCCTGGGGTGGGTGGCCGGGTCGGTCCCCTGGGGGGGGCCCGCCAGCAGGTCCGTTCCCGCCCTGGTTCGCGCCGGTTGTCGGGGCCACGGCGGCCGCTTTTATTCGTTTTCTTTGGCCTTAAGGGAATCGCCTCACTGCCGGGGTAAGTTCCGGATCCGGCTAACCCTCAGGATTGTGCCGGCGGCGCCGGCCCGTCAGTGGCTGGCCTGTTCTCGGAGTTGGACCTGCAGCATTATTGAGGGAAGTGAGTCGCTGCCCGGGGGGTGGGCCGCTAGGGGTCGGACCAGCGCTACTCGTTTCCTCCGCGAGGACCGACCGGTGCCGCCCCGCTGCTCAGGCGAAGCCGTGGAGGGTTGACTCGCGCCGCCCGTCGGTGCCTGTCGGGTTCTCCGGAGATTGGACTGCGGGGCTATTGAAGTGGGGGCGCCGCCGGGACGTGTCGACCCGGGCCGGGGCCCCGGGGGGCCGGTGCCGGGCCGGGCCGGGGCCGGGGCCGGGGCCGGGGCCGCGGGGCCGGGGCCGGGGGGCCGCGCCGCCGCCCCGCCGCGCCCGCCGGGGGTAGCACAGAGGTGGCTTGCGCCGGGCACCTTCTGCCCCGACCCGACCGCCCGCTGCCGTGGGTGTAACGCGTTTGCTCCTGCGGGGTCCGTTATTCAGAGGGCCTTTTCTTCAGTTGGTTATTTCAGATCCGAATGGGGGGGGAGCGCCTTCATGGTCTACCCGGCTGCACGGGCGGGGTGTGCCCGAGTGCCCCCGTTCACCGCACTCGACTTTCTCGCGTTTCAGAGTCGCGGAGTCGAGGTGGGGGCGGCAGGGGACCGTGCGTGGAGGACGCCGGAGGGGCAGGCGGATCGTTCCGGGCGCGCACGCGTGGTCTCGGCCTTGGACACGGGTTCTTCATCGTTTTCCCCAGTCCCGGGGGTTCTGGGAGGGCAAGCGAGTTCTGCCCCGACGCGACCGACGCCGACGCGTCGCCGTGGCGGGCCTTCCGAGCACGGGGATCGTAGGCACCGAATTCTTCAAGTCCCGCAATGGCAGCCGTTTGAGGGTGCCCGCGGGGCGATGTGGGGAGCTGGACGGGGGCCGCTCCTCTTGGCCACCGTTCCGGAAGCTTTACACTTGGGGTCGACCGAGGCCCCCCCGCCCTTTTTGGGGATGGGGTCCTGGGGCCCGGTGGGTAACTCTTAGAGGCAGTTTATCGACACAGACCCTATGGGCAGTCAAATTTTCCTGAATAGCATTTTGTACCCAAATTAGCTGGACGTCCTACAATGGACAACAATCCGCCCCCCCGCCACCCCCCCCCCCCCACCTCCCCCCTACTCTCCTTGCAACAACCTCGCCGCGACCGAAGCCTGACAACTCCCCTCCGGCCGCACGAGAGGAAAAGCCAGCGCCGTTACGCTTTCCTCCGGCCTTGCGCGCGCGCGGCTGCTGTGGTCGGGCCGTCCCCGCGGACCGTGCCGGACCTCTGCCAGGGAAAGTGGCAGGCAGGGCTTACGTGGCGAGGCTTCGGGAAACACGGCCCTTTTCGAAAGGGTTGCTTTTGCCCTGTTTTCTCCCGTTGCTTTTCCGCCTTGATCGATTGTGGTGACGTTCTCTCGGGCGGCCTAACGCCCCACGGGGAATTCTTCGGGGTGTCTCCTGCCCGCGGCCCCTCGCCTGCTCACCCCCCCCGGCGGTGGCGGGTGGGAGGGAGGGAAGGGGGTGGGGGCACCCCGGGGTTTTACGCCGGGGCTCTCTGACGGTCGGACATCTCCGTAACGTTCCAGAGGTCGGCCCCCCCGCCCCGGGGGGGGGGGCGCCGGGGGCCCCGCTTCCCGTTGGGGGTCGGGCCGGTTGGCCGGTGGGCCTGGAGCCTCAGGACCTTCTCCCTGCGCCGAGCAGGTGGTGTGCTTCCCTTCCCCTCAGCCCCGCCTGGGACCCGTCCTTGCGTAGGAAAGGCGTGGAAGGTTGAGAAGGGACGGGAAGGAGCCTTGGCCGGCCAAAGGACCACCCCCCCGCGGGGGGGCGGGCCCCGGTTCGAAACGCGTGTGCCGCGCGGGCGTCGCGTGGGGGATGCAGCGATGGCCGGCTGCTGATGAGTTTTGTTTTTTTTTTCGGGGCCCTGTTCTTCCCCGGCGCGGTTATTTTTCCTGCTGGCCCTCCCGCGGGTTCCCGACCATCGCGGTCTCAGTTCTTTTCAACTGTGGGCGCCCCCCGGGAGTCAAGAGAGGACGAAGCCGGGGAAGCAAGGGCGTCCCTCCCCCCCTCCGAATGGCCCCATCGCAGCCTCGCTTTTGTTCCCGTGTGCTGACGCTCTGTCCAGGTGGGACTTCCCCCCGTCCCCCCCACCACTGTGCAGGAATTTGCTCGGTCCGATGGGGTTGCGGTTGGGGGGGGACGCGCTGGTGGGAAGCTTCTGGATTCGGAGAGGGCCTGGGGCCCGGCCCCCAGCCGCCGCCCCCTCGGAACGCGTTCGGGGCGCCCCGGTTCAGGGCCTCGGCCCCTCCCCCTTCGGCCCGGCGACAGCTGTGCCTTTCCAGGGCGCCTCCCCACGGGGGGAGGCCCGCGGGCGGGCCACGTCCCGCGGGGAAGGCCGCTGCGTGCACGTGGCGTTTTCCTGCCCATTCGGGGTGCGGGAGAAGGGGCCTTGCTGGGACCGGGCCTTTCCCGTGCCAGCCCCTCCCTCCGAGGGCTCTCTAGTCGCTCCCTCAAATTCGCACCGCCGGGTTCTCGAGTTGCCGCCAAATGGGCCGCTGCCGGGGCTGCACGCCCCGTCGACCCCCCCCCGGGCACCCGGGCCAATGGCACTTGGGGCCCCCCGGGCCCCCCCCTTCGGATCCGGTATCGAAGGGCCTTGGCTCCGCCGGGGCCTCGGGAGCGGGGGGCCCGTGTGGGCGGAGGCCGGCCGGCTCCGGGGGGGGCCCCATTCTAGGGTCCGCATTGTATGGGGCCGGCCAGTCCGGGCCTTAAAGGGAGGGGTTTTTGACGGACTTAGCTCCGTAACCACGGACTGGGAGGGCCCCCGGGGGCCCGACGCACAACCCGGTGGGGCCCGCCGCCCGGAGCGGCCCTCCGCCCTGTGCGCCCCCCCCCCACCGCGGGGGGGGTTGTGCCACCCGGAAAGTTCGTGGCGGAGTGGTCTGGCCGGCGGTTTTGTCCACGTCTGAGCAAAGAAATGGAGGAAGAGGTCCTATGGGCCCCCCAGGGGCCAGGGCCCGGGGGGCGGCGGTCCAAGGTGGTTGAAGTTTTCCTGCGGGACAAGAGGCTTTTTTAAGGTTTGGGGGGGGCTGGAGGCCTCTGACCGTTTTCCTTGTCCCGCGGGCAAACCTGTAACCGGCTGTTTCTTCAATCCTCTACTAAAGTTTAGTTCTCCTCCCGTCCCCGCCCCCACCGCCCCCCCCCCCCACCCACAAGTTGGTGGTAAAATTCGATTTATCGTATCTGTGTGGCCGACCACTTGGGGGCCGCGGAGGCAGATGAGCTCCCGGATCGCCGCAGGGCTCGGACCGGCGGCCCCGCCCGCGTGGCCCGGGCGTGGGAAAGATGGGGTTCCCCGGGCCATTCGGAAAGGGGGGAGCCTTGACGGGCCGAGCCTCATGCCGCCCGTGCCCTCTTCGCCGGCCGGCTCCAAAAATCCGGGCCCAACAGCGCATCGCCAAGCGCCGCCAGTCCCCGCCCGCCCCCTCCCGGCGGCGCTTGGTGGAGCGGGACAGCGGCGGGGAGGGGCGCCGGCGAACGTTCCCCGGGCTGGGTTATGCCCCACCCCCACCCCCCCCGGCCCCCCGGGGCGTGCCGGCCGGTCCGGCCCCCGCCCTCCTGGGCTGGCGGGCCGGGTGGGGCCCCCCGGGAGGGGCCCCACTCCCGGCGGGGGGGGGGTTTTTTGGGGGGGCCCAAAATCCCCCCCCCCCCCCCCTTTTTTTTTGGGCCGTTCCCCGGGGGAAATAAAGGGCTTTCCCCTGGCCCGGGGGTCCCTAGGCGGCCGGGCCGGTGGGCGGGGGGGCCTCCAGTTGGTTGAAGGTTTTGCCCCAGAAAACGGCGTTTCTGGGTTTCCGGGGGGCCCGGGCCCCGGGGGGGCCCTTGGGTGGCCCCGGTTTTCCCCTTTGGGAACCGCTTGTCTGCCCCTTCCCTTTTCCCGGCCCGCGTGCCTCGCCCGGTGGCCCGGTCCCCCCGGCCCCGGCCGCCGCCCCCGGCCCCCCCCCCGCCTCTGCCCCGGGGGGGTTCGTCCCCGCTTGCGTTCTTTGGGCCCTTCGAGGTGGGGGGGGGCCGCCCCCGCGGGGTCGCCCCGGTCCGCGCGGCTCGCCCCCCGGCCGCCCGCCCCCCCCGCCCGGGCCTTTGGGGGGGGGGCCCCCCCGGGCCCTGGCCGGGGGGGGGGTGCCGCGGGTCCCCGGCAGCGCTTCCCCCGACTCCGCGCCCCGGGGGGTCCGGCCTCACCGTCCGGGGCCCCGGCGGCCCGGCCGCCTCGGGCCGCCCGCCACGGCCCGGGCCCCCCAAGGGGCCCCGCGCGGGCTTCCCGGGGGGGGGGCCCCCCCCCCCGGGGGAAGGGCCCCCCGGGGGTTTGGGGCCGGCCCACCCCCCCCTTTCCGCCCCCCCGCGGGGGGGCCCGGCGGGCAGACGCTGCCGGGGGCCCCCCTTGCCCGCCGGCACCCGGCCCGGGGGACCCCGTGGCGTTTCCCCAGGCCCCAGGTAAAAAGTGAAGTTCAAAAGGAGCCACTGTGGGCCCGGCCGGCTAAAAAGGGGGCTATCGATTTGATCGTCCCCTTACTTGAACAAACAAATCAAAGTACATCGACGGCCTCGGCCCCTGGGGGGGAGGGGTATGAGATGAAATCCAACCTGACTGTTCAGCAGCCCTCCAGCCAAACCGGGGGACCCCCGGGGCACCCCCCCGGAAAAAGGATGGACAAAGGGGCCCGGATATTAAAAAAAAGGGGAGGGGGACTGCATGAACATTAGGCAGATTCTTTACTGTAGTACCTTAATTTTTACACGTGAGAAAATTTAGGGAAAGAAAAAAGAAATGGCAAACCCCACGCAAACGAAAATTTAATAGAGGGAGGAACGAAAAATAACCCCGATGGACCCGGCCCGTAAGTTGGAAGCGTCCCTTAAACCTTTCACCAACCCGAGGGAAGCTGGGCCGCCAGATTCGAATTATGATGTTAAAGTCCCGAAAAAGCCTCGTGGGTTGGGGGGCGCGGGGGTCCCCAGGCGGCCCCGCCGGCCCCTTGCCCGGCCCCCGATTCTAGGAAACCGGCCCGAAAAATTGAAATGGGAACGGCCCGACCCCCTGATCGGCAGGACCCCGGGGAATTTTTTGGGGGTGGAAACCCCGGGAAAAAGTGCCCCCCGCGGGGGAACGGGGGAAAATCCCCGGGGGTTTAAAAACCCCCCAAAAAAAAATTTTTAGAGGCTTTTGGGGTGCTCCCCCTTCGGAAAAACGGGAATTTTTGACTAAAAGCACCGGGGGGCCCCCCCGGGGGGGGAGGGCATTTTTCAAAAAAACCAAACCCTTTGCCCCCCCCTGGCCCCCCCCCCCCCCCCCCCCCCCCCCCCCCCCGGGGGGGGGGCCCCCGGTTTTTACTCTAAAAAAAACCCCCGGGACGCCCCCGTGGCCGAGAAATGAAGGTTAAGGGTAGGGTCCCCGGGCAGGGCCCGGGGGGGGCCCCCGGGGGGATTTCCCGGGGGGGGGAAAGGTAAACCCAAAAGGAAAAAAAAATTAAAAAAAAAGGGTAGGGAAAAAAAAAAAAATGGATCTTTCGAGCCTTAAGGTGGTCCCCTTTAAATCCAAAAAAAGGGAAGGGGAAAAAAAAAACCCCCCCAAAAGGGTTTTAATCCTCTTTTAAAAAATTTTAAAAAAAAAACCCCCCTCCCGCAGGGGGCCCCCCCGGCCCTTTTTGGGCCCCCACTTTTGGGGTTTGCGGGGCCCCCTTTTTTTAAAAATTAATGCAAAAGGCCCACGCCCTTCCCGTAGGGAAAAATTTGGAAAGGACCCTTTTATTTTGGGGTTTTAAAAAACCAGATTTTAAAGGCCCGGGGGGGGTTTTCCCCGGGGAAATTTAGGGAAGGGGGACCAACGAACATTTCCCAAAATTTTTAAAAAGAACAATAATTGAAAAGGGAAAACCGGATTAAAAAATTTCCCTCATTTGGGGGGGTTTTCAGAAGAAAAAACCAAATTTTTTGGGGTATAAAATATAATTAAAATTAAGGAGGGCACCACATGAAAGCTTGAGCTAGCATTGATAACGGGAACTCCCGGGTCCCGGGAAAGGGCGTTAAGAATGGCTTTTGGGACCGTTTTTGGCGTTCCCCCCTATGGACTTTGTTGTTTTGGTAAGGGCAGTTGACATTCAATTTTTTACGGACCGGTGGGTTTGGAATCTTTTTGGGAAAATTTTTGAGGGTTGGAGGAATCGGTCTAGAAAAGCCCAATGAGGTAGCCTAACCTTTTTAAAAAAAAAATTTAATTTTTCAGAGGAAAGGGGGGGAGAAGTTAACCCTTGGAGGGAACCCCTTGCACCCCTATTTCAAAAAAAGCTTTTCAAGTAATGGGGAAGCTTCCCTTATCAAGCGACCCGAGCATTGCACCGCCAATCCGTTCTGTTTCAGTGGGGTTTTTCCAAGGCCTCGGGCCCGGCCTTTCGAAGCGAGACCTAGAAACCTCCAAAAAAATGTTTGTATTTTCCCCAGGAACCGAAACTCGTATTTTTTGTGAGAATTTTTTGGGAGTTTGTTTCCAACGAAAATTTTTGGCCATCCCCTTTAGATAACAAGGGGTGGGGTGAAGTAACAAGGAGGGGCTTTCGCAAAGGGCCGGGCCAGCCCGTGCGCCCATGGGGTGCCTAAATCCCTCCCTTGACCGAAAGGAAAGGGTCCCAACTGTGGACAAGGGGCGTGCTACCGACGCTCGGGAAGGCCTGGCCCGGCGGCCAAAAGGGCCCCGGCCGGGGGTTGGCGAGGGGCCTTACCCACTTTTTGGGTCGCGTCCCTTTGGGCCGTTTCCTCAAGCGCGTTTCCTAACGGACCGGTCCTTTTGCCTCTAAAACCACCCTTGAATGAATGTCCCAAGGAACGTTCCGGTGCGACCCCTCCCCCCCCCCTCCGATACCCCCACCAACCCAACCCCCACCAAACCGTCAACCACAATGCCGGGCGGCCCGACGGTTTCCAGGTAGGGGATCGGGGAATTTTCCTTGGGCCCCCGCCCCCGGGAAAAAGGGTTACCCTGGCGGGTGGCAGTCATTGGGGAGCCCACGTCGGCCTGCGGCCGGGGTTTCGGGTTGTCCCCAGGGCCCAAGGGCCCCGGCGGGGTAATCCCCGTGGGGCACCCACGGCCCGGGACGGGCCCCTCACGGAGTCCCCCTCCTCCCCCCCTTCCTCTGGGGTCCATAAAAAAAAAAAAAAAAAAAGGAGAAAAGGGAAAAGGGGAAAAAAAAGGAGGGGGGCGGAAGAAAGGAAAAACGCCGGGCCCGGCGGCTGGGCAAAATTTCTTTTCCCCCGCTCCCCTTCGCGCGCCCCGCCCAAACAAAAACCCCCGTCGGGGCCCGGCCCGGGGGCCCGGGGCCCAAACCCGGGGAACAACCCCCCCCCCGGCGCGACACGACAAAAAACCGCCCCCCGGGGCCCCAAAACCCCTACCCCCCCCCAAACCGGCCCCCGGGCCCAACCCCCCCCGCCCGCAACCCGCGGGGGGGGGGAAGCGGGGGCCGGCGGGGGGGGGGGGGCGGGCCAAGGGTTTTCAGGGCCGTGGGGGGGGGGGGGGGAGAGGCAGAAAAACCCGGGGGGGGGGGCCGTGGCCCCGGCGGGGCGCGGGCCCCGCCGGCACCCGGGCCCAAGGGGGCGGGGAGGAGAGGCCCGGGCGGAGGGAGGGGGGGGTTCCGGGGGGAATAAGGGAAAGCCCGGGCGGACCGGGGACGGCCCGCAACCCCAGGGGGGCGGCGGGAAGGGGCCCAAACGCCGGGGGGGCCTTTGGGCCCCCTTTTCCCCGGGAGGACGGGGGGGGGGAAAAACGAACGCCCCCGGGGAAAGGCGAACCTTTTTTTTCCCTCTCGGGGGGGGGTTTTGAGGGGCCCGAACCCCCCCGAAGGCGTAGGAGGACGGGGGAAAGGGGGGGGTTGGGCACCCCGCCCCGAAAGCCCTTTCCCTTTTTTCCCGGCCCCCGGCTCGTCGCGCTCTTTTTCGTTTTTCTCGCAAACCGGCCCCGGGGGGAGGGGCCCCCCGCCCCGCCCCCAAAAAACCACGGGGCTGGGGGGGGGGGGAAACCGCCCGGCGCCCCCCGGGCCCCTCCTTCGTAATGACCCTTTCCGCAGGTTCACCTCCCGGAAAAACCTTGTTACGACCTTTTCTTCCTCAGATATTTCAAGTTCAAACCGTTTTTCTCGGGCGTCCCCCCAGGGCGGGGGCCCGCCCCGGGGGGGCCAAACCGGGGGCCCTCAAAAACCCCACCCAAATCGTTTAGCGACGGGCGGGTGTAAAAAGGGCAGGGACTTAATCAACGAAAGCTTTTGCCCCCGCACTTACGGGGAATTTCCTTTAGGGGGGAAAAATTTTGCAACCCCCGCCCCCAAAAACGAAGGGTTTTTTCAAGGGTTTCCCGCCCCTTTGCCGGCGTATTTTAGGCACCCGTTTGGGGCATTTCAGTGTAGCGCGCGGCACCCCCGGACATTTTAAGGGATCACAGACCTGTTATTGCTAAATCTCGGGGGGCTAAAACGCCACTTGTCCCTTAAAAAAGGTTTTGGGGGACGCCGACCGCTCGGGGGTGGCGTAATATTTTGCATGCCAGGTCTCGTTCGTTTGGGAATTTAAACCCAAAAAAAAATCGCTCCCCCAAACCTAAGAAGGGCCCATGACCCCCACCCCCGGAATCGAGAAAAAAGCTATCAATCTGTAAAACCTGCCCGTGGGGGGGCCCGGGTGAGGTTTCCCGTTTTTTGGGGTAAAATTTAAAGCCGCGGGCCCTCCACCCCTGGTGGGGGCCCTTCCCTTTAAATTCCTTTAATTTTTAGCTTTGAACCCCTTTTCCCCCCCCGGAACCCAAAGATTTTGGTTTCCCGGAAGCTGCCCGGGGGGGTCATGGGAATAACGCCGCCGAAACCCCCGTCGGCATCTTTTAAATGGTCGGAACTCCGCCCGGTTTCTGTTTCTTCTTCGAACCTCCGACTTTCTTTTCTTGATTAATGAAACATTTTTTGGCAAATGCTTTGGGCTTGGTCCGTCTTGCGCCGGCCCAAGTTTTCCCCCCCTTTAGGGGCAATACAAAAGCCCCCCCCGCCCTTTTAATTTCATGGCCCCCATTCCCGAAAAACAAAAAAATAAAACCCGCGGCCCAAACCCCCATTTTTTCCCGGGCTGCGGTACCCCAGGCGGTCGGGCCTTTTTTTGAACATCAAAATTTTTTAAAAGGGAAAACGCTTGGGGCCCCCGCGGGAAAAATTAATAGAATGGGGGGGCCCGCGAGAGGCCCCGGGGGGGACGGGCGGTGGCTGGGCCTCGCGGGGCCCGCCGCCCCGCCCCCCGATCCAATAGGGAGTTTTTAACTGCAGAATTTTAATATCCCGCTATTGGAGGGGAATTACCGGGGCTGTTTGGGCACCAGAAAATTCCCCCCCCAATGGACCCTCTTTTAAAAGGTTTTAAAAAGGGGGACTCTTTTCCCAAATTTTACAGGGCCTCGAAAGGTCCTGAATTGTTATTTTTGGGTCACTACCCCCCGGGTGGGAAAGTGGGTTTTGCGCGCCGTTTCCCTTTCCTTTGGGTGGGGGTTACCCGTTTCTGGGGCCCCTCCCGGAATCGAACCCTAAATTCCCCGTCACCCGTGGTCCCCATGGTAGGCAGGGGCGACTCCCATCAAAAGTTATAGGGCAGATTTCGATGGGTTTCGCGCCCCCCACGGGGGGGGCGATGGGCCCCGGGTTATCTAGAGTCCCCAAAGGGCCCCCGGGGGCCCGCCCCCCGACCCGGAGGGCCGGGGGGGTGCCCCGGGTTTGGGTTTTTGATTGAAAAATAAACCCCCCCCCGCGGGGGGGGCCCCAGCGCCCGTCGGATGTTTTAAAGCTTAGAATTACACAGTTACCCAATAAGAGGAGCGACGACCAAAGGCCCCAAAAACTAAATTTAATGAGCCATTCGCGGGGTTTTACTGTACCGGCCCTGGTCTTAGACATGCCTGGCTTAAACTTTGAGGGCAAGCATATGCTACTGGCAGGGGTCAACCAGGGGAAAAAGCGCCCGGGTTTAGCCCGGAAGAGCGCGCCCCCCGCGGCGGGGTCTCCTCGACCCGGGCCCCGGGCGAAATGCCGGGGCGCGGGAGGAGCGAAAGGAAGCCCAGGGCGGGGCGAGGTACTGCCGCACGGAGCCACCCGCGCGCAAGGGGGGCGGGGGGCAAGAAAGGGGGGGTGGGTGGGGGCCGGCAACCCCAAACCCCGGCCCGGGGGCCCCTTTCCCAAAGGGGGGGGGGAGGCGGACGGGCACCCCCCCCGCGCCCGAGGGACAAAGGGGGCAGCGCGCGCGGCGCCGTGGAGGGGGCCGGGGCCCCCCGCGGGGGACGGGGCCCCGGTTTGGGGGGCCGGGGAGCCCCGCGACGAGGCCCCCCGGGGAAGGGCCCGTCGGAGCCGGGCCCCGCGCACGCCAAAAGCGAAGGGGGGTTTGGACGGGGAATAAAACCCCCTGGGGGGGACCCCCAACCCGGGAACTCGGGCGCGCCCTTTCCGGGGGGGCCCCCACGGCGAGGACGGGGCCCCCCGCGCCCCACACCCGCAAACGACCCCCCGCAGGGCGGGGCGGCGGCGGCGGCGGCGGGGGACGGGGCGGAGAGGCCGCGGCGGACCCCGGGGGGCGGGCACGGGGACCGCGGGGGCCCGGCCCCCCCCCCGGGGGTGGGGCAAAGGGGGCACGGACCCGGGGGGGCGGGACAAGGGGGAGGAACGGGCGACCGCCCCCGGGGGCGAGGGCGGGGGGGAAAGGCGCGGGGGGCGGGGGCCTTTAGGGGGGGGGGGCACCGGGGGGGCCCCCGCGAGGTGCAAAATCGAGGACATTTCGTGGGGCGGCGGAAAAAAACGGGAAAGGGGGAAGGGCAAGACCGGGGGTGCGAGTTTGGGTTTGTCGCATTTGGGGAAGCGGGGGCTCCCGCCAGGAAAAGGGCCCCCCCACCCGGCCCCTTTGGCCCGGGCCCCGGAAACCCGGGAAAACGCCCATGGCTTTTCCCCCCCAGAAAAAAAAACCCTTTAACCAAACCCCGCGGAAAGGGGCCCGGCCCCGCCCCCCCACCGGGCCCCGGCCACCGGGCCCTGACCCCCCGGGGGCCAAGAGGGAACCTAGGGTCCTCCTCCTTTTTTTCTCCCCGGGGGGCAGCCCCGCGGCCCCAAAAAAACCCCCCCCCCGGGGACCCAAAACCGGGGGCGCCACGAGAGCCTCTTCCTTTCCCCGGGGCCCCCACCAACACCCCCCCCCCCCCGGAGGTGGGGGGGGGGGGCCCAGGGGGGAAAACCCCCCCGGGGAGGGGCGGCTCCGGGGCGGGCCGGGCAGACGGGCCCCCGGGGGGGGGGGGGGTTTGTTTGCGGTTTGGCGGCGGGGCCCCCCGGGGAAAGGGGGCCGGGGCCCCGCAAGAAATTTAAAGGGCGGTGTGGTGGGAACAAAGGAAAGGTCCCCGGGGACAAGCCGGAGAGCGGAAAAACCGGGGGTAAGGCAACCGGGCCGGACGGGCCACCGAGGGAAACAAAAGGGGGGGAACCCACCGGCCCCCAAAACAAAAGGGCGGCCCCCCGAAAGCCCGGGGACGCCCCGGGCCCCGGGCCTCCCCAAACGCACAAAAAACCCCGAAGCCTCCCCCCCTGCCCGGGGGGCCCCCCGGCCCCCGCCACCGGGGGAAGAAACCCACGCATCGAAAACCCCCACAGGGGAAAACCCCGCGGCTTTCCCCCAGCCCCCCCCCCCCAGCCGTCCACCCCCCCCGGGGCCGACCCGGGCGGGGGGGGGGGCTTTGCCCCGGGCGGGGCCCCCCGAGGGCAAGGGGGCCCCCCAAAAAATTTCCCGCCCAACCCGCAGGGCCCCCCCGGCTTTCAACTGGGACCGGGGGCGGACGGAGAGAGCCGCTCGCTCCGGGGGGTTTTGGGAGGGGGGCACGCCCCGGGGCGGGAAAGGCCCCCCGGCCCCCCCCAGACCCCTTCCCCAAGGGCACGGCCCGAATTTAGCACGCGGCAAACACGGGGGGCCCGGGGCCCCGTAGGCCCGCGCAGCGCAGGCTTCCCCGCGGACGGACGCCGGCCCCGGCCGGGGCGGGGCCCCCCCCCCGACCGGAGGGGGGAGGCGCGGGACGGTAGGGCAAAGGCAACAGTTCGTCGCTCCGGCCCCCCAAAGCCGGGGCGGGGGGGGCCCCCCGGGGCCCCCAACACAGAGGCGGGGTAACCCAACCGCTTTCCAGAGGGGGGGGCGGGCGGCTGGGGGGTCCGGTACCCCCAAAGGGACCCCTCTCGAAACGCTAGGGGAAGGGGCTTCCTTTACCGAGGGGGGCCCCGGTTCCCCCAAAACCCAAAAGGGCCCCAACCCCCCTCGGGCCCCCCGAAGCCACACTTCCCTGCGACACGGGGGGGGGGGGGTTTGGGACGGGGGGGGGGAAGTGACCTGGGGCAGGAGTCAGACAGGGAAACACGCGGGGGGGCGCTCGCGATAGGGGGCCCTCCCAGAGAGGGAGGGAGGGGAAGGCCCCGTGCTGCCCCCCCCCTTTGTCCTCTCTTGACTCACCGGGGGGCCTCCATCCCAGTTTTGTAAAAACAAGAGCCCCGCGAAACTGCGTCGGGGAAGACGGAACGACGCAGACAGGAAAAAAAAAAAAATGCGAGGAGGGAAAAAAACAGAAGGGAGCAGGAAAAAAAAAAAAAAAAAAAAAAAAAACCTCTCCCCGGGTCAAGCCAGGGCCCGGGCCCTCGCTGATCGGGCCCCATCGGATCCGGGCCCGGGGCGGCACAAGCGTTTGGAAAAACCCCGGGCCCCCCCCCGCGAGGGGGGCGGGGTGCCTTCCCCTTTCCGGCCAAGGGCTCCTCCCCCCCCCCGGGGTCCTTTCCACGGGCACCCAACCCACAAAGGGGGGCCCGGGGGGGCCGCGGGGGAAGGGGAAAAGACAACCCCCTTCTTTGGCCCTTTAGGCACCTGAAGGCCTTCCTGGAGCCTCCCGGGGGGACCAAAACCCGGGGGCCCAAAAGCGCCCGCACGCCCAACGGGGGAAGGCGGGCGGCGACCGGGGAGGCGGGGGCCCCCCCCCGCCGCGGGGGGGCCGGGGCCCCCAAAAGCAGCCTTTTTTGGGAAGGGTTTAGCGGAAAAGTGGGCCCTCCCTCAGAGAGACCACGGGGGTGAAAAAAACCGAGGCGGGGGCCGGGTTTTCCCCACCCCCTTTTCCCCCCCTTCCCACGCCGCCCCCGACCCGGGGGGGGGGGGGGGAGAGGCGAGGGGCCCCCCGGGCCCAAACCCAGAAGAGCGATCCCATTCGCCAAGGTTCCGTCCCTCGTCCTTTGGCCCCGGGCTTTGGCCCCGGCCCCGGGGGAGCGAACGTCACCACATTTGATCAAGCGCGGCAAAAAACATCGGAAGGAAAACGAGGAAAAAACAAAACCCCTTCCGGGAAAAAAGGGCCCGTGCTTTTCCCCCAAGGGCCCCGCCACGTAAAACCCTGCCCTTTCCCCCTTTCCTTCAGGAGAGGTCCCGGGCCCGGGCCGCGGGGACGGGGCCCGAGACTCACAGCAGCCGGCGCGCGCGCAAGGGGCCCCAGGCAGGCAGGCGTAAGGCTTTGGGTGGCTTTTTCCCCTTTTTTTCGGCCGGGGGGGGGGGGGTTGGGCAGGTTCGGGTTTGCGGGCCCAAAGCTCCCCGGGGCAAAATTCCCCCTCGTCCAAAAAAACCCAGGGACAGCGTGTCCCCACAAATCCCCGGGGTACAAAATGCCAAAATTCAGGGAAAACATGGACTGTTTTCCCGAAAACGGGGGGTCCTTGGGGTACAATCACGCCGGCCTCCCGGAAGCGAGTCACGGCCCCCGGAGACCCCACAGGACCCCCTCGCCCCAAAAGGGGGGGGGGGGTGGGCCCTCTGGTCGACCCCCAAGCCCCTAGTAAAGAGCCCTGCCCCGGAAAACCGGCGGGGGAGCAAAAGGACGGGCCCGGGCCCCTCCCCGGCCTCCCTCCCTTTCGGCCCCCGCGGGGGACGGGCCCCGGTCAAACTTTTTCCCCAAACGGGGCTTTGAAAGAATTCCGCGGGGGGGCCCACGACCCCCGGTCTCGGGAAGGGCCCCGGCCCAAAGGCGGAAAGGGTCCCTCGGCGCCCGGGGGGGCGGGCGTCGGGCGGGGAGGAAAATCGCTTTCCCCCCCAGAATCCGACCGGGAATGTGGGGGAAAAAAGAAGAAAACCCCTGTTTCCCAAGGGGCCCGGGACCCCAAAGCGTGCGGCCCCCTAACGATCCGCCCCCGCCCCCCCGGCGTCCTCCACGCACGGTCCCCGCCGGGCCCCCCCCCTACGGAACCCCCGCCCTCTGATAAACGGGGAGGGAAAATTTGGGTGCGGGTGAACGGGGAGGGACTCGGGCACAGCCCGCCCTTGAGCGGGTAAAACCAAGGAAGGCGCGCGCCCCCCCCTCCCGGGTCGGGAATCTGAAAAATTCGCGGAAGGCGCCTCTGATGAAAAGGCCCCGCAGGAGCAAACGCGTACACAGGCCGGGTTGGGGCGGGGGCGGGGAGGAAGGGTCCCGGCGCAAGCCACCCTCTGTGGTAAGCCCGCGGCGGCGGGGCGGCGGGGGCGGGGGCGGGGGCCCCGGGCCCCCCGGCCACGGGCCCCCGGCCCCCCCCCGCCCCGGCCCCCGGCCCCCCAACCCCGGCCCCCGGGACCGGGCCCCCCCACCCGGCCCCCCCCCGGGGCGACACGTCCCCCCCGGCGGCCCTCTCCCTTTAAAAGGCCCCCGAGGGGCCCAAATTTCCCGGGGAACCCGACCAACCCACGGAAACGGGGGCCCAGTCCCCCCCACGGGTTCGCCTGCGGAGGCAGCGGCGGCGGGGGGCCCGGTTTTGGTCCCGCGGGAGGAAAAAGAGAGCGCTGGTCGACCCCCCCCTAGCCCGGCCCCCCCCGCGGGGGGCAGCGACCCATTCCCTCCCAAAATGGTGCAGGGGCCAAACTCCGGGGAACAGGCCAGCCACTGACGGGCCGGCGCCGCGGCACAAACCCGAAAGCGTTTTCCGGGATCCTGGAAAATTTGCCCCCGGGGAGTTTAGCCCGATTCTCCCCCCCTTGAGGCTCCGCAAGGAAGAAAAAGATATAAAAGCGGCCGCCCGGTGGCTCCCACAACCGGCCGGAAGTCAGGGCGGGACGGGTCCAGAACCCTTGGCCCCAAGGGCGCCCCCCCCGCCCGCCCCCGGGGGGGGGCCGGGCCCCTGCCCCCAAAACCCCCCTCCCCAACAAAACCTCCGGGGGCGGGACGGGCGGGCAGGGGGAAGGGGGGGGTGGGGGGTCGAGGGGGGGGGTTAGGAAAACTTTCTTTTGGGGGGTGGGCCCCAAAACGGGGGGGGGGCCGGGCCCCCTGCAAGTGAAAAAAATTCCCCGGGGTCGCGGCCCCCCCCTCCCCCCCCCCCCCCCCCCCCCTCTCTCTTTCCCCTTCTCTCCCCCTCCTCTCTCTCTTTCTCTCCCTCTCCCCCCCACCCCCCCCCTCCCTCCAGGGAGGAACCCTAACAAAAACTTTTTTGGGAGCCCGGGGCTAAAACCTAAAAGAGGCAGAGCCCCCGGGTTTATAAAACCATTTGGGGTTTTTTTTTATTTTTTTTTAATTTTATTTAAATTTTTATTTTTTAAAATTTTTTATTTTTTTGGGGGGGGGGGTGTCTGTTTTTTTTTTGTTTACAGAAGGAAAGGGGGGAGACAAAAATAATGAAAAAGGGAAAAATCAAACAGCCGGGGCCCCCGCGCACCCCCCCCCCCCCCCCCACTTTGGGGGTGTGCCCACAAAAAAAGGTCATGCCCCTTACCGGAATTTGAACCTTTAAAATCCGCAGGCCAACGCTCAATTTGGCCAAGGGCCAAAATGCCGGGGTGGGAGGCTCGATCCCCAGTAGGGGGGTTTTAAAGGGGGCAGCCGAAAACCATGTTTTTTCCCCTCATCATATTTATCTCTCCCCCTCATTTTCCCCTCTCACCCCCTTCTCCCCCCCGCCCCCTCTCTCCCGCCCCCCCCCCCCTTTTCCCCTCTGAAAACAATTTTAAAAAAAAAATTTTTTTTTAAAAATCAAAGGGAAACAAGGGGAAAAAAGTGGGGGGGGGGGGTTTTCAACATTTGGGGAGTCAAGGCTAAAAAAGCCGAAAAAACTTTTAGAACAGAGTTTTTAAAAAAAACTTAAATTCACCCTTTTAAATGGGACAACCCGGTGATAGTGTTTGAAAAAACACTGCTATAGAGCAGCACACGTAGAACAGTAAATTTTTTTAAAAAAATATTTTAAATTTTATTTTTTAAAAGAAAAGGAAAAGAGGGGGGATGAGAGTTTAGGAAAAATCGTCAGGGCCCAAACCCCCCCCCTTTTTTTTGGGGGGGGGGGCCCAAAGGGGTGGGGTTTGGGGGGAAAATTTTGTGGGGGGAAAAGGGGGGGAAAACATGAAAAAACAAAACCCCCCTTTCCCCCCCCCCCCCCCCCCCCCCCCCCCCCCAATTAAAAAAAAGGAAAATAAAAAAAATTAAAGGGGTTTTAAAAAAAAAAATTTTTCCCCCGGGAAAATATTTATCCCCAAAAAAAAACCTTTTAAAGTTTTTCCCCCCCTAAAAAAGAAAAAAAACCCAAAAAAGGGAAAAAAAATCCCGGGGGGCCCCCCCCCCCCCGGGGGCCCCCAGGGGGCCCCCTTGGGCCCCCGCACCCTTTTTCCCAAAGCCCCCCAGCCCCCGGGGGGGAACCCCCCCCCTCCCACGTTTCCCCCCCCCTCCCCCCCTTTTCCCCGGGGCCCCCCCTTTTTTTTTGGAAAAAAAATTTTTTTTAAAAAAAGGGGAAAAATTTTCAAAAAAAAAAGGCCCCTCCAGGGAAAGGGGGGCCCCCCCCCCTTCGGCCGCCCCCTTGGGGTTTTTTAAAAAAGGGCCCCGGGGCCCCCCAAAAAGGCCCCCCCCAAAATTTTTTGGGGCCCCCCGGGGGGGGAAAGGGGTCCCGGGGTCCCCCCCCCTTTGGGGGCCCGGCGCCCCCCGCCGGGGGGGTCCCCCCAAAAAGGGCCCCCCCAAAAAAAATTTCGGGTTTTAATGACCGGGTTCCTTTTAGGGGAAAACCCAAAAAGGGGGGTTCAAATTGGGGAGGGGCCCCGGGGAAAGGGTTTAAGGGAAAAAAAAAGGGCGGGGGGTTGGGAGGGCCGGTTTTCCCGGGGGGGAAATTTGGGGGGGGGGGGAAAGGGGGGGGGGGCCCCCGGGGGGTAGGCTGGGGGCAACGGGAAAAGGTGGGGGCCTTTTTGGGTTGGGGATTTAAAATTTTAAAAATTTTTTTTTAAAAAAAAAAAGGGGGCCCCTTTTTTGGCCCCCAAAGGGGTTTTTTCCCCGGGTCCCCAAATGGCCCAAAAAAACCCCGGGGAAAACCCCTCGGGGGGGGGAAAAAGGGGGGGGGAAAAACCCCCCGGGGCTGCGGGGGAAACCCAACCCCCCGGGGGGGGGGGCGGCTGGCCGAATTGAAAAGGGCCCGGGGCCTTTCCCCCCTTCCGCCCGCCTGTCCCCCCCGTTCGGAAACAGTTCTTTTCCAAGTATTTAAAACCCCGAGGGGAAGCGGGGGCCTCCCCCCCCTTCATTTCCAGGAGGGGCCCGGAAAGCGGGGGGAAAACTCCGGGAAAGGGGGGGACGGGCCCCGGGGGGGTTTGGAGGAAGGCCTTGGGCCCTAAAGGGAAAAATTTTTTTGGGTTCCCTTTCCCCCCCTTTAAAGGACAAAAAGGGCCCCCTTCGGGGAAAAACCGTCGCGCCGCCCCGGCGGCCCCCACAAAGGCGCGGTGCCGGGTCGGTCGCACCCCAACGTGGGACCGCTTAAACCCTTGCGGCCGGGGCCCTCCGGCCCGGGGGGTTCCGCACAGGCGGCGTTTTTCGGGATTCCCCTTTTCCCTTTTTTTAGGCTAAAAGTTTGGTTCCCCGAAGGGGGATTCAACAAAAAGGGGGAAAAAAAAGTGGGGGGGTGGGGGGGGTTGAAAAGGGTTGGAGGGAAAAGGGGGGTCTGCCCGGGAAAAGGGGCCAGTAAGCCGCCTATAATTCGTCAAGCTTTAGGGGGGGCTGTCGCCTGCCAACTTTTTAGGGAAAATGGAAGGAACCTTTTAAAGGGGATGGGGAAAGGGAAAGGGGGGGTGAGGGAGGTTGCGGGTTTTTTAGGATAAGGGGGGGGGGGGTAGGGGCCGTCAACTCCTGGTGGTTCACGTCCCCGGGGCCAAAAGGGGTTTGTTTTCGAGGTTTTTTTCCCCTCGCCTTCTTTTGTTTAAAAATAAAATGTTTTGGGGGGGAGGGGAGGGGACAAAGGGAGGAAAAAAGGCCCCTGGGCCCCTTTCTAGCTCCGCCGGGGCGGCCGAAGGAATGAACGGGCCCCCGACCACCCCTTCCCGCAAAAATTTTTGGTGTTAAAAATTGTTCATTATCCATGGGACTATTTTTGAGCCAGCTTTAAATTTTGGGGTTGGGGAACTTGGAAATTTTCCCCCTTTCCAGGGCCCCCTCAAAATCCTCAGGGCCCCCTTCCTTTTTTTTTAAAAAAAAGGGGCCCCGGCCCCCCCTTTCCCCCCCCCCCCAGGGGAAAAACCCCCCCCCCGGGCCCCCCCCGGGGGGGAAAAAGGCCCGGGGCCCCCCCCCAAAAGGGGGAACCCCCCAACGAAAACCCCCCCCCCCGGGTTTCCTTTTTCTGCTTTGCTGGCCCCCCGGAACCGGTTATTCGGGAAAACCTCTGAGTCGCACCAGTGCCGCGGTCCCCCCGGGGGTGGGGTGGGGGGGTGGGGGGTGGGGGGGGGTGGGGTTTGGGGGGGGGGAAGGGGGGGCACCCAACTAAACTGCCCTTCTTCCTGTTTCTTAAAGGGAAAAAGGGCGCTAGTCAAGCCCACAGATCCTTTGGATTTTGGGGTCAAGGACTGTCCTCCCGCTCCCCCTGGTCCGTCCTGCCAGCTTTCTCAGCAAAATACTTCCACGCGAAGCGTTTCTTCACCTTTGTTCAAAAAAATAAAAGAAAGAAAGAAAGAAAGAAAAGAAAGAAAGAAAGAAAGAAAGAAAAGAGCCGAAACCTTTTTTTGGCTCAGTGGATAGAGCGTCAGCCTGCGGACCGGGGGTCCCAGTTCGGTTTCCGGTCAAGGGCATGGCCTGGTTGCGGGCACTCCCCAGTGGGGGGGGGTGCAGGAGGCAGCTGATTGATGTTTCTCCTCGCCCGATGTTTCTGACTCTCTAATCCCTCTCTCTTCCTCTCTGTAAAAAATCAATAAAAATATTTAAAAAAAAAAAAAAAAGAAAAGAAAGAAAGAAAAAAGAAAGGAAAGAAAGAAAGAAAATGACGACTGCACAGGGGGACTCGTTTTTGTACCTCAGGCAGTGTAAGAAACCGGAAGCCAGCCGAGAGAGGGGAATCTTGGGAACGGGCCTCCCTCATCTCTCCTTTAGCCCCCCCCGCCTATTTAGTGGCTTTTCCACAATTGCCCTCTCCTTTCAATCCATATGAAAAAGCGTGGATGTTTTGCCACCTCTCTGGCTCTTCCACGGCTCCTTAGAGGCTTGCCGGGTCACATGAACACTTAAGGGAAAGAAAACTGTGCCCCCCCCCCCCCCCTCCTCTCTCTCCTGTGTGTCAGGTGAATTTTCAGGCCTGCTCGCTCCACAAACCCTAAGAAGGGGGAGGTAAGATTTGCCCTCGTGACATTTTTCCCTTTTCCCCATCTTGAACCTACCATGATTTTCCAAGTGTTTTCAAACACTTTTACACTGTTCCCTGCCATCTGGAAGTGAATTTCAAGTGGTTTCCAAAACTGTTGTACAATGGTACTGCACTTTAGAAGTGATTCCCAAGAGTTGTCCAACAGTCCTACACTGTTTCCTGATGTTGACCAGGGATTTTGGGAGTGCTCGCAAACAATTTTAGATAGTTTTCAGACATTTTGATGTGAATTTTAAGTGGTGTCAAATAAATGTTGTACAGTGAACTTCTCCTTAGCATGATTCCCACGTTTTGTCAAGCGATGTTCTACACTGTTTCCTGATGTGGACCAGTGATTTTCCAAGTGCTTTCAAAAAAACTTGCATATAGTTTGCATCCATTTGGATGTGAATTCCATGTGGTGTCAAACACTATTTTACAGTATCCTGCTCTTTAGCGGTGATTCCCAAGTGTTGTCAAACACTGTTCTACACTGTTCCTGATCTAGATCAGTGATTTGAAATGCTCGCAAACAATTTTAGATACTTTCCACCCATTTAGAAAGTGAATTCCAATTTGGGGTCAAATACTGTTCTACAGCCAAACCGGTTTGGCTCAGTGGATAAGCGTCCCGGCCTGCGGACTCGGGGTCCCAGGTTCGATTCCGGTCAGGTCAGGGGGATGTACCTTGGTTGCGGGCCCCAACCCCAGTTTGGGGGGTGTGCAGGAGGCGGCTGATCGATGTTTCTAAACTCTCCAATCCCCTCTCTTTTCCCCTCTGTAAAAAATCAATAAAATTATATTTTTTAAAAATACTGTTCTACAGTGTGCTGCTCTAAAAGCAGTGATTTCAAACACTATCACTCTGTTTCGTGCCATTAAAAAGTGAATTCTAAGTGTTTTCAAACTCTGTTCACGTGTACTGCTCTTTAGCCATGACTCCCAATGTTGTACAAACACTGTTTCTACGACTGATTCCTGATGTTTAAAAAAAATTTTTTTTCATTGATTTCAGAGAGAAAGGGGGGGGGGCGGGAAGAGAGAGGAGAGAGAGGAGAGAGAGAGAGAGAGAGAAGATATCAATGATGAAGAAATCATGGATCGCTGCGCTCCTACACACCCCCTACTGGGGATCGAGCCAGCAACCCGGGCATGTGCCCTTGGCCAGAATTGAGCGATTGGCCTGCGATGTGAAGGTTCTATCCGGTCAAGGCATGTACCTTTGTTGTGGCACATCCCCAGTGGGGGTGTGGGGGGTGGGGCGCGGAGGCGGCTGATTGATTTTTCTCTTTCATTGATGTTTCTGTCTCCCTTCCTCTCTCTGTAAACAAAAAGAAACAGACACCCCCCCCCAAACAAAAAAATATATTAAAAAATAAAATAAATAAAAATAAAATAAAATAAAATAAAACCCGTATGGTTTTTATAAACCCTGTCTCTGCCTCGTTTAGGTTTTAGCTCCCGGCTGCAAAAATGTTTTTGTTATGTCCTCCCTGGATGGAGGGAGGGAGGAGGGAGGAGAGAGAGAGAGAGAGAGAGAGAGAGAGAGAGAGGGGGGGGGGGGGGGAGGGGGAGGGGCGCGACTCCAGGGAAGTCTTTCATTTGCGAGTGGCCGGCCCACACCCCGTGTTGCGGCCATCCCCCGAGAAAGATTTTCCTAAAGCCCCCCCTCGACTCCCCCCCCGCCCCCTTCCGCTGCCGCCGTGCCGCCCCGGAGGATGTTGGGGATGGGGGTGGGGCACGGGACGCGGTCGGCCCCCCGGCGGGCGGTGGGGCGCCCTTGCCGGCCAGGGATCTGGATCCGTCCCGCCGCTGACGTTCGCGCCGGTTGTCGGGAGCCACCTGGCGGCCGCTTTTATATCGTTTCTTCCTTGCGGAGCCTCTAAGGCGGAAAAATCGGCCTCACTGCCCGGGGCTAAGTTCCGGGATGCCGGCAACGCTTTCAGGATTGTGCCGGCGGCGCCGGCCCGTCAGTGGGTGGCCTTTCTCCCCGGGGATTGGACCTGCAGCATTATTGAGGGAAGTGAGTCGCTGCCCGCCGCGGTGGTGGGCCGCTAGGGGGGGTCGACCAGCGCTCTCTGTTACCTCTCCGCGAGGACCGACCGTGGCCGCCGCCGCCGCTGCCTCCGCAGGCGAAGCCGTGGAGGGTGACTCGCGCCGCTCCCGTCGGTGCCTGTCGGGTTCTCCGGAGATTGGACCGCGGGGCTATTGAAGGTGTGAGTGGCCGCCGCCGGGACGTGTCGACCCGGGGCCGGGCCGGTGGGCCGGGGCCGGTGCCGGGGCCGGTGCCGGGGGCCCGGGGGCCCGGGGGCCGGGGCCGGGGCCGGGGCCGTGGCCGGGGCCGGGGCCGCCGCCGCCGCCGCCGCCGCCGCCGCCGCCGCCGCGGCGTAGCCACAGAGGGTGGCTTGCGCCGGACGCCTTCCTGCCCCGACCCACCCGACCCTGCCGTGTGTACGCGTTTGCTCCTGCGGGGTCCGTTCATCAGAGGCGCCTTCCGCGAAGTTTTTTCAGAGTCCCGATCCGGAGGCGGGAGCGCGCGCCTTCCATGGCTACCCGGGCGCACGGCGGGCGTGTGCCCGAGTGCTGCCCGTTCACCGCACTCGACTTTCTCGCCGTTTATCAGAGTCGCGGAGTTCCGTTAGGGGGGGGCCGGCAGGGACCGTGCGTGGGGGACGCCGGAGGGCGAGGCGGATCTTTTACGGGCGCACGCGTTGGTCCCGGCCTTCGGACACGGGTTCTTCATCGTTTTCCCACAGTCCCGGTGCGGATTCTGGGAGGGCAAGCGAGTTCTGCCCCCCGACGCCGACGCCGACGCCGACGCCGTCGCCGTGGCCGGGCCCTTCCCGAAAACACGTTGGTCGTAGGCGCCCCGCGGAATTCTTTCAAAGTCCCGATTCGGAAGCACGTTTTTACCGGGCCGTGCCCGCGCGGGCGAGATGGTAGGGGAGGGCCCTTGGACGGGGCCCGGCCCGCTCCTCTTGCTGCCGCCTTTTCCGCGGCACGCTCTTTTACTGGGCTTCGGGGGTCGACCAAGCCCCCCCCCCGCCCTTCTTTGGTGGCATGGGGTCCTGTGGGTCTCCGGTGGCCGTGACTCGCTTCCGGAGGGCCGGCGTGATCTGTACACAGACGCCCCGTCATCGGGCACAGTCCATGTTTTGCCTGAAGTTGGCATTTTTTACCACGAGATTATGTGGACACGCTGTCCCTGGGTATTTGGACGATGGGAATTGTCCCCGGGAGCTTCTCGGCCCGCGACCCGAAGCCTGACAACTCCCCCTCCCGGCCGCACGAAGGAAAAAGCCAGCCAGCCGTTACGCCTGCCTGCCTCGGCCTTGCGCGCGCGCCGGCGCTGTGAGTCTCGGGCCCCGTCCCCGCGGACCGTGCCGGACCTCTGCCTGAGGAGGAAAGGTGGCAAGGCAGGGCTTTTACGGGCGAGGCTTCGGGAAAGCACAGGCCCTTTTCGAACGGGTTTTGCTTTTGCCTCGTTTTCCTTCTCGATGCTTTGCCGCGCTTGATCGATGTGGTGACGTTGCGCTCTTCCGGGCCGGGCCTAAGCCCGGCCAAGACGAGGGACGGACATTCCTTGGCGAAGGGGATCGCTCTTCTCGCTCTGCCCGCGGGCCCCTCGCCTCTCCCCCCCGCCCCCGTCCGTGGCGGCGTGTGGAAGGGAGGGAAAAGGGTGCGGAACCCGGGCCCGACCTCGGTGTTCACGCCGTGGTCCCCTCTGACGGAGCGGACACTCTCCCTAAGCCTTCCCGAAGGCTGCGTCTTGCGGGCCGCCCCTCCCCGCGGGCGGGGAGGGGGCGTCCCGCCGTCGCGTCGCACGCGCCTTCCCCCGTTGGGCGTGCGGGCGCTGTTGGCCCTCGGTTGGGGCCCCTGGAGCGCTCCAGGACTCCTTCAGGTGCCTGAGGCCGAGCAGGTGGTGTCGTTTCCCGTTCCCCGCGAGCCCCCGCCGGGCCGCCGCTGTCGGTGGTGCCGTGGAAAGGAGGGACCGGGGGAGAGGAGTCCTTGGCCGGACAAGGGGAAGGCACGCCCTCCCCCTCGCGTGAGGGGGCCCGGGTTTTGAAACGCTGTGTGCCGCGCCGGGCGATCGCGATGAGCCGAGTCAGCGATGGCCGGCCGCTGGCTTGACCCGTGAGAGGTTTTTTGTTTTTTTTTTTTTTTTTCCTCTGCCGTCTTTTTCTTTCCTCCGCCTAGTTTTTTTTTTTCCTGTCGCGTCGTTGCCGTTTTCCCCACGCAGCATCGGGGGGCTCTCTGTTTTTAGCAACTGGGGATGGAGGCCCCCCCGGTGATCAAGAGAGGACGAAGGCCCGGGCAGCACGGCTCGTTCCCCCCCTCCCTCTCCGAGGGCCCCCCTATCGCAGCGCTCGCGTGTGTTCCCTGTCTGACTCTCTGTCCAGTCGGGACTCCCCCCCCCCCGTGCCACCCCCCCCCCCCCCAGTGTCGCACAAATTGGCTTCGCGGGCCCGATGGGGTTGCTGGCTTTGGGGGTTGGGGGACGACGCGCCCCGGTGGGGAACCCTTTCTCTACGATTCGAGAGGGTGCCTTGGGGTACCGGGGAAAATCCCCCAGCCCCGCCCCTCCTCGGGAAGCGCGTTTGGGGAGCCGCCCTTGTCGGGCACTCGGGCCCCCCTCCCCCGGCTTTGAGGGGGGCGCCCGACGCAGCTTTTCCCTTTTGCCCTACCGGGGCCCCGCGCCTCCCCCCTCCGATCGGGGGAGGGTCCCCCCGGGGCCCGGGGGCCGGCGTCCGTCGCGGGGAAGCGCTGCGCTCGCTGCGCACGTGCGGCTTTTGCCCGTCTCTTTCGGGCGCGTGCTGTGAAGGGCCCGGTGGGGGCGCGGGGGCCCTTTCCCCCGTCCCCTGGCGTGCCCCTCCCACGCCTCGACAAAGCGGCTCTCCCCTGCCGCTCCGTCCCGAGTTCGCAGCCGGCGGGTCTCTGTTTGCGCGGGCACGGTTTGGGGGCCCGGCTTGTCCTCGGGGGGGATTCCGCCCGGGATGCGACCCCCCCCCCCCCGTCCGGGTCGGACCCGGGGGCGGGTGGACGGCGGGGGACGGCTGGGGGGAAGCCGCGGGGGTTTTTCCCCTGGTGGTTTTTCGGGGGTCGCGTGTGGTTCCGCGGTGGGGGGCCCGGGGGCCCCTGGGCGGGAGGGGGGGGCTTCGAGGGTTTTGTGCGTTTGGGGAGGACCGGCCCGGCTCCCGGGCGTCGCGGGGCCCGCCCTGTGTGTCGTGGCGGTGGGATCCCCGCTTTGTTTACTCGGGGCCCGTCCGGGTCCGGTCCCTTTCCCCGGGTGTCCGCTCTCTGGGTCGTTTTTCCCGGCCCTTTCCTCCGTTGTTGCTACCCACCCCGTTTTTGAATTTTGCTTTGCGCAAAACCCCTCCCGGGGCCCGCCGCGCAACAAACCCCCTCCCCCCGGGGTGGCGTCTGCCCGGCCCGCCCCGAGACCCGGGCCTCCTGCCGTCGGTGTCGCCCCTCCCCCCCCCCCCCCTCCGGGGGGGGGGGGGGTTTGGTGGGGGCCTGGCAAGGAAGATGCTCTCTTTTGGGCGGCGTGGTTTTTTCCCGCCGGGGGGGGTGTTTTTTTGGGCCGCGTGCGCGCCCGGAGAAGAAAGGAGGGGGGGACTCTAGGTTCCCCTTGGCGCCCGGGGGGTCAGAGCGGGGGCCGCGCCGGGTGGGGCGGGGGGGCCGGGCACCTCCGCGGGGTTTGGTTGAAGGTTTTTTCTGGGGGGAGAAAGCCAGCGCTTTCCCGGGGTTTCCGCGGGCCCCCCCATGGGCCTGTGGAGGGCCTCCTGGGGGTAACCCCCCGCGTTGTCCCGAGCGACGACCGACTCCTTCCCGGGTCCTTGCCCTTCCCTTCCTTTTCTTTCTCGCCCCCCAGCAAAAAATTTCCTCGACTTGCACCCGCGGGGGCCCCGGTGCCCCCGCCCGCCCCCAGGCCGCCGCCGCCGCGGCCTTTTTCCCCCCCCGGCCCGCGCCCGGGGGCGGTCGCCTCGTCTCCTCCCCTTGTCCCCTGTCCGTCGGCCCGCCTTGCCCGACCCGTCACGGGGGGGGGCCGCGCCCCGGGGGGTCGGGGGCCGCCTCCCCGGGTCCGCCGCGGCTCTCCGCCCCGTGGGCCCGCCGCCCCCGCCCGCCGCCCCCCCCTGCGGCGTCGTTGCTGTGGGGCCGAGGGTCCGTCCCCGCCGTGCGCGGGCCCCCGTTCGGAAAAGGGGCGCGCCCAGTTGCCGTTGGGCCCCCCGGGCCCCAGCCTCTGATTCCGTCCACGCTCCGCCGTGCTGCGCGGCCCGGCTCTCGACCGTCTTGCCCGCGCTCGTCGCGCGCTCCCCGCGCCCCCCATCGGGCCCGTCCCCCGCGGGACGGCCCGCGCCCCCCCCCCCCACCGGGCCCGCGCGCCCCGCGCCCCGTCCCTCGGGCGCGGGCGGGACCGTCCCCTCGCCCGCCGTTGGAAACGGTCCGCCGTGCCGGGGGTGGTTGCCGTCCCACCCACCCCCCTTCTTTCCGCCCCCGCCCTTGCGCGCGTGGCTCCGTGCGCGCACCCAAAGCCGCTCCTCGCTCGCCGCCGCTCCGCCGGGCCCGGGACACGTCCGGCCTGTCGGAGGAGACGCGCCGCGGTGGGCGCTCTTCCCGCTCACCCGCTCTCCTACCGGGGTTTATCCCGCCCCTCATAAAGCTTGTCTCAAAGATTAAGCCATGCATGTCTAATCGCACGGCCGGACAGTGAAAAATGCGAAGGCTCAAAATTTAGTTATGTTCCTTTTTGGTCGCTCGCTCCTCTCCTACTTGGAAACGTGGGAATTTAAAAAGCTAAACATGCCGACGGGGGCGACCCCCCTCGCGGGGGGAGCGTCATTTATCAGAAAAAAACCCCCCGTCAGCCTCCCCTCGGCCCCCCTCCCGGGTCGGGGGGGGGGGGGGGGGGGGCGGGGCCCGGCGGCTTTGGTGACTCTAGATAAAACCCGGGCCGTTTGCACGCCCCCCGTGGCGGCGACGACCCATTTAACGTCTGCCCTACAACTTTCGATGGTATTCGCCGTCCTACCATGGTGACCAGGGGGACGGGGGAACGGGCGATTTCCGGAGAGGGAGCCTAGAAACGGCTACCACATCCCAAGGAAAGGGAGCAGGCCGCAAATTACCCACTCCCAAACCCCGGGGGGGTTTTACGAAAAATAACAATACAGACCTTTCGAGGCCCTGTAATTGGAAGAGTCCACTTTTAAAAACCCTTTTAAAGAGGATCCATTGGAGGCAAGTCTGGGGGCCCGCAGCCGCGTAATTCCCCTCCAATAGCGTATATTAAAAATTTTCTGCAGTTAAAAACTCGATTGGGTCTTGGGAGCGGGGCGGCGGGCCGCCCGAGGCAACCACCCCCGTCCCCGCCCCTTGCCTCTCGGGGCCCCCCGATGCTCTTACTGAGTTTTCCCGCGGGGCCCGAACGTTTACTTGAAAAATTAAGTGTTCAAAGCAGGCCCCAGCCGCCCGGAACCGCGCTAGGAATAATGGAAAACCGCGGTTTTATTTTTTTTTTTCGGAACTGAGGCCATATTAAGGGACCCGGGGCACGTATTTTCGCCCAAGGGAAACTTTCCGCGCAAACGGACCAGAGCAAAGCATTTGCCAAAATGTTTTCATTAATCAAGAACAAAGTCGAGGTCGAAACGACAGATACCGCGTATTCCGACCCTAAACGATGCCGACGGCGATTTTGGCGGGGTTTTTCCCATGACCCCCGGGGAGCTTTCCGGGAAAACCAAAATCTTTGGGTTCCGGGGGAGTATGGTTGCAAAACGAAACTTAAAGGAATTGACGGAAGGCACCACCAGGTGAGCCTGCGCTTTAATTTTTCTCAACACGGGGAAAACCCCACCCGGGCCCGGGCACGGACAGGGTTACAGATTGATAGCTCTTTTCTCGATTCCGTGGGTGGTCATGGCCTTCATTGGGGGAGCGGGTGTCGGGTTTAATTTCCCATAACGAACAGACCTGGCAGCTAACTAGTTACGCGACCCCCGAGCGGGCGGCTCCCCCAAATTTTAGAGGGACAAGTGGCGTTCAGCCCCCCCGAATTGACAATAACAGGTCTGTATGCCCTTAGAAATTCCGGGCTGCACGCGCGCTACACGACGGCTCAGCGGTGCCACCCTACGCCGGGAGGCCGGGGAACCCGTTGAACCCCATTCTATGGGGATCGGGGGTTGCAATTATTCCCCATGAACGGAATTCCCATAAGGCGGGCATAAAACTTTCGTTATTAAGTCCCGCCCTTTGACACACCGCCCGCCTACTACGAATTGGATGGTTTTAGTGAGGCCCTCGGCGGCCCCCCGGGGCGGCCCACGGCCCTGGCGGAGCGCTGAAAGACGGTCAACTTGACTATCTAGAGGAATAAAAGTCGAACAATTTTCCGTAGGTAAACCCGGGGAAAGGGACATTAACGAAGGAGGAGGGGGTTTCCCGAGCGCTTTTTCCCCCCCCCCACCCCTGGTTTTGGTGGCGGCGCGGGGGCCCTCCCCCCCCCGGGCGCAAAGAGAACAAAAAAAGGCGGGGAGCGAGCGGGGGACGGGGAAAAAGGGCAAGGGCTTTCGGGGCGCGTGTGCCCACCCCCCTTTTGCCCGCGTCCTCCTCCGCCTTGGGGGTGTTTTGGCGCCCCCCCCCCCGGGCCCCAAAGGGGAAAAAAGGGCTCGCCTTGTCTGGGGGGCTTCTTTTCCCCCCCCCGGCGCGTCCGGGAAAAGGGGGCCAACGGCCCCCGGGGCTTTTGGCCCCTTCCCGCCGCCGCCCCTGGGCGTTGCGGGCCGCCCCCGCGGTCCGCCCTGGGTTTCCCCTTATTCCCCCCCAAACCCCCCCCCCGTCCCCCGGCCCCCTCCCCCTCCGCCCCCGGCCCGCGTGCCGCGGGCCCCGCGCCCGCGCGCGCGCACGGCCCCGCCTTGGGGGTGTCCTGCCTCCCCCCCTCCTCCCCACGCCGTGAACCGTTGCTGCCCCACCCCGCACCCCCGTTTTCCCGCGGGGTGGGGGGGGTGGGGTGCCCGGCGCGGTTGGGGAGGGATAAGGGGTTTGGGCCCCGGGGGACGCGGGCGTGTCGCCCGGGGGGGTTGTTCCCCGCTTGGCCCTCCCGGTCCGGGGGCGCGACGGGGGTTTTTGTGGTCCCGCGAAGGGGAGCGGGGGAAAGAGTTTTGCCCAGCCGCCGGGCCCGGCGGGGCCGGAAACCCCCTCAGGGGCGGGCAGCGCCGGGGGCTTGACGTCCCCAGCGGGGGGATGCGGGAGCCGTTGGGGTTGAGGCCCCGAGGTTTTACCTGCTGCCACCCCCCCATCGCTCGCTCCCCCCTTCCCCGGACCCAGCGCGTCCCGGCCGGGTTAAAGACCCCGGGGGGTCGCCCGTTTCCCCCTCGGGCGGGGGCGGTCGGGGCCCTTTGGGGGGGGTCGGGGAAAAGGGCCTCGGTCCCCCCCTCTCCTCCTCCAACTCCGCCCCCCCCCCCCGCGGGAAGGCGGAAACCCCCCGGGGGCCTTGGGGTGGCCGGGCCCGCCCCTCGGGGGGGGGCCGTTGCCCCGGACCCCCTCGGCACACCTTCCCCACCCCCAGATTCTGGTCTCGTTTTTTTCTCGCGCTTGACCGGCCCCCCCAGGCGCCTCCCCCCGCCGCCCCCCCCGGGTTTTTTGGGGGGGAGGGAAATGAGGGGTTTCAGCCGGTCCAGGGGCGGAAAACAAAAAACCAAAAACTTTCGACCTTAGCGGGGATCACCCCTGTCTCGATAAGAACCAGCAGCTGCGAGAATTAATGTGAATTCAGGGGCACATTATCATCGCACTTTGAAAACCCCTTGCGGCCCCCGGTTCCTCCCCGCCGCCGCGCGCTCCTCCCCCCGGGGTTGGGGGCCCCCCGCGTCCGCGCCCCCCACCCCCCGGGGGTTCCGCGTGGGGGGGCGGGCCCGGGAATTTTTTTTGCCGTTGGGGGGTTGGTTTTCCCCCCCCCCCCCCACCTTTCCCTTTCCCCCCCCACCGGGGGCCCCCCCCCCAAAAGCCCCCCGGAAGGCCCCCTCCCCCCCCGGGGTCGTCCCCCCCTCCTCGTCCTGCCCCTCTCCTCCCCCGCCCCCCCCCCCCCCCCGGGGGGCAGGAGAAGGGGGGGGACGTTTTCCCCTTTTCCCCCGGCGGGTTTTTGGGTCGGGTTTTTTCTTTCCCCCCCCCCTCGGGCCGGGGGCCCCCTCCCCGTTGGCCCCGCGCCGCCCGCCCCCCCTTCCCGCGACCCCAAACAGGGGGGGGGCGCCCCTGAATTTAAGCCAAAGAGGGGGGGGAAAAAAAAAATAACCAGGTTTCCCCAAAAAACCCCCGGGGAAAGGGGGGAGCCCAGCCCAAAAACCCCCCCCCCCTGGGGGGGGGGCGACAAACCCACCCCCCCCGCCGGGGGGGCCCCAATCCTTCGATCAGGCCCCCCCGTGGATTTTAGGCCTAACGGCCCCCCGGCGCCCGGGGGCCGGGGCTTTCCCGGGGCGGGGTTTTTAAAAGCCCCAAAGCGGGGGAAACCCATCTAAGGGAAATACCCCAACCCGGGGCCAACGTCCTTTAAGGGGGAAAATTTAAAAAATTTTTAAAAATTCAAAGGGGGGAAAACCTTTAAAATTAAATGGGGCCGGCCCTCCGCCCAGGTTTTAAACCCCTGGCCCCGGGGGCCGGGCCCCGGGGGCCCCCGGGGGTCTTTTCCCGGGGGGGCCCCCCCCCTCCCCCCCTCCCCCCCCCCTCCTTCCCCCCCCCTCCCCCCCCCTTTTCCCCTCCGGGGGGGAGCGGGGGGCCCGGGGGGTGCTGGGGGGGGGGGCCGGGGGGGGGTCGGGGGGGCCCCCCCCCGCCGGGGGCCGGGGCCCCCCGGGGGCATTTCCACCCGGGGGTGCCCGCGACCGGCCCGGGGGGGGGGAAAACCCCGGGGGGGAAAGGGGCTCGGGGGGGCCCCCCCCCCTCCCTTTGGGGGGGGGGGGCGGGGGCCCCCCCCCCCGTTTTTTCAAAACCCCCCCCCACACCTCCCCGAATTTCCCGGGCCGGGAAACCAAAACCCTCGCCGCGCTCTCCCCCCCCCCCGGCCCCACCCCCCGGGGGGCCCTTTCCCCCGGGGGGGGGTTTCCCCCCCCCGGGGGCCCGGTGTTCCCGGGGGCCGGGGGGCCCCCCCCACGGGGCCCCACCGGGCCCCCCCCCCCCCCCGCCCCCCCCCGGGGCGGGGGGCCCCGGGGGGGGGGCGGGCGTCCTCCCTTTTTGGCCCCGGGGAATCGCGCCGCGGGGCCGGGGGGTTTTTTTAACCCACGCCGCGGCGAAGCGGCCAAGGGGGCCCCCGGCCCGGGGATTCGGCCCCCCCCCGACCCTCCCCCAAAAACCCGGGCCAAGGGGGCTAACCACGTGCCAGTCGGGCCGCAAGAAAACCCCGTGGCCAATGAAAGGGGAAAGGGGCCCCCCCCCCCCTCCCCCCCGGGGGCCCGGGGCCCAGGTGGGTCCCAGGCCCTCCCATCCGCCGAGGGGGCACCCCGGGCCCCCTCCCCCCCCCCGCCGGGGGGGTGGGGCGCGCACTTTGGACCCAAAAAGGGGAAATATCCCCGGGAGGGGGAAACCAGAGGGGGAAAAAAGGGGGGGGCCAGCGGGCCGAATGCAAAAAAAGGGGGTCCACCTGGTATAGGGGAAAAACTAACGAACCATCTAGTACTGGTTTTCCCCCCGAAGTTTCCCTCAGGGTAGCTGGCGCTCTCGCAACACGCAGTTTTACCGGTAAACGAATGATTAAGGGCTTTTGGGGGCCGAAACGCTCAACCTATTTTCAAACTTTAAATGGAAAAGCCCGGCTCGCTGGCGTGGACCGGCGGGAATGCGAGTGCCTATGGGCCCTTTTTTGGTAAGAAAAACGGCGCTGCGGGATAACCGAACCCGGTTAAGGCGCCCGATGCCGACCCCCATCAACCCCAAAAAAGGGTTTTGGTTGATATAAAGCGGGACGGTGGCCATGGAAGTCAATCCGCAAAGGGAAAGTGTGAACAACTCACCTGCCGAATCAACTAGCCCTGAAAATGGATGGCGCTGGAGCGTCGGCCCTACCCCCGCCGGGGGTCGGTCGAAAAAACGAGGGGGTGAGGGGAGCACGGGGGGGGCCCCCCCCCCGCGCGCGTCCGCCCCCCCCCGCGCACCTACGCCGCGACGATAGGAGGGCCGCTGCGGTGAGCCTGAAGCCTAGGGCGCGGCCCGGGTGGAGCCCCGCAGGTGCGATCTTGGTGGTAGTACAAATATTCAAACAGAACTTTAAAGGGCCAAAGGGAAAAGGGGTTCCTTTTAAAAACATTGAACAGGGGCGTCGGTCCGAGAGAGGGGAGCGCCTTTCCCGAAGGGACGGGCGAGGGCCCCTTTTCCCTCAGCCGATCGAAGGGTCGGGTTCGATCCCCGAATCCGGAGGGGGGCGGAGACGGCGCCGCAGGCTCCATGCGGTAACGAAACCCGATCCCGAAAAGCCGGCCGGGAGCCCCGGGGAGGTTCTCTTTTCTTTGTGGGGGGGCGGGGCGCCCGGGAAAATGGGTTCGCCCCGAGAAGGGCCCGTCCTTGGGAAGCGTCGCGGGTTCCGGCGCCCCGGGTGACTCTCGTGGCCCTTAAAACCGGGGAAGGGTGTAAATCCGCCCCGGGCCGACCCATATCCGCAGCAGGTCTCCAAGGGAACACCCTCGGGAAATTTTGGAACAATGGGGTAAGGAAGTCGGCAACCCGGGATCCGTAAAATTTGGGGTAAATTGGCTCCAAGGGTGGGTCGGTCGGGCTGGGGCCGAAAACGGGGCTGGGGGGCGCGCCGCGGCGGACGAGGGGGGGCCGCCGCCCCCCCACGCCCGGGGAAACCCCCGCCCCCGGGCCCCCCCCCCCCGGGGCCCTTCCCCTCCGGCCCCGACCCCGCGCGCGCGCGCGCCCCGCGGGTCTCCCACCCCCGCTCGCTCTCCTTCCCCCTCCCTTCGCGGGGGGA
>JAULJE010000126.1:0-42491 GCA_030846915.1 Cnephaeus nilssonii
CCTCCCCTTCCTAGACTAAACGAACGTATGAAAGTATTGAGAACACTATGAAATAAAAAGTTTTGTTGGGGTAGGTTTCCCAAATAATGTTTACTGTGCCTTTAAAAAGCCTTACACCCGTGTTAAAATGAAAAGTCTCATTGCTCAAAAAAACAGACCAGGGAATGGCAGAGTGTCTCAGAACTCCTGGGAAACTTTTTGAACCAACATCTCTACTGAATTTTGAAATACTGAAATTTGATCCAAAACGCTGTGAAAGAAAGGGTAGACGTCAAGTGGGAATAATTTTAAAGTGCTGGGATATTTGTAAAAAAAGGTTGTTTTAAAAACCCAAAATTAGAAATTTACAATGAAAAAGCTTTAGACACTGGGGAAAAACCGATTGATACGGGTTACTTTTATTATCCGGGGACAATGATTGGGCGTTTTTGAAGAAGCCGGGTAGGCCTTTAAAAACCGGATGTGAGACTCACCAAGGGGGGGCCCAGTGGGCGGGCTTATTGACCCATTTTAAAATGATTTGGCCAGGGACCCACTGGGAGTGATGCCCAAAACGAGATTATTCGGTTTTTAGGTTAAAAAGATTGGGCTCTGTTCATGGTTATTAATAAGGTTTTTTGGGCTAGGTGGGGTTTTCCCCAGGTGGGGCTGGGTTTAGGGTTGGGTTAAGGGGGGGCCCCGGGTTGGCCCACATTTAGAAAATTTTGCATTCACAATGAATGGCTTTCAACACTGGAAATTTTGGTGTTTGCACTCAGAACAAACACTCCAGACTAGGGAAATATTTAAAAATGTGCTTCACACAAAGGAATAAAATTTTCCCCAAAGCCCGAATATCGAACACAAAATTTTTTGTCACGGGAAATTTTGTTCAAACAGCTAGAAGGATGTGACACTTTTACATTTTTTTTTTCCCCAAAAGGAGTTGGCTTTTCGGGAAAATTTTTGGTGAAACACGAAAACCTTTTTTTCCTAGACTATCGAACATATGAAAGTATTAAAAACACTATAAAATTTAAAAAAATTAGTTGGGGCTAGGTTCCAAGATTTTTTTTACTGTGCCTTTAAAAAAGCCTATACACCCGTTTTAAAATGAAAAGTCTCATTGCCAAAAAAACAGACCAGGGAAGGGCAGAGTGTCTCAGAACTGGGGAATACTTTAGAACCCAACACTCTACTGAATTTAAATACGGGAAATTTTGATCCAAAGCGTGGAAAGAGGATAGACTGTCAAGGGGGTAATAATTTTGAAAGTGCGATATTTGAAAAAAAGGTTTTTTACCAAAAATTAAAAATTCAAAATAAAAAAGCTTGAGACACTGAAAAAGACTCAACTCGGGGAAAACAAAATGATAAAACCCAGTTAATATCTAAAAAGTGCTTCAAACACTGGGTACGTGAATAAAGGCCTTTTTAAATTTTAACACTTTTTTCCCTGAAAGAAAACGTGTTAAAGAAAATAGAAACCGATTGGATACGTTACATTTATTATTTCCGGGGCAATGATTGGCGATTTTGAAAGAAGCCGGGGAGGGCCTTAAAACCCCGGAGGGTGATACTCACCAAGGGGGGGGGGCCACGTGGCAGGCTTAATTGATCCCATTTTATAATATTTTGGCCCGGGGGCCAGCTGGGGTGATGACGCATCGAGATTAGTTCTGGTATTAGGGTTTGAGAATTGGGGCTCTGTTTTATTTAGGGTAAAGGGTAAGTTTTGGGCTATAGGGTTCAGGCCAGGGGTTTGGGTGGGGTTTTGGGTTTGGGGTTTGAGGGTTTGGGGCAGGTTACGGTCACATGTTTAAAGTTCTATTTACAAAGAATGACTTCAAAACACTGGACAATTTGGTGTGTAGCACTCAGAACTTACACTCCAACTGGAAATATTTAGAAATGGCTTCCACAAGGAAAACATATTCCCAATAGACTAATTCTAAAAGCACAATTTTTTCACTGGGAAATCTTTTTTCAAACACTGAAACGAGTGGACACCTTTTTTTTTTATTTTTCCCCCCAAAAGGGGTTGGGGTTTTTCCGGAAAAGGTTTTGGGGAACACTAAAAACTCATTTTCCCCAGAGTATCAAAAAGTATGAAAATATTGAGAACACTATGAAAAAAAAATGTTAGTTAGGCAGGGGGCCAAGTATTTTTTTACTGTGCCTTTAAAAAGCCAGTATGACACCCGTGTAAAATAAAAGTCCCATTGTTTTAAAACAAAAGACCAGGGAATGGCAGAGGCTCTAGAAACCCCCGGAATCGTTTTAAACCCGAACTCTCTACTGAATTTTGAAATACTGACAATTTGATCCAAAGCTTGTGAAAGGAGGGGTGGGCTGTCAAGTGGTAATAAAAATTTTAAAATGCTGGGATATTTTAAAAAAGGGTTTTTTTACCAAATTAGAATTTTACAATGAAAAAGCTTGAAAACACTGGGAAAAGAGAGACTTCCCAAATCTGGGAAAATACAATATAACCTAGGTTTTAAAATCAAGAAAGTGCTTCAAACACTAGGAATCCCTGAATAAAAGGGGCCCTTAATAAAATTTTAACACATTGTTTCCTGACAAGGAAATCGTGTTTTAAAAAACATAGAACCGAGTTGGAATTTCTGGGTTTTCATTTATTATTCCGGGGGCCAAAGAGTTGGGGGATTTTTAAAGGAAAACCTGTTTGGGCCCTTAAACCGGGTGTGAAAACGTCCAAACCAAAGGGGGGGGGGGGGACGTGGGGAGGCTTTAATTTATCCCAGGTGATAATGATTTGGCCAGGGGACCAGCTGGGAAATGATTTACGTCATCGGAATTAGTTTTTGGTATTAGGGTTAGAAAATTGGGCTCTTTTTATGGTTAGGGTTAAAGGGAAAAGGTTTTTTGGGGTAGTTTGGGTTTTACCCAGGTTGGGGGGGCTGGGGTTTAAGGGGTTGGGTTAAGGGTTAGGGACCCCGTTAAGGGCACAGTGTATAAAAGTTGGGGTTTCACAATGAAAAGACTTCAATTTTACTGGAAAATTTTTGGGTGTAGCCCCCAGAACTTACGACCCCAGACTAGGGAAATTTTTAGAAAATTGGGGCTTCACACAATAGGGAAAACAATTCCAATAGACTGAATATCTGAACACACAATTTTGTCACTTGGGAAATCTTGTTTTAAAAAAAGCTAAACGAGTGTGGGCAAATCTTTTCATTTATTTTTCCCCGTCAAAAGGAGTTGGCGTTTTTTTGGGAAAAGGGTTTTTGGGGAAACACTGAAAAACTCATTTTCCTAAGCTATCGGAAAAGTATGAAAGTATTTAGAACACTATGAAAAAAAAAAGTTAATTAGGGTAGGGTTCCCAAATATGGTTTTTTCTGTTCCTTTAAAAAACCAGTAAACACCCGTGTTAAAAAAAAAAAATCTCATTGCTCAAAAACAACCCGACCAAAGGGGAAGGCAGAGTGTCTCTAGAAAACCCCGGAATACCCTTTTAGAACCCGGGAAAATCTCTACTGAATTTTTTAAATACTGAAATTTTTTATCCAAAGCCGTGAAAGGTAGGATAGGGCTGTAAAGTGGGAATAATGTTGAAAGTCTTTGGGATATTTGTAAAAAAGGTTGTTTTTTCCCAAATTTAAAATTCCCCAATGAAAAAGCTTGAGACACTTTAAGAAGAAATTTTAAATCTTGGGAAAATTTACAATTATAACCCCAGTTAAAAATCTAAGAAAAAAGCTTTAAACCCCAAAAGGGAAAAACGGGGAATAAAGGGCCTTAAATCTGTAACACATTGTTTTCCCGACAAGGGAAAACGTGTTTTAAAGAACAAAAAAAACCGTTTGGGTACTGGTTACAAATTTAAATTTTCCGGGGCAAATAGTTGGGGATTTTGAAAAAAGCCTGGGTTTTGGGCCCTTAAAAAACCGGGTGTGATGACGTCATCCCAAGGGGGGGGGCCACGGGGCCCGGCTTAATTTATCCCCGGTGATAATGATTTGGCCAGGGGGCCACTGGGGGTGAGACGCATCAAAAATTTTTCGTATTAGGGTTAAAAGAAATTGGGGGTCTGTTCATGGGTTAAGGGGTTTGGATAAGGTTTTTGGGGTAGGGTAGGGGTTTAAGGGGCCCGGTGTGGGTTTTGGGGTTTTGGGTTTTTGGGGTTTGAGGTTTTGGGACAGGGGTTAAGGTCCAGTGTAGTTTAAAGTTTTTGGGTTTTTCACAATGAATGAGCTTCAATCACTGGACAATTTGGTGTTAGCAACCCGAACTTAAAGCTTTCCCGACTAGGGAAAAAATTTTAAAAAGTGCTTCACACAATAGGAATACATAAATTTCCCAAAAGAAATTAATATCTGAACAGCACAATTTTTTCACGGGAAAAACTTGTTTTAAAAAAGCTTTAGAACCAGTGTGACACTGTTTAAAATTTTATTTTTCCCGCAAAAAATTGGGGGTTTTCGGGAAAAAATTTTGGGGAAACACTGAAAAACCCCATTTTTTCCCAAGTAATCGAACATATGAAAGGGATTGAGAACACCCATAAATAAAAAAGTTAATTTGGCTAGGGGTTTCCCAAGTAATTTTTTTACTGGGCCTTTAAAAAGCCAGTATGACACCCGTGTTTTAAAAAGAAAAGCCATTGCTCAAAACAACAGACCCGGGGGAAAGGCAGAAGTGTCTCTAAACTCTGGAATCGTTTTTTAAAAACCCGAACATCCTAAATGAATTTTTAAATACTGACAAAATTTTTATCCAAAGCCCCTTTTTTAAAAAGGGAGGGGTGGGGCTTCAAGGGGGTAATAAGGTTTTAAAATGCGGGATATTTGTAAAAAAAGGGGTTTTTTTTTACCAAATTTGAAAATTTACAATTTAAAAACTTGAACACGGAAAAAGAGAACCTCCAACTCCGGGAAAAATTACAATGATTTAAAACCCAGGGTTTAAAATCTAAGAAAATGCTTCAAAAAACTAGGAAACGTGAATAAAGGGCCTTAATACCCGTAACACATTGTTTCCTGACAAGGGAAATCGTGTTCAAAAAAAACAAGGAAAACCCAGTTGGATCTGGTTACATTTATTATTTTCCCGGGGCCCAAAGAGTTTGGGGATTTTTTAAAGAAGCCTGGTTAGGGCCCTTAAACCGATGTGAAAGAAAATCACCAAGGGGGGGGGGGCCACGTGGGCAGGCTTAATTGATCCCCCGGTGATAAAGTTTTTGGGCCCGGGACCAGCGGAGTGAAAGAAGATCGAGATTAGTTCTGGTATTAGGGGTTTGAGAATTGGGGCACCCGTTCATGGGTTTGGGTTAAAGGGTTAAAAATTTTTTGGGGTAGGTAGGGGTTCCCGGCCCGGGGTTTTGGGGTGGGGTTTTTGGTTTGGGTTAAAAAGGTTTTGGGACAGGGGAAGGTCACAAATGGGAGTAATGTTTGGGTATTCACAATGAATGAGGGTTCATTACTGGACAAATTTTGGGGTTTACACCAAAACTTACGACCCAGACTAGGGAAATATTTAGAAATTTCTTTACACAAAAGGAAAAACCTATTTCCCAAAAGACGGGAAAAATCTGAACCCGCCCCAAAATTTTTTTCACTGGGAAATTTTTGTTTTAAAAAGCTGAGAAGCGAGTGGGGACACCTTTACATTTTTTTTTCCCGTTTTAAAAGGGGGTTTTGGGGTTTTCGGGAAAAGGTTTTTGGGGAAACACTGAAAAAAAATCTTTTTTAGAGCTAACAAAAAGTAAAAGAAAATATTGAAACCCCTAAGAAAAAAAAAATGTTAAATTTTTGGCAAGGGTTCCAAGAATTTTTTTAAAATGTGCCTTTAAAAAGCCAGTATGACACCCGTGTTAAAAAAAGAAAAATCTCATTTTTTTCAAAACAACAGACCAGGGGAATGGCAGAGTGTCTCAAAAACTCCCGGGAAAACGTTTTTTAAACCCCCAACATCTCTACTGAATTTTTAAATACTGAAATTTGTATCCAAAGCGCTGTGAAAGGAGGAATAGACTTCCAAAATGGTAATAATGTTTTAAAGTGCGGGGATATTTTTAAAAAAAGGGTTGGGGTTTTTTAAACCCAAAAAAAATTCCCCCAAAAGAAAAAGCGAACACTGGAAGAGAGAGACTTCCCAAATCGGAAATTCACAATGAAACCAGGTTAATATCTAAGAAAGTGCTTCAAAAAACTAGGAAAAACTGAATAAAGGGGCCCTTTAAAATCCCTAACACATTGTTTTTCCCGCCCAAAGGGAAAACGTGTTCAAAAACCTAGAAAACCCCAGTTGGGTACTGGGTTTCTTTTATTATTCCGGGGGAATGATTTTGGGGAAATTTTTTAAAAAGCCGGTTAGGCCATTAAAACCCGGGTGTGATGACGTCCCCCCAAGGGGGGGGGGCCCCCGGGGGGGCCCCCGGGTTAATTGTCCCAGGGTTTATAATGATTTGGCCCCGGGGGCCCCGCTGGGGGTTTATGGGCTCATCGAGATTAGTTTTTGGTATTAGGGGTTTGAAAAAATTGGGGCCTGTTCATTTGGGTTTGGGGTTTGGGTAAGGGTTTTTGGGGTAGGGAGGGTTTAGGGTCAAAGGGGGGGGCTGGGGTTTTTGGGTTTTTGGGTTTGAGTGTTTGGGAAAAGGGGTTTTGGGCACATGTATTTTAAAATTTTGGGTATTTTACAATGAATGACTTCAATAAATGGGCAATTTTGGGGGGTTTCACTCAGAACCTTTTCGACTCCAGACTAAGGGGAAAAATTTAGAAATGGTTTCTTCACACAAAAGGGAAAAACATATTTTCCCAAAAGACTGAATATCTGAAAACAGCACAATTTTTTCCCCCTGGAAATCTTTTTTCAAAAAAGCTGAGAAGCGGTGTGACACTTTTACTTTTTTTTTTCCCCCAAAAGGATTGGCGTTTTCGGGAAAAAAGGGTTTTGGGAAACACTGAAAAAATCATTTTCCCCAGAGTAAACGAACCCGTAAAGAAAGTATTGAAAAAACACTATGAAATAAAAAATGTTAGTTAGGCTAGGGTTCCAAGTATTTTTTTTACTGTGCCTTTTTAAAAACCAGTAGACACCCTTTTTAAAATGAAAAAATCTCATTTTTCAAAACAAAAGACCAGGGAATGGCAAGTGTCCCCTAGAACTTCCCGGAATACGTTTTTTGAACCCGAACATCTCTACTGAATTTTTTAAATACTGACAATTTTTTATCCAAAACGCCCTTTTTTTGGGAAAAGGTTGGATAGACTGTCAAGTGGGGAATAAAGTTGAAAGTGCTTTGGGATAATTTTTAAAAAAAGGGGTTTTTTTAAACCAAAAATTTGAAATTTACAATGAAAAAGCTTGAGACACTGGAAGAGAGAGACTTCAACCCCTGGAAATTCCATGATTAAAAATAGGTTAATATCTAAAAAGTGGTTTTAAACACTAGGGAATTTCGGGAAAAAAGGGGCCTTTAAAATCTGAAAAACATTGTTTCCTGGACAAGGGGAAAACGTGTTTTAAAAGACATAGAACCGATTTGGAAAACGGGTTTCCCTTTTTTATTCCCTGGGCAATGAGTTGGGGGATTTTTAAAGAAAACCTGGTTTGGGCCATTTAAAACCCGGGTGTGATGACGTCCCTAAGGGGGGGGGGGCCACTTTGGGGGGGCTTAATTGATCCCAGGGGATAAGGGTTTTGGCCAGGGGACCACTGGGATGATGACTCATCGAGATTATTCTGGTATTTGGGGTTTGAAAAAAATTTTGGGGTCTGTTTTATGGTTAGGGTTTTGGATAAGGTTTTTGGGCTAGGTAGGGTTTTAGGGTTCAGGGTGGGCTGGGTTAAGGGGTTTTTGGGTTTAAAGGGGTTTGGACCCCTTTTTGGGCACCCGTGTTTTTTAATGGTTTTCTAATTTACAAAGAATAAACTTTAATACTGGGCAATTTTTTTGTTAAAAACTCAGAAACCCCTTTCGACTCCAGACTAAAGGGGAAATTTAAAATGTGCTTTCAAAACAATAGGGAAAACATAAATTTCCCAAAAGACTGAATACGAACCCACAAAATTTTTTTTTACTGGGGAAAACTGTTTAAACAGCTGAGAAGCAGTGTGACACTCCCTTTAAAATTTTTTTTTTCCCCTCAAAAGGGGTTGGCGTTTTTTGGGAAAAGGTTTTTGGGGGAAACACTGAAAAATCATTTTCCCCAGACTATGAAAAGTATGAAAAATATTGAGAAAAACATGAAATAAAAATGTTTTTTAGGCTAGGGGTTTCCCAAATATGTTTTCCCGGGGCCTTTAAAAAAACCAGTATACACCCGTTTTAAAATGAAAAGTCTCATTGTTCCCAAAAAAAAAACCAGGGAATGGCAGAGTTTTCCCCTAAACTCCTTGGGTACTTTTTAAAAACCCAACATCTCTAACTGAATTTTGAAAACTGAAATTTGTATCTCCCAAACCTGTGAAAGGTAGGGTAGACTGTCAAGTGGTAAAAAATGTTTTAAAAGGGTGGTATATTTGTAAAAAAAAAAGGTTTTTTTTACCAAATTGAAAATTTACAATGAAAAAGCTTGAGACACTGGAAGAGAGAGACTTCCCCTCGGAAATTCACAATGATAACCTGGGGTTAAAAACTAAGAAAGTGCCTTTAAACACTAGGAATACTGAATAAAGGGCCTTAAAAATCCGTAAAACATTTTTTCCTGACAAGGAAAACGTGTTCAAAAGAAAAAATTTGAACCGAGTTGGGGTACGGTTTTCAAATTTTTTTTCCCCGGGGCAATGATTGGGGATTTTGAAAGAAGCCCGGTTAGGCCATTTAAAACCCGGGTGTGATGAAAGTTCCAAACCCCCAAGGGGGGGGGCCCCCGGGGGGCAGGCTTAATTGAAACCCAGGTGATAATGATTTTTGGGCCCGGGGACCACTGGGATTGGACTCATCGAATTAAATTCTGGAATTTGGGTTTGGAAATTTGGGGGTCTGTTCATGGTTTGGGTTTGGGTAAAGGGTTTTTGGGGTAGGAGGGTTCCGGCTCGGGGTTTTTGGGCTGGGTTTTTGGGTTTTTGGGGTTTGAGGGTTTGGGAAAAGGGTTAGGTCCAAAAAATTAGGGAGTAATGTTGGGAAATTTACAAGAATGAGCCTTTTAATCACCCCGGGCAATTTGGTGTTAGGGACCAAACATTTCGGGCTCCAGACTAGGGAAAAAATTTAGAAAAGTGCTTCACACAAAGGAAAAACATTTTTCCAATAAAACTGAATATCTGAAAAAGCACCAAATTTTTCACTTTGGGAAAACTTTTTTAAACAGCCCGAAAGCCAGTGTGACACTGGGTTTTCAAATTATTTTTTCCCCCTCAAAAGGGGTTTGGGGTTTTTCGGGAAAAAAAGGTTTTTTGGGGAAACACTGAAAAACTCAATTTTCCCCAGACTATCGAACAGTATGAAAGTATTTAGAACACTAGAAATTTAAAAAAGTTAATTAGGCCCAGGTTTTTCCCAAATATTGTTTTTCTGTGGGCCCTTTTTAAAAAACCATTTTGACACCCTGTTAAAAAAAAAATCCCCATTGTTTAAAACAACAGACCAAAGGGGGAAGGCAGAGTTTTCTCTAAACCCGGAATACGTTTTTTGAACCCGAACCTCTACTGAATTTTGAAATTTCTTTAAATTTTTATCCAAAGCGCCCGTGAAAGGTAAAGGGTGAAATTTCTAGTGGGAAATAATGTTAAAAATGCTGGTAAATTTTTTAAAAAAGGTTTTTTAAACCCAAATTTTTAATTTTACAATGAAAAAGCTTTAGACACGGAAAAAAGAACTTCCCAAATCGGGGAAAATTTACCAAAGGGAAAAACCAGGTTAATATCTAAGAAAGTGCTTCAAACACTAGGAATAAAGTGAAAAAAGGGCCTTAAAAACTGTAACACATTTTTTTCCCCCGACAAGGGAAACGTGTTTCCCAAAAAACATAGAACCCCCGGGTTTGGGTACTGGTTACATTTAAATTTTTCCGGGGCAATAGTTGGCGATTTTGAAAAAAGCCTGGTAGGGGCCCTTAAACCCCGGGTTGAAGACGTCACCAAGGGGAGGGGCCACGTGGGCCCGGGTTAATTTTATCCCAGGGAAAATAAAATTTTGGGCCCGGGGACCACTGGGGGGTGATGACTCATCGAGATTAAAATTCTGGATTAGGGTTAGAGAATTGGGGGGCTGTTTTATGGTTAGGGTTGGATAAGGTTTGGGGGCTAGGGAGGGTTCCCCGGGCCCGGGGGGGGCTAGGTTTTGGGGTTTGGGGGAAAAGGGTTAGGGACCCCGGTTAAGGGCACAGTGTAGTAATTTTTGGCTATTTTACAAAGAATAGCTTTAATTACTGGACAATTTGGTGTGTAGCACTCAGAACTTAAAGCCCCCAGACAAAGGGAAAAATTTGGAAAAGTGCCCTTTACACAATAGGAATACCTACCAATAGACTGAAAATCGGGAAAAGCAAAAATTTGTCCCCTGGGAAAACTTTTCAAACAGCTGAAAACGAGTTTTGACACTTTTAATTTTTTTTCCCTCAAAAGGAATTTTGGGGTTTTCGGGGAAAAAGGTTTTTTGGGGAAAAACGAAAAACTCCAATTTTTTTTCCCCCCCGAGCATTGGAAAATATGAAAGTATTGAGAACACTATGAAATAAAAATGTTAATTAGGCTAGGGTTCCAAGTAATGTTTTACTGAGCCTTTAAAAAGCCGGTATGACACCCGTGTTAAAATGAAAAGTCTCATTGCTCAAAACAACAGACCAGGGAATGGCAGAGTGTCTCTAGAACTCCTGGAATACGTTTTAGAACCGGAACATCTCTACTGAATTTTGAAATACTGAGAATTTGTATCCAAAGCGCTGTGAAAGGTAGGATAGACTGTCATGTGGTAATAATGTTGAAAGTGCTGGTATATTTGTAAAAAAGGTTGTTTTTACCAAATTAGAATTCACAATGAAAAAGCTTGAGACACTGGAAGAGAGAGACTCCAACTCGGGAAATTCACAATGATAACCTAGGTTAATATCTAAGAAAGTGCTTCAAACACTAGGAATACGTGAATAAACGGCCTTAATATCTGTAACACATTGTTTCCTGACAAGGAAATCGTGTTCAAAGAACATAGAACCGAGTTGGATACTGGTTACATTTATTATTCCGGGAAAATGAGTTGGCGATTTAGAAAGAAGCCAGGTTAGGCCATTAAACAGGATGTGATGACGTCAACAAGGGGAGGGCCACGTGGGCAGGCTTAATTGATCCCAGGTGATAATGATTTGGCCAGGGGACCAGCTGGAGTGATGACTTCATCGAGATTAGTTCTGGTATTAGGGTTAGAGAATTGGGGCTCTGTTCATGGTTAGGGTTAGGATAAGATTTTGGGCTAGGTAGGGTTCAGGCTCAGGTGTGGGCTAGGTTTAGGGTTTGGGTTAAAGGGTTAGGGACAGGCTGACGGTCACAGTGTAGTAATGTTGGCTATTCACAATGAATGAGCTTCAATCACTGGACAATTTGGTGTGTAGCCCTCAGCACTTAGACTCCAGACTAGGGAAATATTTAGAATGTGCTTCACACAATAGGAATACATATTCCAATAGACTGAATATCTGAACAGCACAATTTTGTCACTGGGAAATCTTGTTCAAACAGCTGAGAAGCGAGTGTGACACTGTTTACATTTATTTTTCCTGTCAAAAGGAGTTGGCGTTTTTGGGAAAAGGTTTTGGTGAAACACTGAAAAACTCATTTTCCTAGAGCTATCGAACAGTATGAAAGTATTGAGAACACTATGAAATAAAAATGTTAGTTTAGGCTAGGGTTCCAAGTAATGTTTTACTGTGCCTTTAAAAAGCCGGTATGACACCCGTGTTAAAATGAAAAGTCTCATTGCTCAAAACAACAGACAAGGGGAATGGCAGAGTGTCTCTAGAACTCCTGGAATACGTTTTAGAACCTGAACATCTCTACTGAATTTGAAATACTGAGAATTTGTATCCAAAGCGCTGTGAAAGGTAGGATAGACTGTCAAGTGGTAATAATGTTGAAAGTGCTGGTATATTTGTAAAAAAGGTTGTTTTACCAAATTAGAATTCACAATGAAAAAGCTTGAGACACTGGAAGAGAGAGTCTCCAACTCGGGAAATTCCCAATGATAACCGAGGTTAATATCTAAGAAAGTGCTTCAAACACTAGGAATACGTGAATAAAGGGCCTTAATATCTGTAACACATTGTTTCCTGACAAGGAAATCGTGTTCAAAGAACATAGAACCGAGTTGGATACTGGTTACATTTATTATTCCGGGACAATGAGTTGGCGATTTTGAAAGAAGCCTGGTTAGGCCATTAAACTGGATGTGATGACGTCACCATGGGGGACGGGCCACTTGGGCAGGCTTAATTGATCCCAGGTGATAATGATTTGGCCAGGGGACCAGCTGGGAGTGATGACGTCATCGAGATTAGTTCTGGTATTAGGGTTAGAGAATTGGGGCTCTGTTCATGGTTAGGGTTAGGATAAGGTTTTGGGCTAGGTAGCGTTCAGGCTCAGGTGTGGGCTAGGTTTAGGGTTTGGGTTAGAGTGATAGGGACAGGGTTACGGTCACAGTGTAGTAATGTTGGCTATTCACAATGAATGAGCTTCAAACACTCGACAATTTGGTGTGTAGCACTCAGAACTTACGACTCCAGACTAGGGAAATATTTAGAAATGTGCTTCACACAATAGGAATACATATTCCAATAGACTGAATATCTGAACAGCACAATTTTGTCACTGGTAAATCTTGTTCAAACAGCTGAGAAGCGAGAGTGACACTGTTTACATTTATTTTTCCCGTCAAAAGGAGTTGGCGTTTTCGGGAAAAGGTTTTGGTGAAACACTGAAAAACTCATTTTCCTAGAGCTATCGAACAGTATGAAAGTATTGAGAACACTATGAAATAAAAATGTTAGTTAGGCTAGGGTTCCAAGTAATGTTTTACTGTGCCTTTAAAAAGCCAGTATGACCCCCGTGTTAAAATGAAAAGTCTCATTGCTCAAACAACAGACCAGGGGAATGGCAGAGTGTCTCTAGAACTCCTGGAATACGTTTCAGAACCCGAACATCTCTACTGAATTTTGAAATACTGAGAATTTGTATCCAAAGCGCTGTGAAAGGTAGGATAGACTGTCAAGTGGTAATAATGTTGAAAGTGCTGGTATATTTGTAAAAAAGGTTGTTTTACCAAATTAGAATTCACAATGAAAAAGCTTGAGACACTGGAAGAGAGAGTCTCCAACTCGGGAAATTCACAATGATAACCGAGGTTAATATCTAAGAAAGTGCTTCAAACACTAGGAATACGTGAATAAAGGGCCTTAATATCTGTAACACATTGTTTCCTGACAAGGAAATCGTGTTCAAAGAACATAGAACCGAGTTGGATACTGGTTACATTTATTATTCCGGGACAATGAGTTGGCGATTTTGAAAGAAGCCTGGTTAGGCCATTAAACCGGATGTGATGACGTCACCAAGGGGAGGGGCCACGTGGGCAGGCTTAATTGATCCCAGGTGATAATGATTTGGCCAGGGGACCAGCTGGAGTGATGACGTCATCGAGATTACTTCTGGTATTAGGGTTAGAGAATTGGGGCTCTTTTCATGGTTAGGGTTAGGATAAGGTTTTGGGCTAGGTAGGGTCAAGGCTCAGGTGTGGGCTAGGTTTAGGGTTTGGGTTAGAGGGTTAGGGACAGGCTGACGGTCACAGTGTAGTAATTTTGGCTATTCACAATGAATGAGCTTCAATCACTGGACAATTTGGTGTGTAGCACTCAGAACTTACGACTCCAGACTAGGGAAATATTTAGAAATGTGCTTCACACAATAGGAATACATATTCCAATAGACTGAATATCTGAACAGCACAATTTTGTCACTGGAAATCTTGTTCAAAGAGCTGAGAACCGAGTGTGACACTGTTTACATTTATTTTTCCCTTCAAAAGGAGTTGGCGTTTTTGGGAATAGGTTTTGGTGAAACACTGAAAAACTCATTTTCCTAGAGCTATCGAACAGTATGAAAGTATTGAGAACACTATGAAATAAAAATGTTAGTTAGGCTAGGGTTCCAAGTAATGTTTTACTGTGCCTTTAAAAAGCCGGTATGACACCCGTGTTAAAATGAAAAGTCTCATCGCTCTAAACAACAGACCAGGGGAATGGCAGAGTGTCTCTAGAACTTCTGGAATACGTTTTAGAACCGGAACATCTCTACTGAATTTTGAAATACTGAGAATTGTATCCAAAGCGATGTGAAAGGTAGGATAGACTGTCAAGTGGTAATAATGTTGAAAGTGCTGGTATATTTGTAAAAAAGGTTGTTTTACCAAATTAGAATTCACAATGAAAAAGCTTGAGACACTGGAAGAGAGAGACTCCACCTCGGGAAATTCACAATGATAACCTAGGTTAATATCTAAGAAAGTGCTTCAAACACTAGGAATACGTGAATAAAGGGCCTTAATATCTGTAACACATTGTTTCCTGACAAGGAAATCGTGTTCAAAGAACATAGAACAGAGTTGGATACTGGTTACATTTATTATTCCGGGAAAATGAGTTGGCGATTTTGAAAGAAGCCTGGTTAGGCCATTAAACGGATGTGATGACGTCACCAAGGGGCAGGGGCCACGTGGGCAGGCTTAATTGATCCCAGGTGATAATGATTTGGCCAGGGGACCAGCTGGGAGTGATGACGTCATCGAGATTAGTTCTGGTATTAGGGTTAGAGAATGGGGCTCTGTTCATGGTTAGGGTTAGGATAAGGTTTTGGGCTAGGTAGGGTCCAGGCTCAGGTGTGGGCTAGGTTTAGGGTTTGGGTTAGAGGGTTAGGGACAGGCTGACGGTCACAGTGTAGTAATGTTGGCTATTCACAATGAATGAGCTTCAATCACTGGACAATTTGGTGTGTAGCACTCAGAACATACGACTGACTAGACTAGGGAAATATTTAGAAATGCGCTTCACACAATAGGAATACATATTCCAATAGACTGAATATCTGAACAGCACAATTTTGTCACTGGGAAATCTTCTTCAAACAGCTGAGAAGCGAGTGTGACACTGTTTACATTTATTTTTCCCTTAAAAGGAGTTGGCGTTTTTGGGAAAAGGTTTTGGTGAAACACTGAAAAACTCATTTTCCTAGAGCTATCGAACAGTATGAAAGTATTGAGAACATATGAAATAAAAATGTCAGTTAGGCTAGGGTTCCAAGTAATGTTTTACTGTGCCTTTAAAAAGCCGGTATGACACCCGTGTTAAAATGAAAAGTCTCATTGCTCAAAACAAAACCACCAATAGACTGAATATCTGAACAGCACAATTTTGTCACTGGGAAATCTTTCAAACAGCTGAGAACAGGATGTGACACTGTTTACATTTATTTTTCCCTTCAAAAGGAGTTGGCGTTTTTGGGAAAAGTTTTGGTGAAACACTGAAAAACTCATTTTCCTAGAGCTATCGAACAGTATGAAAGTATTGAGAACACTATGAAATAAAAATGTTAGTTAGGCTAGGGTTCCAAGTAATGTTTTACTGTGCCTTTAAAAAGCCGGTATGACACCCGTGTTAAAATGAAAAGTCTCATCGCTCAAAACAACAGACCAGGGGAATGGCAGAGTGTCTCTAGAACTCTCTGGAATACGTTTTAGAACCGGAACATCTCTACTGAATTTTGAAATACTGAGAATATTGTATCCAAAGCGATGTGAAAGGTAGGATAGACTGTCAAGTGGTAATAATGTTGAAGTGCTGGTATATTTGTAAAAAAGGTTGTTTTACCAAATTAGAATTCACAATGAAAAAGCTTGAGACACTGGAAGAGAGAGACTCCACCTCGGGAAATTCACAATGATAACCTAGGTTAATATCTAAGAAAGTGCTTCAAACACTAGGAATACGTGTATAAAGGGCCTTAATATCTGTAACACATTGTTTCCTGACAAGGAAATCGTGTTCAAAGAACATAGAACAGAGTTGGATACTGGTTACATTTATTATTCCGGGAAAATGAGTTGGCGATTTTGAAAGAAGCCTGGTTAGGCCATTAAACCGGATGTGATGACGTCACCAAGGGGCAGGGGCCACGTGGGCAGGCTTAATTGATCCCAGGTGATAATGATTTGGCCAGGGGACCAGCTGGGAGTGATGACGTCATCGAGATTAGTTCTGGTATTAGGGTTAGAGAACTGGGGCTCTGTTCATGGTTAGGGTTAGGATAAGGTTTTGGGCTAGGTAGGGTCCAGGCTCAGGTGTGGGCTAGGTTTAGGGTTTGGGTTAGAGGGTTAGGGACAGGCTGACGGTCACAGTGTAGTAATGTTGGCTATTCACAATGAATGAGCTTCAATCACTGGACAATTTGGTGTGTAGCACTCAGCACATACGACTCCAGACTAGGGAAATATTTAGAAATGTGCTTCACACAATAGGAATACATATTCCAATAGACTGAATATCTGAACAGCACAATTTTGTCACTGGGAAATCTTCTTCAAACAGCTGAGAAGCGAGTGTGACACTGTTTACATTTATTTTTCCCTTTAAAAGGGATGGCGTTTTTGGGAAAAGGTTTTGGTGAAACACTGAAAAACTCATTTTCCTAGAGCTATCGAACAGTATGAAAGTATTGAGAACACTATGAAATAAAAATGTTAGTTAGGCTAGGGTTCCAAGTAATGTTTTACTGTGCCTTTAAAAAGCCGGTATGACACCCGTGTTAAAATGAAAAGTCTCATTGCTCAAAACAACAGACCAGGGGAATGGCAGAGTGTCTCTAGAACTCCTGGAATACGTTTTAGAACCAGAACATCTCTACTGAATTTTGAAATACTGAGAATTTGTATCCAAAGCGATGTGAAAGGTAGGATAGACTGTCAAGAGGTAATAATGTTGAAAGTGCTGGTATATTTGTAAAAAAGGTTGTTTTAACCAAATTAGAATTCACAATGAAAAAGCTTGAGACACTGGAAGAGAGAGACTCCAACCTCGGGAAATTCACAATTAACCTAGGTTAATATGTAAAAAGTGCTTCAAACACTAGGAATACGTGAATAAAGGGCCTTAATATCTGTAACACATTATTTCCTGACAAGGAAATCGTGTTCAAAGAACATAGAACCGAGTTGGATACTTGTTACATTTATTATTCCGGGAAAATGAGTTGTCGATTTTGAAATGAAGCCTGGTTAGGCCATTAAACAGGATGTGATGACGTCACCAAGGGGGAGGGGCCACGTGGGCAGGCTTAATTGATCCCAGGTGATAATGATTTGGCCAGGGGACCAGCTGGGAGTGATGATGTCATCGAGATTAGTTCTGCTATTAGGTTAGAGAATTGGGGCTCTGTTCATGGTTAGGGTTAGGATAAGGTTTTAGGCTAGGTAAGGTCCAGGCTCAGGTGTGGGCTAGGTTTAGGGTTTGGGTTAGAGGGTTAGGGACAGGCTGATGGTCACAGTGTAGTAATGTTGGCTATTCACAATGAATGAGCTTCAATTACTGGACAATTTGGTGTGTAGCACTCAGAACTTACGACTCCAGACTAGGGAAATATTTAGAAATGTGCTTCACACAATAGGAATACATATGCCAATAGACTGAATATCTGAACAGCACAATTTTGTCACTGGGAAATCTTGTTCAAACAGCTGAGAAGCGAGTGTGACACTGTTTACATTTATTTTTCCCGTCAAAAGGAGTTGGCGTTTTCGGGAAAAGCTTTTGGTGAAACACTGAAAAACTCATTTTCCTAGAGCTATCGAACAGTATGAAAGTATTGAGAACACTATGAAATAAAAATGTTAGTTAGGCTAGGGTTCCAAGTAATGTTTTACTGTGCCTTTAAAAAGCCGGTATGACACCCGTGTTAAAATGAAAAGTCTCATTGCTCAAAACAACAGACCAGGGGAATGGCAGAGTGTCTCTAGAACTCCTGGAATACGTTTTAGAACCGAACATCTCTACTGAATTTTGAAATACTGAGAATTTGTATCCAAAGCGCTGTGAAAGGTAGGATAGATTTTCAAGTGGTAATAATGTTGAAAGTGCTGGTATATTTGTAAAAAAGGTTGTTTTACCAAATTAGAATTCACAATGAAAAAGCTTGAGACACTGGAAGAGAGAGACTCCAACTCGGGAAATTCACAATGATAACCTAGGTTAATATCTAAGAAAGTGCTTCAAACACTAGGAATACGTGAATAAAGGGCCTTAATATCTGTAACACATTGTTTCCTGACAAGGAAATCGTGTTCAAAGAACATAGAACCGAGTTGGATACTGGTTACATTTATTATTCCGGGAAAATGAGTTGGCGATTTTGAAAGAAGCCTGGTTAGCCCATTAAACAGGATGGGATGACGTCACCAAGGGGGAGGGGCCACGTGGGCAGGCTTAATTGATCCCAGGTGATAATGATTTGGCCAGGGGACCAGCTGGGAGTGATGACGTCATCGAGATTAGTTCTGGTATTAGGGTTAGAGAACTGGGGCTCTGTTCATGGTTAGGGTTAGGATAAGGTTTTGGGCTAGGTAGGGTCCAGGCTCAGGTGTGGGCTGGGTTTAGGGTTTGGGTTAGAGGGTTAGGGACAGGCTGACGGTCACAGTGTAGTAATGTTGGCTATTCACAATGAATGAGCTTCAATCACTGGACAATTTGGTGTGTAGCACTGAGAACTTAACGATTCCAGACTAGGAAATATTTAGAAATGTGCTTGACACAATAGGAATACATATGCCAATAGACTGAATATCTGAACAGCACAATTTTGTTACTGGGAAATCTTGTTCAAATAGCTGAGAATCGAGTGTGACACTGTTTACATTTATTTTTCCCGTAAAAAGGAGTTGGAGTTTTCGGGAAAAGCTTTTGGTGAAACACTGAAAAACTCATTTTCCTAGAGCTATCGAACAGTATGAAAGTATTGAGAACACTATGAAATAACAATGTTAGTTAGGCTAGGGTTCCAAGTAATGTTTTACTGTGCCTTTAAAAAGCCGGTATGACACCCGTGTTAAAATGAAAACTCTCATTGCTCAAAACAACAGACCAGGGGAATGGCAGAGTGTCTCTTGAACTCCTGGAATACGTTTTAGAACCCGAATATCTCTACTGAATTTTGAAATACTGAGAATTTGTTTCCAAAGCGCTGTGAAAGGTTATATAGTCTGTCAAGTGGTAATAATGTTGAAAGTGCTGGTATATTTGTAAAAAAGGTTGTTTTACCAAATTAGAATTCACAATGAAAAAGCTTGAGACACTGGAAGAGAGAGACTCCAACTCGGGAAATTCACAATGATAACCTAGGTTAATATCTAAGAAAGTGCTTCAAACACTAGGAATACGTGAATAAAGGGCCTTAATATCTGTAAAACATTGTTTCCTGAGAAGGAAATCGTGTTCAAAGAACATAGAACCGAGTTGGATACTGGTTACATTTATTATTCCGGAAAATGAGTTGGCGATTTTGAAAGAAGCCTGGTTAGGCCATTAAACAGGATGGGATGAGGTCAACAAGGGGGAGGGGCCACGTGGGCAGGCTTAATTGATCCCAGGTGATAATGATTTGGCCAGGGGACCAGCTGGGAGTGATGACGTCATCGAGATTAGTTCTGGTATTAGGGTTAGAGAATTGGGGCTCTGTTCATGGTTAGGGTTAGGATAAGGTTTTGGGCTAGGTAGGGTCCAGGCTCAGGTGTGGCTAGTTTAGGGTTTTGGTTAGAGGGTTAGGGACAGGCTGACGGTCACAGTGTAGTAATGTTGGCTATTCACAATGAATGAGCTTCAATCACTGGACAATTTGGTGTGTAGCACTCATAACTTACGACTCCAGACTAGGGAAATATTTAGAAATGTGCTTCACACAATAGGAATACATATTCCAATAGACTGAATATCTGAACAGCACAATTTTGTCACTGGGAAATCTTGTTCAAACAGCTGAGAACCGAGTGTGACACTGTTTACATTTATTTTTCCCTTCAAAAGGAGTTGGCATTTTTAGGAAAAGGTTTTGGTGAAACACTGAAAAACTCATTTTCCTAGAGCTATCGAACAGTATGAAAGTATTGAGAACACTATGAAATAAAAACGTTAGTTAGGCTAGGGTTCCAAGTAATGTTTTACTGAGCCTTTAAAAAGCCGGTATGACACCCGTGTTAAAATGAAAAGTCTCATTGCTCAAAACAACAGACCAGGGGAATGGCAGAGTGTCTCTAGAACTCCTGGAATACGTTTTAGAACCGGAACATCTCTACTGAATTTTGAAATACTGAGAATTTGTATCCAAAGCGCTGTGAAAGGTAGGATAGACTGTCATGTGGTAATAATGTTGAAAGTGCTGGTATATTTGTAAAAAAGGTTGTTTTACCAAATTAGAATTCACAATGAAAAAGCTTGAGACACTGGAAGAAGAGAGACTCCAACTCGGGAAATTCACAATGATAACCTAGGTTAATATCTAAGAAAGTGCTTCAAACACTAGGAATACGTGAATAAACGGCCTTAATATCTGTAACACATTGTTTCCTGACAAGGAAATCGTGTTCAAAAGAACATAGAACCGAGTTGGATACTGGTTACATTTATTATTCCGGGAAAATGAGTTGGCGATTTAGAAAGAAGCCAGGTTAGGCCATTAAACAGGATGTGATGACGTCAACAAGGGGGAGGGGCCACGTGGGCAGGCTTAATTGATCCCAGGTGATAATGATTTGGCCAGGGGACCAGCTGGGAGTGATGACTTCATCGAGATTAGTTCTGGTATTAGGGTTAGAGAATTGGGGCTCTGTTCATGGTTAGGGTTAGGATAAGGTTTTGGGCTAGGTAGGGTTCAGGCTCAGGTGTGGGCTAGGTTTAGGGTTTGGGTTAAAGGGTTAGGGACAGGCTGACGGTCACAGTGTAGTAATGTTGGCTATTCACAATGAATGAGCTTCAATCACTGGACAATTTGGTGTGTAGCCCTCAGCACTTAGGACTCCAGACTAGGGAAATATTTAGAAATGTGCTTCACACAATAGGAATACATATTCCAATAGACTGAATATCTGAACAGCACAATTTTGTCACTGGGAAATCTTGTTCAAACAGCTGAGAAGCGAGTGTGACACTGTTTACATTTATTTTTCCTGTCAAAAGGAGTTGGCGTTTTTGGAAAAGGTTTTGGTGAAACACTGAAAAACTCATTTTCCTAGAGCTATCGAACAGTATGAAAGTATTGAGAACACTATGAAATAAAAATGTTAGTTAGGCTAGGGTTCCAAGTAATGTTTTACTGTGCCTTTAAAAAGCCGGTATGACACCCGTGTTAAAATGAAAAGTCTCATTGCTCAAAACAACAGACAAGGGGAATGGCAGAGTGTCTCTAGAACTCCTGGAATACGTTTTAGAACCTGAACATCTCTACTGAATTTTGAAATACTGAGAATTTGTATCCAAAGCGCTGTGAAAGGTAGGATAGACTGTCAAGTGGTAATAATGTTGAAAGTGCTGGTATATTTGTAAAAAAGGTTGTTTTAACCAAATTAGAATTCACAATGAAAAAGCTTGAGACACTGGAAGAGAGAGTCTCCAACTCGGGAAATTCCCAATGATAACCGAGGTTAATATCTAAGAAAGTGCTTCAAACACTAGGAATACGTGAATAAAGGGCCTTAATATCTGTAACACATTGTTTCCTGACAAGGAAATCGTGTTCAAAGAACATAGAACCGAGTTGGATACTGGTTACATTTATTATTCCGGGACAATGAGTTGGCGATTTTGAAAGAAGCCTGGTTAGGCCATTAAACTGGAATGTGATGACGTCACCAAGGGGGAGGGCCACGTGGGCAGGCTTAATTGATCCCAGGTGATAATGATTTGGCCAGGGGACCAGCTGGAGTGATGACGTCATCGAGATTAGTTCTGGTATTAGGGTTAGAGAATTGGGGCTCTGTTCATGGTTAGGGTTAGGATAAGGTTTTAGGCTAGGTAGGTTCAGGCTCAGGTGTGGGCTAGGTTTAGGGTTTGGGTTAGAGTGATAGGGACAGGGTTACGGTCACAGTGTAGTAATGTTGGCTATTCACAATGAATGAGCTTCAATCACTGGACAATTTGGTGTGTAGCACTCAGAACTTACGACTCCAGACTAGGGAAATATTTAGAAATGTGCTTCACACAATAGGAATACATATTCCAATAGACTGAATATCTGAACAGCACAATTTTGTCACTGGGAAATCTTGTTCAAACAGCTGAGAAGCGAGTGTGACACTGTTTACATTTATTTTTCCTGTCAAAAGGAGTTGGCGTTTTTGGGAAAAGGTTTTGGTGAAACACTGAAAAACTCATTTTCCTAGAGCTATCGAACAGTATGAAAGTATTGAGAACACTATGAAATAAAAATGTTAGTTAGGCTAGGGTTCCAAGTAATGTTTTACTGTGCCTTTAAAAAGCCGGTATGACACCCGTGTTAAAATGAAAAGTCTCATTGCTCAAAACAACAGACCAGGGGAATGGCAGAGTGTCTCTAGAACTCCTGGAATACGTTTTAGAACCCGAACATCTCTACTGAATTTTGAAATACTGAGAATTTGTATCCAAAGCGCTGTGAAAGGTAGGATAGACTGTCAAGTGGTAATAATGTTGAAAGTGCTGGTATATTTGTAAAAAAGGTTGTTTTACCAAAATTAGAATTCACAATGAAAAAGCTTGAGACACTGGAAGAGAGAGTCTCCAACTCGGGAAATTCACAATGATAACCGAGGTTAATATCTAAGAAAGTGCTTCAAACACTAGGAATACGTGAATAAAGGGCCTTAATATCTGTAACACATTGTTTCCTGACAAGGAAATCGTGTTCAAAGAACATAGAACCGAGTTGGATACTGTTACATTTATTATTCCGGGACAATGAGTTGGCGATTTTGAAAGAAGCCTGGTTAGGCCATTAAACCGGATGTGATGACGTCATCAAGGAGGAGGGCCACTGGGCAGGCTTAATTGATCCCAGGTGATAATGATTTGGCCAGGGACCAGCTGGGAGTGATGACGTCATCGAGATTAGTTCTGGTATTAGGGTTAGAGAATTGGGGCTCTGTTCATGGTTAGGGTTAGGATAAGGTTTTGGGCTAGGTAGCTTTCAGGCTCAGGTGTGGGCTAGGTTTAGGGTTTGGGTTAGAGTGATAGGGACAGGGTTACGGTCACAGTGTAGTAATGTTGGCTATTCACAATGAATGAGCTTCAAACACTCGACAATTGGTGTGTAGCACTCAGAACTTAAACTCCAGACTAGGGAAATATTTAGAAATGTGCTTCACACAATAGGAATACATATTCCAATAGACTGAATATCTGAACAGCACAATTTTGTCACTGGGAAATCTTGTTCAAACAGCTGAGAAGCGAGAGTGACACTGTTTACATTTATTTTTCCCGTCAAAAGGAGTTGGCGTTTTCGGGAAAAGGTTTTCGTGAAACACTGAAAAACTCATTTTCCTAGAGCTATCGAACAGTATGAAAGTATTGAGAACACTATGAAATAAAAATGTTAGTTAGGCTAGGGTTCCAAGTAATGTTTTACTGTGCCTTTAAAAAGCCGGTATGACCCCCGTGTTAAAATGAAAAGTCTCATTGCTCAAAACAACAGACCAGGGAATGGCAGAGTGTCTCCCAGAACTCCTGGAATACGTTTCAGAACGCGAACATCCCTTCTAGACTAGACACTTACATTTTGATGGTTTTCCACTTGTTCTCACACAATTCTAATCATATTCATTAGTATTTGCTCTGAATTACTACTGATTTCTAGCTGTGTCCTATAATGGGACTTCTGCTCTACTTGTGGGACTTCACCACATGTAAAAACAACTTCATACACTCTTATCTGAACTTGAGAAGCAATATATACTTGTCTTTCAACAGTTTTACAGTTGAATGCTAATTTTCATTGTATTCTAGGGGTTGCAAACACTGGTTTCATGTAAAATAACTCTATTTCCACGAATTCTGCAGTGTACAACATCCTTTCTAGACTAGACACGTACATTTTGATGTCTTTTCCACTTGGTCTCTGACAATTCTGTGATACTCATTAGTATTTGCTCTGAATTACTACTGCTTTCTTGCAGTGTCGTATAATGGCCTTCTGCTCTACTTGTTGGACTTCTCCACAAGTACAAGCAACATTATACACTCTTCTCTGAGCTTGAGAATCTATATACACTTGTCTTTCAACAGTTTTACAGTTGAATGCTAATTTTCATTGTATTCTAGGGGTTTCAAACACTGTTTTCATGTGAACTAACTCTATTTCCAGGATTTCTGCAGTGTACAACATCCCTTCTAGACTAGACACTTACATTTTGATGTCCTTTTCCACTTGGTCTCTCACAATTCTGTGATACTCATTAGTATTTGCTCTGAATTACTACTGCTTTCATGCAGTGCCCTATAATAGCCCTTCTGCTCTACTTGTGGGACTTCACCACATGTCGAAACTACTTCATACACTCTTCTCTGAACTTGAGAAGCTATATACACTTGTCTTCAACTGTTTTACAGTTGAATGCTAACTTTTCATTGTATCTCTAGGGCTTTCAAACACTGGTTTCATGTAAACTAACTCTATTTCCACGATTTCTGCAGTGTACAACATCCTTCTAGACTAGACACTTAATTTTGATGTCTTTTTCCACTTGGTCTCTCACAATTCTGTGATCTCATTAGTATTTGCTCTGAATTACTACTGCTTTCTTGCAGTGTCCTATAATGGGCCTTCTGCTCTACTTGTGGGACTTCACCACATGTAGAAACAACTTTATACACGCTTCTCTGAACTTGAGAAGCTATACACACTTGTCTTTCTACTTTTTACAGTAGAATACTACTTTTCAGTGAATTCTGTGTTTTCAAACACTGGTTTCATGTGAACTAACTCTATTTCAAGGATTTCTGCAGTGTACAACATCCTTTCTAGACTAGACATTACATTTTGATGTCTTTTTACTAGTCTCTCACAATTCTGTGATACTCATTAGTATTTGCTCTGAATTACTACTGCTTTCATGCGTGTCCCTATAATAGCCCTTCTGCTCTACTTGTGGGACTTCACCACATGTAAAAACAACTTCATACACTCTTATCTGAACTTGAGAAGCTATATACACTTGTCTTTCAACTGTTTTACAGTTGAATACTACTTTTCAGTGACTTCTGGTGTTTCAAACACTGGTTTCATGTGAAGTAACTCTATTTCAAGGATTTCTGCAGTGTACAACATCCCTTCTAGACTAGACACTTACATTTTGATGTTTTTCCACTTGTTCTCACACAATTCTATGATATTCATTAGATTTGCTCTGAATTACTACTGCTTTCTAGCTGTGTCCTATAATGGGACTTCTGCTCTACTTGTGGGACTTCACCACATGTAAAAACAACTTCATACACTCTTCTGAACTTGAGAAGCTATATACACTTGTCTTTCAACAGTTTTACAGTTGTATGCGAATTTTCATTGTATTCTAGGGGTTTCAAACACTGTTTTCATGTGAACTAACTCTATTTCCAGGATTTCTGCAGTGTACAACATCCTTTCAGACTAGACACTTACATTTTGATGTCTTTTCCACCTTGGTCTCTCACAATTCTGTGATACTCATTAGTATTTGCTCTGAATTACTACTGCTTTCTTGCAGTGTCCTATAATGCCCTTCTGCTCTACTTGTGGGACTTCACCACTTGTAAAAACAACTTTATACATTCTTCTCTGAATTATAGAAGCTATATACACTTGTCTTACAACTGTTTTACTGTTGAATACTACTTTTCAGTGAATTCTGATGGTTTCAAACACTGGTTTCATGTGAACTAACTCTATTTCAAGGATTTCTGCAGTGTACAACATCCTTTCTAGACTAGACACTTACATTTTGATGTTTTTCCACTTGTTCTCACAAATTCTATGATATTCATTAGTATTTGCTCTGAATTACTACTGATTTCTAGCGTGTCCCTTAATAGGCCTTCTGCTCTACTTGTGGGACTTCACCACATGTAGAAACTAACTTCATACACTCTTCTCTGAACTTGAGAAGCTATATACACTTGTCTTTCAACTGTTTTACAGTTGAATCTACTTTTCAGTAATTCTGTGGTTTCAAACACTGGTTTCATGTGAACTAACTCTATTTCAAGGATTTCTGCAGTGTACAACATCCTTCTAGACTAGACACTTACATTTTGATGTCTTTTCCACTTGGTCTCTCACAATTCTGTGATATCTCATTAGTATTTGCTCTGAATTACTACTGCTTTCTATGCGTGTCCTATAATGGCCTTCTGCTCTACTTGTGGGACTTCACCACATGTAGAAACAACTTATACACTCTTCTCTGAACTTGAGAAGCTATATACACTTGTCTTTCAACTGTTTTACAGTTGAATACTACTTTTCAGTGAATCTGTCTGTGTTCAAACACTGGTTTCATGTGAACTAACTCTATTTCAAGGATTTCTGCAGTGTACAACATCCTTTCTAGACTAGACACTTACATTTTGATGTCTTTTCCACTTGTCTCTCACAATTCTGTGATACTCATTAGTATTTGCTCTGAATTACTACTGCTTTCTGCAGTGTCCTATAATGGCCTTCTGCTCTACTTGTGGACTTCACCACATGTAAAACAACTTTATACACTCTTATCTGAACTTGAGAAGCTATATACACTTGTCTTTCAACTGTTTTACAGTTGAATACTACTTTTCAGTGATTCTGGTGGTTTCAAACACTGGTTTCATGTGAACTAACTCTATTTCAAGGATTTCTGCAGTGTACAACATCCTTTCTAGACTAGACACTTACATTTTGATGTTTTTCTCACTTGTCTCTCACAATTCTTGATACTCATTAGTATTTGCTCTGAATTACTACTGCTTTCTAGCTGTGTCCCTATAATGGCCTTCTGCTCTACTTGTGGGACTTCACCACATGTAAAAACAACTTCATACACTCTTTCTGAACTTGAGAAGCTATATACACTTGTCTTTCAACAGTTTTACAGTTGTATGCAATTTTCATTGTATTCTAGGGGTTTCAAACACTGTTTCATGTGAACTAACTCTATTTCCAGGATTTCTGCAGTGTAACAACATCCTTTCTAGACTAGACACTACATTTTGATTTTTTTCCACTGGTTCTCACACAATTCTATGATATTCATTAGTATTTGCTCTGAATTACTACTGATTTCTAGCTTTGTCTCTAATGGGCCTTCTGCTCTACTTGTGGGACTTCACCACATGTAGAAACAATTTTATACACTCTTCTCTGAACTTGAGAAGCTATATACACTTGTTTTCTACTGTTTTACAGTTGAATACTACTTTTCAGTGAATTCTGGTTGTTTTGAAACACTGGTTTCATGTGAAGTAACTCTATTTCAAGGATTTCTGCAGTGTACAACATCCCTTCTAGACTAGACACTTACATTTTGATGGTTTTCCACTTGTTGTCACACAATTCTATGATATTCTTTTGTATTTGCTCTGAATTACTACAGCTTTCTAGCTGTGTCCTATAATGGGACTTCTGCTCTACTTGTGGGACTTCACCACATGTAAAAAACAACTTCATACACTCTTATCTGAACTTGAGAAGCTATATACACTTGTCTTTCAACAGTTTTACAGTTGTATGCGAATTTTCATTGTATTCTAGGGGTTTCAAACACTGTTTTCATGTGAACTAACTCTATTTCCAGGATTTCTGCAGGTGTATACATCCTTTATAGACTAGACACTTACATTTTGATGTCTTTTCCACCTGGTCTCTCACAATTCTGTGATACTCATTAGTATTTGCTCAGATTACTACTGCTTTCTTGCAGTGTCCTTTAATGGACCTTCTGCTCTACTTGTGGGACTTCACCACTTGTAAAAACAACTTTATACATTCTTCTCTGAATTATAGAAGCTATATACACTTGTCTTACAACTGTTTTACTGTTGAATACTACTTTTCTGTGAATTCTGATGGTTTCATACACTGGTTTCATGTGAACTAACTCTATTTCAAGGATTTCTGCAGTGTACAACATCCTTTCTAGACTAGACACTTACATTTTGATGTCTTTTCCACTTGGTCTCTCACAATTCTGTGACACTCATTAGTATTTGCTCTGAATTACTACTGCTTTCATGCAGTGCCCTATAATAGCCCTTCTGCTCTACTTGTGGGACTTCACCACATGTAGAAACTACTTCATACACTCTTATCTGAACTTGAGAAGCTATATACACTTGTCTTCTCAACTGTTTTACAGTTGAATGCTACTTTTAGTGTGATTCTAGTCGGTTAATACACTGGTTTCTTGTGAACTAACTCTATTTCAAGGATTTCAGCAGTGTACAACATGCTTGCTAGACTAAAGACGTTACATTTTGATGTCTTTTACACTGGTTCTCTCACTATTCTCTGATATCATTAGTATTTTTTCTGAATTACTACTGATTTCTTAGCTGTGTCCTTAATGGGCCTTCTGCTCTACTTGTGGGACTTCACACATGTAGAAACAACTTTATACATCTTCTCTGAATTTGAGAAGCTATATACACTTCTCTTTCAACTGTTTTACAGTTGAATACTACTTTTCAGTGAATTCTGGTGTTTCAAACACTGGTTTCATGTGAACTAACTCTATTTCAAGGATTTCTGCAGTGTACAACATCCTTTCTAGACTAGACACACATTTTGATGTTTTTCCACTTGTTCTCACACAATTCTATGATATTCATTAGTATTTGCTCTGAATTACTACTGATTTCTAGCTGTGTCCTTAATGGCCTTCTGCTCTACTTGTGGGACTTCACCACATGTAGAAACAACTTTATACACTCTTCTCTGAACTTGAGAAGCTATATACACTTGTCTTTCACTGTTTTACAGTTGAATACTACTTTTCAGTGACTTCTGGTGGTTTTCAAACACTGGTTTCATGTGAAGTAACTCTATTTCAAGGATTTCTGCAGTGTACAACATCCCTTCTAGACTAGACACTTACATTTTGATGGTTTTCCACTTGTTTCACACAATTCTATGATATTCATTAGTATTTGCTCTGAATTACTACAGCTTTCTAGCTGTGTCCTATAATGGGCTTCTGCTCTACTTGTGGGACTTCACCACATGTAAAAACAACTTCATACACTCTTTCTGAACTTGAGAAGCTATATACACTTGTCTTTCAACAGTTTTACAGTTGTATGCGAATTTTCATTGTATTCTAGGGGTTTCAAACACTGTTTTCATGTGAACTAACTCTATTTCCAGGATTTCTGCAGTGTACACATCCTTTTATAGACTAGACACTTACATTTTGATGTCTTTTCCACCTGGTCTCTCACAATTCTGTGATACTCATTAGTATTTGCTCTAATTACTACTGCTTTCTTGCAGTGTCCTTAATGGACCTTCTGCTCTACTTGTGGGACTTCACCACTTGTAAGAAACAACTTTATACATTCTTCTCTGAATTATAGAAGCTATATACACTTGTCTTCAACTGTTTTACTGTTGAATACTACTTTTCTGTGAATTCTGATGGTTTCAAACACTGGTTTCATGTGAACTAACTCTATTTCAAGGATTTCTGCAGTGTACAACATCCTTTCTAGACTAGACACTTACATTTTGATGTCTTTTCCACTTGGTCTCTCACAATTCTGTGATACTCATTAGTATTTGCTCTGAATTACTACTGCTTTCTATGCAGTGCCTATAATGGCCTTCTGCTCTACTTGTGGGACTTCACCACATGTAGAAACTAACTTCATACACTCTTCTCTGAACTTGAGAAGCTATATACACTTGTCTTTCAACTGTTTTACAGTTGAATGCTACTTTTCAGTGATTCTAGTCGGTTTCAAACACTGGTTTCATGTGAACTAACTCTATTTCAAGGATTTCTGCAGTGTACAACATCTTCTAGACTAGACTACATTTTGATGTCTTTTCACTTGTTCTCTCACATTCTTGATATTCATTAGTTATTTGCTCTGAATTACTACTGATTTCTAGCTGTGTCCTCTAATGGGCCTTCTGCTCTACTTGTGGGACTTCACACATGTAGAAACAACTTTATCACTCTTCTCTGAACTTGAGAAGCTATATACACTTGTCTTTCAACTGTTTTACAGTTGAATACTACTTTTCAGTGAATTCTGGTGTTTTCAAACACTGGTTTCATGTGAACTAACTCTATTTCAAGGATTTCTGCAGTGTACAACATCCTTTAGACTAGACACTTACATTTTGATGGTTTTCCACTTGTTCTCACACAATTCTATGATACTCATTAGTATTTGCTCTGAATTACTACTGCTTTCTAGCTGTAGTCCTATAATGGCCTTCTGCTCTACTTGTGGGACTTCACACATGTAAAACAACTTATACACTTTCTCTGAATTGAGAAGCTATATACACTTGTCTTTCAACTGTTTTACAGTTGAATACTACTTTTCAGTGACTTCTGGTGGTTTCAAACACTGGTTTCATGTGAACTAACTCTATTTCAAGGATTTCTGCAGTGTACAACATCCTTTCTAGACTAGACACTTACATTTTGATGTTTTTCCACTGGTTCTCTAACACAATTCTTGAATTCATTATATTTGCTCTGAATTACTACGATTTCTAGCTGTGTCCTGTAATGGCCTTCTGCTCTACTTGTGGGACTTCACCACATGTAGAAACAACTTTATACACTCTTCTCTGAACTTGAGAAGCTAATACACTTGTCTTTCACGTTTTACAGTTGTATGCGAATTTTCATTGTATTCTAGGGTTTCAAAACACTGTTTTCATGTGAACTAACTCTATTTCCAGGATTTCTGCAGTGTACTACATCCTTTCTAGACTAGACACTTACATTTTGATGTCTTTTCCACCTGGTCTCTCACAATTCTGTGATATCATTAGTATTTGCTCTGAATTACTACTGCTTTCTTGTAGTGTCCTATAATGGACCTTCTGTTCTACTTGTGGGACTTCACCACTTGTAGAAACAACTTTATACATTCTTCTCTGAATTATAGAAGCTATATACACTTGTATTTCAACTGTTTTACTGTTGAATACTACTTTTCAGTGAATTCTGATGGTTTCAAACACTGTTTCATGTGAACTAACTCTATTTCAAGGATTTCTGCAGTGTACAACATCCTTTCTAGACTAGACACATTTTGATTTTTTTCCACTTGTTCTCACACAATTCTATGATATTCATTAGTATTTGCTCTGAATTACTACTGATTTCTAGCTGTGTCCTCTAATGGGCCTTCTGCTCTACTTGTAGGACTTCACCACATATAAAACAACTTTATACACTCTTCTCTGAAGTTGAGAAGCTATATACACTTGTCTTTCTACTGTTTTACAGTTGAATACTACTTTTCAGTGAATTCTGTTGTTTTCAAACACTGGTTTCATGTGAACTAACTCTATTTCAAGGATTTCTGCAGTATACAACATCCTTTCTAGACTAGACACTTACATTTTGATGTCTTTTTTACTTGGTCTCTCACAATACTGTGATACTCATTAGTATTTGCTCTGAATTACTACTGCTTTCATGCAGTGCCCTATAATAGCCTTCTGCTGTACTTGTGGGACTTCAACACATGTAAAAACAACTTAATGCACTCTTATCTGAAATTGAGAAGCTATATACACTTGTCTTTCAACTGTTTTACAGTTGAATACTACTTTTCAGTGACTTCTGGTGGTTTCAAACACTGGTTTCATGTGAAGTAACTCTATTTCAAGGATTTCTGCAGTGTACAACATCCCTTCTAGACTAGACACTTACATTTTGATGGTTTTCCACTTGTTCTCACACAATTCTATGATATTCATTAGTATTTGCTCTGAATTACTACAGCTTTCTAGCTGTGTCCTATAATGGGACTTCTGCTCTACTTGTGGGACTTCACCACATGTAAAAACAACTTCATACACTCTTATCTCTGAATTAGAGAAGCTATATACACTTGTCCTTCAACTGTTTTCCTGTTGAATACTACTTTTCTGTGAATTCAGATGGTTTCAAACACTGGTTTCATGTGAACTAACTCTATTTCCAGGATTTCTGCAGTGTACTACATCCTTTCTAGACTAGACACTTACATTTTGATGTCTTTTCCACCTGGTCTCTCACAATTCTGTGATACTTATTAGTATTTTCTCTGAATTACTACTGCTTTCTTGCAGTGTCCTATAATGGACCTTCTGCTCTACTTGTGGGACTTCACCACTGTAGAAACAACTTTATACATTCTTATCTGAATTAGAGAAGCTATATACACTTGTCCTTCAACTGTTTTCCTGTTGAATACTACTTTTCTGTGAATTCAGATGGTTTCAAACACTGGTTTCATGTGAACTAACTCTATTTCAAGGATTTCTGCAGTGTACAATATCCTTTCTAGACTGGACACTTACATTTTGATGTCTTTTCCACTTGGTCTCTCACAATTCTGTGATACTCATTAGTATTTGCTCTGAATTACTACTGCTTTCATGCAGTGCCCTATAATAGCCCTTCTGCTCTACTTGTGGGACTTCACCACATGTAGAAACTACTTCACACACTCTTCTCTGAACTTGAGAAGCTATATACACTTGTCTTTCAACAATTTTACAGTTGAATGCTATTTTTTTTTAATTCTAGGGTTTCAGACACTGGTTTCTGTGAACTAACTCTATTTCCAAGATTTCTGCAGTGTATAACATCCTTTATAGACTAGACACTTACATTTTGATGTCTTTTCCACCTGGTCTCTCACAATTCTGTGATACTCATTAGTATTTGCTCTGAATTACTACTGCTTTCTTGCAGTGTCCTTTAATGGGCCTTCTGCTCTACATGTGGGACTTCACCACTTGTAAAAACAACTTTAAACACTCTTCTCTGAACTTGAGAAGCTATATACACTTGTCTTTCAACTGTTTTACAGTTGAATACTACTTTTCAGTGACTTCTGGTGGTTTCAAACACTGGTTTCATGTGAAGTAACTCTATTTCAAGGATTTCTGCAGTGTACAACATCCTTTCTACACTAGACTCTTACATTTTGATGGTTTTCTACTTGTTCTCTAAAAAAATTCCTGCCATTCATTAATATTTGCTCTGAATTACTACAGATTTCTAGCTGTGTCCTGTAATGAGTCCTCTGCTCTACTTGTGGGACTTCACCACATGTAGAAACAACTTCATACACTCTTCTCTGAACTTGAGAAGCTATATACACTTGTCTTTCAACAGTTTTACAGTTGTATGCGAATTTTCATTGTATTCTAGGGGTTTCAAACACTGTTTTCATGTGAACTAACTCTATTTCCAGGATTTCTGCAGTGTACTACATCCTTTCTAGACTAGACACTTACATTTTGATGTCTTTTCCACCTGGTCTCTCACAATTCTGTGATACTCATTAGTATTTGCTCTGAATTACTACTGCTTTCTTGCAGTGTCCTATAATGGACCTTCTGCTCTACTTGTGGGACTTCACCACTTGTAAAAACAACTTTATACATTCTTCTCTGAATTAGAGAAGCTATATACACTTGTCTTTCAACTGTTTTACTGTTGAATAGTACTTTTCAGTGAATTCTGATGGTTTCAAACACTGGTTTCATGTGAACTAACTCTATTTCAAGGATTTCTACAGTGTACAACATCCTTTCTAGACTAGACACATTTTTATTTTTTTCCACTTGTTCTCACACAATTCTATGACATTCATTAGTATTTGCTCTGAATTACTACTGATTTCTAGCTGTGTACTCTAATGGGCCTTCTGTTCTAATTGTCGGACTTCACCACATGTAGAAACAACTTTATACACTCTTCTCTGAACTTGAGAAGCTATATACACTTGTTTCCCAACTGTTTTACAGTTGAATACTACTTTTTAGTTAATTCTGGTGATTTCAAACACTGGTTTCATGTGAACTAACTCTATATGAAGGATTTCTGCAGTGTACAACATCCCTTCTAGACTAGACACTTACATTTTGAAGTCTTTTCCACTTTGTCTCTCACAATTCTGTGATACTCATTAGTATTTGCTCTGAATTACTACTGCTTTCTTGCAGTGTCCTATAATAGCCCTTCTGCTCTACTTGTGGGACTTCACCACTTGTAGAAAGAACTTTATACATTCTTATCTGAATTAGAGAAGCTATATACACTTGTCCTTCAACTGTTTTCCTGTTGAATACTACTTTTCTGTGAATTCAGATGGTTTCAAACACTGGTTTCATGTGAACTAACTCTATTTCCAGGATTTCTGCAGTGTACTACATCCTTTCTAGACTAGACACTTACATTTTGATGTCTTTTCCACCTGGTCTCTCACAATTCTGTGATACTTATTAGTATTTTCTCTGAATTACTACTGCTTTCTTGCAGTGTCCTTTAATGGACCTTCTGCTCTACTTGTGGGACTTCACCACTTGTAAAAACAACTTTGTACATTCTTCTCTGAATTATAGAAGCTATATACACTTGTCTTACAACTGTTTTACTGTTGAATACTACTTTTCAGTGAATTCTGATGGTTTCAAACACTGGTTTCATGTGAACTAACTCTATTTCCAGGATTTCTGCAGTGTACAACATCCTTTCTAGACTAGACACTTACATTTTGATGGTTTTCCACTTGTTCTCACACAATTCTATGATATTCATTAATATTTGCTCTGAAATACTACTGATTTCTAGCTGTGTCTTATAATAGGCCTTCTGCTCTATTTGTGGGACTTCACCACATGTAAAAATAACTTCATACATTCTTCTCTGAACTTGAGAAGCTATATACACTTGTCTTTCAACAGTTTTACAGTTGAATGCTAATTTTCATTGTTTTCCAGGGGTTTCAAACACTGTTTTCATGTGAACTAACTTTATTTCCAGGATTTCTGCAGTGTACAACATCCCTTCTAGACTAGACACTTACATTTTGATGTCTTTTCCTCTTGGTCTCTCACAATTCTGTGATACTCATTAGTATTTGCTCTGAATTACTACTGCTTTCATGCAGTGCCCTATAATAGCCCTTCTGCTCTACTTGTGGGACTTCACCACATGTCGAAACTACTTCATACACTCTTCTCTGAACTTGAGAAGCTATATACACTTGTCTTTCAACTGTTTTACAGTTGAATGCTAATTTTCATTGTACTCTAGGGCTTTCAAACACTGGTTTCATGTAAACTAACTCTATTTCCACGATTTCTGCAGTGTACAACATCCTTTCTAGACTAGACACTTACATTTTGATGTCTTTTCCACTTGGTCTCTCACAATTCTGTGATTCTCATTAGTATTTGCTCTGAATTACTACTGCTTTCTTGCAGTGTCCTATAATGGGCCTTCTGCTCTACTTGTGGGACTTCACCACATGTAGAAACAACTTTATACACGCTTCTCTGAACTTGAGAAGCTATACACACTTGTCTTTCTACTCTTTTACAGTAGAATACTACTTTTCAGTGAATTCTGTTGTTTTCAAACACTGGTTTCATGTGAACTAACTCTATTTCAAGGATTTCTGCAGTATACAACATCCTTTCTAGACTAGACATTTACATTTTGATGTCTTTTTTACTAAGTCTCTCACAATTCTGTGATACTCATTAGTATTTGCTCCGAATTACTACTGCTTTCATGCAGTGCCCTATAATAGCCCTTCTGCTCTACTTGTGGGACTTCACCACATGTAAAAACAACTTCATACACTCTTATCTGAACTTGAGAAGCTATATACACTTGTCTTTCAACTGTTTTACAGTTGAATACTACTTTTCAGTGACTTCTGGTGGTTTCAAACACTGGTTTCATGTGTAGTAACTCTATTTCAAGGATTTCTGCAGTGTACAACATCCCTTCTAGACTAGACACTTACATTTTGATGTTTTTCCACTTGTTCTCACACAATTCTATGATATTCATTAGAATTTGCTCTGAATTACTACTGCTTTCTAGCTGTGTCCTATAATGGGACTTCTGCTCTACTTGTGGGACTTCACCACATGTAAAAACAACTTCATACACTCTTATCTGAACTTGAGAAGCTATATACACTTGTCTTTCAACAGTTTTACAGTTGTATGCGAATTTTCATTGTATTCTAGGGGTTTCAAACACTGTTTTCATGTGAACTAACTCTATTTCCAGGATTTCTGCAGTGTACAACATCCTTTCCAGACTAGACACTTACATTTTGATGTCTTTTCCACTTGGTCTCTCACAGTTCTGTGATACTCATTAGTATTTGCTCTGAATTACTACTGCTTTCTTGCAGTGTCCTATAATAGCCCTTCTGCTCTACTTGTGGGACTTCACCACTTGTAAAAACAACTTTATACATTCTTCTCTGAATTATAGAAGCTATATACACTTGTCTTACAACTGTTTTACTGTTGAATACTACTTTTCTGTGAATTCTGATGGTTTCATACACTGGTTTCATGTGAACTAACTCTATTTCAAGGATTTCTGCAGTGTACAACATCCTTTCTAGACTAGACACTTACATTTTGATGTCTTTTCCACTTGGTCTCTCACAATTCTGTGATACTCATTAGTATTTGCTCTGAATTACTACTGCTTTCATGCAGTGCCCTATAATAGCCCTTCTGCTCTACTTGTGGGACTTCACCACATGTAGAAACTACTTCATACACTCTTATCTGAACTTGAGAAGCTATATACACTTGTCTCTCAACTGTTTTACAGTTGAATGCTACTTTTCAGTGGATTCTAGTCGGTTAATACACTGGTTTCTTGTGAACTAACTCTATTTCAAGGATTTCAGCAGTGTACAACATGCTTGCTAGACTAAAGACGTACATTTTGATGTCTTTTACACTTGTTCTCTCACTATTCTCTGATATTCATTAGTATTTTTTCTGAATTACTACTGATTTCTAGCTGTGTCCTCTAATGGGCCTTCTGCTCTACTTGTGGGACTTCAGCACATGTAGAAACAACTTTATACACTCTTCTCTGAACTTGAGAAGCTATATACACTTCTCTTTCTACTGTTTTACAGTTGAATACTACTTTTCAGTGAATTCTGTTGTTTTCAAACACTGGTTTCATGTGAACTAACTCTATTTCAAGGATTTCCGCAGTGTACAACATCATTTATAAACTAGACACTTACATTTTGATGGTTTTCCACTTGTTCTCACACAATTCTATGATACTCATTAGTATTTGCTCTGAAATACTACTGCTTTCTAGCTGTATCTTATAATCGGCCTTCTGCTCTATATGTGGGACTTCAACACATGTACAAACAACTTTATATACTGTTCTCTGAACTTGAGAAGCTATATACACTTGTTTCCCAACTGTTTTACAGTTGAATACTACTTTTCAGTGACTTCTGGTGGTTTCAAACACTGGTTTCATGTGAACTAACTCTATTTCAAGGATTTCCGCAGTGTAGAACATCCTTTCTACACTAGACACTTACATTTTGATGGTTTTCTACTTGTTCTCTAAAAAAATTCCTTGCCATTCATTAATATTTGCTCTGAATTACTACAGATTTCTAGCTGTGTCCTGTAATGAGCCCTTCTGCTCTACTTGTGGGACTTCACCACATGTAGAAACAACTTCATACACTCTTCTCTGAACTTGAGAAGCTATATGCACTTGTCTTTCAACAGTTTTACAGTTGTATTGCGAATTTTCATTGTATCTAGGGGTTTCAAACACTGTTTTCATGTGAGCTAACTCTATTTCCAGGATTTCTGCAGTGTAACTACATCCTTTCTAGACTAGACACTTACATTTTGATGTCTTTTCCACCTGGTCTCCTCAATTCTGTGATACTCATTAGTTATTTGCTCTGAATTACTACTGTTTTCTTGTAGTGTCCTATAATGGACCTTCTGTTCTACTTGTGGGACTTCACCACTTGTAGAAACAACTTTATACATTTTCTCTGAATTATAGAAGCTATATACACTTGTATTTCAACTGTTTTACTGTTGAATACTACTTTTCAGTGAATTCTGATGGTTTTCAAACACTGGTTTCATGTGAACAACTCTATTTCAAGGATTTCTGCAGTGTACAACATCCTTTCTAGACTAGACACATTTTGATTTTTTTCCACTTGTTCTCACACAATTCTATGATATTCATTAGTATTTGCTCTGAATTACTACTGATTTCTAGCTGTGTCCTCTAATGGGCCTTCTGCTCTACTTGTAGGACTTCACCACATATAGAAACAACTTTATACACTCTTCTCTGAAGTTGAGAAGCTATATACACTTGTCTTTCTACTGTTTTACAGTTGAATACTACTTTTCAGTGAATTCTGTTGTTTTCAAACACTGGTTTCATGTGAACTAACTCTATTTCAAGGATTTCTGTAGTATACAACATCCTTTCTAGACTAGACACTTACATTTTGATGTCTTTTTTACTTGGTCTCTCACAATACTGTGATACTCATTAGTATTTGCTCTGAATTACTACTGCTTTCATGCAGTGCCCTATAATACCTTTGCTCTACTTGTGGGACTTCAACACATTAAAAACAACTTCATACACTTTATCTGAACTTGAGAAGCTATATACACTTGTCTTTCAACAGTTTTACAGTTGTATGCGATTTTCATTGTATTCTAGGGGTTTCAAACACTGTTTTCATGTGAACTAACTCTATTTCCAGGATTTCTGCAGTGTACAACATCTCTTTCCAGACTAGACACTTACATTTGATGTCTTTTCCACTTGGTCTCTCACAGTTCTGTGATACTCATTAGTATTTGCTCTGAATTACTACTGCTTTCTTGCAGTGCCCTATAATAGTCTTTCTGCTCTACTTGTGGGACTTCACCACTTGTAAAAACAACTTTATACATTCTTCTCTGAATTATAGAAGCTATATACACTTGTCTTACAACTGTTTTACTGTTGAATACTACTTTTCTGTGAATTTGATGGTTTCATACACTGGTTTCATGTGAACTAACTCTATTTCAAGGATTTCTGCAGTGTACAACATCCTTTCTAGACTAGACACTTACATTTTGAGTCTTTTCCACTTGGTCTCTCACAATTCTGTGATACTCATTAGTATTTGCTCTGAATTACTACTGCTTTCATGCAGTGCCCTATAATAGCCCTTCTGCTCTACTTGGGACTTCACCACATGTAGAAACTACTTCATACTCTTATTGAACTTGAGAAGCTATATACACTTGTCTCTCAACTGTTTACAGTTGAATGCTACTTTTCAGTGGATTCTAGTCGGTTTAATACACTGGTTTCTTGTGAACTAACTCTATTTCAAGGATTTCAGCAGTGTACAACATGCTTGCTAGACTAAAGACGTACATTTTGATGTCTTTTACACTTGTTCTCTCACTATTCTCTGATATTCATTAGTATTTTTTCTGAATTACTACTGATTTCTAGCTGTGTCCTCTAATGGGCCTTCTGCTCTACTTGTGGGACTTCAGCACATGTAGAAACAACTTTATACACTCTTCTCTGAACTTGAGAAGCTATATACACTTCTCTTTCTACTGTTTTACAGTTGAATACTACTTTTCAGTGAATTCTGTTGTTTTCAAACACTGGTTTCATGTGAACTAACTCTATTTCAAGGATTTCCGCAGTGTACAACATCATTTATAAACTAGACACTTACATTTTGATGGTTTTCCACTTGTTCTCACACAATTCTATGATACTCATTAGTATTTGCTCTGAAATACTACTGCTTTCTAGCTGTATCTTATAATCGGCCTTCTGCTCTATATGTGGGACTTCAACACATGTACAAACAACTTTATATACTGTTCTCTGAACTTGAGAAGCTATATACACTTGTTTCCCAACTGTTTTACAGTTGAATACTACTTTTCAGTGACTTCTGGTGGTTTCAAACACTGGTTTCATGTGAACTAACTCTATTTCAAGGATTTCCGCAGTGTAGAACATCCTTTCTACACTAGACACTTACATTTTGATGGTTTTCTACTTGTTCTCTAAAAAAATTCCTTGCCATTCATTAATATTTGCTCTGAATTACTACAGATTTCTAGCTGTGTCCTGTAATGAGCCCTTCTGCTCTACTTGTGGGACTTCACCACATGTAAGAAACAACTTCATACACTCTTCTCTGAACTTGAGAAGCTATATGCACTTGTCTTTCAACAGTTTTACAGTTGTATGCGAATTTTCATTGTATTCTAGGGGTTTCAAACACTGTTTTCATGTGAGCTAACTCTATTTCCAGGATTTCTGCAGTGTACTACATCCTTTCTAGACTAGACACTTACATTTTGATGTCTTTTCCACCTGGTCTCTCACAATTCTGTGATACTCATTAGTATTTGCTCTGAATTACTACTGTTTTCTTGTAGTGTCCTATAATGGACCTTCTGTTCTACTTGTGGGACTTCACCACTTGTAGAAACAACTTTATACATTCTTCTCTGAATTATAGAAGCTATATACACTTGTATTTCAACTGTTTTACTGTTGAATACTACTTTTCAGTGAATTCTGATGGTTTCAAACACTGGTTTCATGTGAACTAACTCTATTTCAAGGATTTCTGCAGTGTACAACATCCTTTCTAGACTAGACACATTTTGATTTTTTTCCACTTGTTCTCACACAATTCTATGATATTCATTAGTATTTGCTCTGAATTACTACTGATTTCTAGCTGTGTCCTCTAATGGGCCTTCTGCTCTACTTGTAGGACTTCACCACATATAGAAACAACTTTATACACTCTTCTCTGAAGTTGAGAAGCTATATACACTTGTCTTTCTACTGTTTTACAGTTGAATACTACTTTTCAGTGAATTCTGTTGTTTTCAAACACTGGTTTCATGTGAACTAACTCTATTTCAAGGATTTCTGTAGTATACAACATCCTTTCTAGACTAGACACTTACATTTTGATGTCTTTTTTACTTGGTCTCTCACAATACTGTGATACTCATTAGTATTTGCTCTGAATTACTACTGCTTTCATGCAGTGCCCTATAATAGCCCTTCTGCTCTACTTGTGGGACTTCAACACATGTAAAAACAACTTAATGCACTCTTATCTGAAATTGAGAAGCTATATACACTTGTCTTTCAACTGTTTTACAGTTGAATACTACTTTTCAGTGACTTCTGGTGGTTTCAAACACTGGTTTCATGTGAAGTAACTCTATTTCAAGGATTTCTGCAGTGTACTACATCCTTTCTTGACTAGACACTCACATTTTGATGTCTTTTCCACCTGGTCTCTCACAATTCTTTGATACTCATTAGTATTTGCTCTGAATTACTACTGCTTTCTTGCAGTGTCCTATAATGGACCTTCTGCTCTACTTGTGGGACTTCACCACTGTAGAAACAACTTTATACATTCTTATCTGAATTAGAGAAGCTATATACACTTGTCCTTCAACTGTTTTCCTGTTGAATACTACTTTTCTGTGAATTCAGATGGTTTCAAACACTGGTTTCATGTGAACTAACTCTATTTCAAGGATTTCTGCAGTGTACAACATCCTTTCTACACTGGACACTTACATTTTGATGTCTTTTCCACTTGGTCTCTCACAATTCTGTGATACTCATTAGTATTTGCTCTGAATTACTACTGCTTTCATGCAGTGCCCTATAATAGCCCTTCTGCTCTACTTGTGGGACTTCACCACATGTAGAAACTACTTCACACAGTCTTCTCTGAACTTGAGAAGCTATATACACTTGTCTTTCAACAGTTTTACAGTTGAATGCTATTTTTTTTTTAATTCTAGGGGTTTCAGACACTGGTTTCATGTGAACTAACTCTATTTCCAAGATTTCTGCAGTGTATAACATCCTTTATAGACTAGACACTTACATTTTGATGTCTTTTCCACCTGGTCTCTCACAATTCTGTGATACTCATTAGTATTTGCTCTGAATTACTACTGCTTTCTTGCAGTGTCCTTTAATGGGCCTTCTGCTCTACATGTGGGACTTCACCACTTGTAAAAACAACTTTATACATTCTTCTCTGAATTATAGAAGCTATATACACTTGTCTTTCAACTGCTTTACTGTTGAATACTACTTTTCAGTGAATTCTGATGGTTTCAAACTGGTTTCATGTGAACTAACTCTATTTCAAGGATTTCTGCAGTGTACAACATCCTTAATAGACTAGACACATTTTTATTTTTTTCCACTTGTTCTCACACAATTCTATGACATTCATTAGTATTTCCTCTGAATTACTACTGATTTCTAGCTGTGTACTCTAATGGGCCTTCTGCTCTACTTGTGGGACTTCACCACATGTAGAAACAACTTTATACACTCTTCTCTGAACTTGAGAAGCTATATACACTTGTTTCCCAACTGTTTTACAGTTGAATACTACATTTTAGTTAATTCTGGTGGTTTCAAACAC
>JAULJE010000127.1:0-42396 GCA_030846915.1 Cnephaeus nilssonii
ACTCGGGAAATTCACAATGATAACCCAGGTTAATATCTAAGAAAGTGCTTCAAACGCTAGGAATACGTGAATAAAGGGCCTTAATATCTGTCACGCACTGTTTCCTGACAAGGAAATCGTGCTCAAAGAACATAGAACCGAGTTGGATACTGGTTACATTTATACTTCAGGGCCATGAGTTGGCGTCTTTGAAGAAGCCTGCTAAGGCCATGAAAGCGGAGGTGATGATGTCACCAAGGGGGGGGCCACGTGGGCAGGTTCAATTGATCCCAGGTGATCATGCTTTGGCCAGGGGACCAGCTGGAGTGACGATGTCACCGTGGTTCGTTGTGTGTTAGGTTAGAGAATTGGGGTTCTGGCTAGGGTTAGGGTTACGATAAGGGTTCGGGCTGGGTAGGGTTCAGGCTCAGGTTAGGCATAGGTTAGGGTTGGGGTCAGAGGGTTATGGACAGGTTACGGTCACGGTGTAGTAACGTTGGCTATTCACAACGAATGAGCTTCATTCACTGGACAAATTGGAGTGTAGCACTGAGGATTTACAACTCCAGACTAGGGAAATATTGAGAAATGTGCTTCACACACTAGGAACACATATTCCAATAGACTGAATGTCTGAACAGCACAATTTTGTCCCTGGGAAATGTTGTTCAAACAGCTGAGAACCGAGTGTGGCACTGTTTACATTTATTTTTCCCGTCAAAAGGAGTTGGCGTTTTCAGGAAAAGGTTTTGGTGAAACACTGCAAAACTCATTTTCGTAGAGCTATAGAATAGTATGAAAGTATGGAGAACACTATGAAATCAAAATGGTAGTTGGGCTAGGGTCCCAAGTAGTGTATTTTGTGTGTGTTTGTTTGTTTTTTAATATATCTTATTGACTTTTTACAGAGAGGAAAGCAGAGGGACAGAGAGCTGGAAACATATCGACCAGCTGCCTCCTCCTGCAAACACCCCCTGCCGGGGATGTGCCCGCAACCAATGGACGTGCCCTTGACCGGAATCGAACCCGGGACCCTTCAGTCCGCAGACCGACACTCTATCCACTGAGCCAAACCGGTTTCGGCTTATCCGAGTGGTGTTTTAACGTGCCTTTAAAAAGCCGGTATGACACCCGTGTTAAAAAGAAAACTCTCAGAGCTCAAAACAACGGACCAGGGGGATTTGTCAGAGTGACTCTAGAACTCCTGGAATACGTTTTCGAACCCGAACATCTCTACTGAATTTTGAAATACTGAGAATCTGTAACCAAAGCGCTGTGAAAGGTAGGGTAGCCTTTCAAGTGGTAATAACGGTTAAAGTGCTGGTAATTTGTTATAAACGCTGTTTCACCAAATTGGAATTCACAAGGAAGGAGCTTGAGACACTGGAAGAGAGAGACCCCAACTCGGGAAATTCACAATGATAACCCAGGTTAATATCTAAGAAAGTGCTTCAAACGCTAGGAATACGTGAATAAAGGGCCTTAATATCTGTCACGCACTGTTTCCTGACAAGGAAATCGTGCTCAAAGAACATAGAACCGAGTTGGATACTGGTTACATTTATACTTCAGGGCCATGAGTTGGCGTCTTTGAAAGAAGCCTGCTAAGGCCATGAAAGCGGAGGTGATGATGTCACCAAGGGGGGAGGGGCCACGTGGGCAGGTTCAATTGATCCCAGGTGATCATGCTTTGGCCAGGGGACCAGCTGGGAGTGAGATGTCACCGTGGTTCGTTGTGGTGTTAGGGTTAGAGAATTGGGGTTCTGGCTAGGGTTAGGGTTACGATAAGGGTTCGGGCTGGGTAGGTTCAGGCTCAGGTTAGGCATAGGTTTAGGGTTGGGGTCAGAGGGTTATGGACAGGGTTACGGTCACGGTGTAGTAACGTTGGCTATTCACAACGAATGAGCTTCATCACTGGACAAATTGGAGTGTAGCACTGAGGATTTACAACTCCAGACTAGGGAAATATTGAGAAATGTGCTTCACACACTAGGAACACATATTCCAATAGACTGAATGTCTGAACAGCACAATTTTGTCCCTGGGAAATGTTGTTCAAACAGCTGAGAACCGAGTGTGGCACTGTTTACATTTATTTTTCCCGTCAAAAGGAGTTGGCGTTTTCAGGAAAAGGTTTTGGTGAAACACTGCAAAACTCATTTTCGTAGAGCTATAGAATAGTATGAAAGTATGGAGAACACTATGAAATCAAAATGGTAGTTGGGCTAGGGTCCCAAGAGTGTATTTTGTGTGTGTTTGTTTGTTTTTTAATATATCTTATTGACTTTTTACAGAGAGGAAAGCAGAGGGACAGAGAGCTGGAAACATATCGACCAGCTGCCTCCTCCTGCAAACACCCCCTGCCGGGGATGTGCCCGCAACCATGGACGTGCCCTTGACCGGAATCGAACCCGGGACCCTTCAGTCCGCAGACCGACACTCTATCCACTGAGCCAAACCGGTTTCGGCTTATCCGAGTGGTGTTTTAACGTGCCTTTAAAAAGCCGTATGACACCCGTGTTAAAAAGAAAACTCTCAGAGCTCAAAACAACGACCAGGGGATTTGTCAGAGTGACTCTAGAACTCCTGGAATACGTTTTCGAACCCGAACATCTCTACTGAATTTTGAAATACTGAGAATCTGTAACCAAAGCGCTGTGAAAGGTAGGGTAGCCTTTCAAGTGGTAATAACGGTTAAAGTGCTGGTATATTTGTATAAACGCTGTTTCACCAAATTGGAATTCACAAGGAAGGAGCTTGAGACACTGGAAGAGAGAGACCCAACTCGGGAAATTCACAATGATAACCCAGGTTAATATCTAAGAAAGTGCTTCAAACGCTAGGAATACGTGAATAAAGGGCCTTAATATCTGTCACGCACTGTTTCCTGACAAGGAAATCGTGCTCAAAGAACATAGAACCGAGTTGGATACTGGTTACATTTATACTTCAGGGCCATGAGTTGGCGTCTTTGAAAGAAGCCTGCTAAGGCCATGAAAGCGGAGGTGATGATGTCACCAAGGGGGAGGGGCCACGTGGGCAGGTTCAATTGATCCCAGGTGATCATGCTTTGGCCAGGGGACCAGCTGGGAGTGACGATGTCACCGGGTTCGTTGTGGTGTTAGGGTTAGAGAATTGGGTTCTGGCTAGGGTTAGGGTTACGATAAGGGTTCGGGCTGGGTAGGGTTCAGGCTCAGGTTAGGCATAGGTTAGGGTTGGGTCAGAGGGTTATGGGACAGGGTTACGGTCACGGTGTAGTAACGTTGGCTATTCACAACGAATGAGCTTCAATCACTGGACAAATTGGAGTGTAGCACTGAGGATTTACAACTCCAGACTAGGGAAATATTGAGAAATGTGCTTCACACACTAGGAACACATATTCCAATAGACTGAATGTCTGAACAGCACAATTTTGTCCCTGGAAATGTTGTTCAAACAGCTGAGAACCGAGTGTGGCACTGTTTACATTTATTTTTCCCGTCAAAAGGAGTTGGCGTTTTCAGGAAAAGGTTTTGGTGAAACACTGCAAAACTCATTTTCGTAGAGCTATTGAATAGTATGAAAGTATGGAGAACACTATGAAATCAAAATGGTAGTTGGGCTAGGGTCCCAAGTAGTGTATTTTGTGTGTGTTTGTTTGTTTTTTAATATATCTTATTGACTTTTTACAGAGAGGAAAGCAGAGGGACAGAGAGCTGGAAACATATCGACCAGCTGCCTCCTCCTGCAAACACCCCCTGCCGGGGATGTGCCCGCAACCGATGGACGTGCCCTTGACCGGAATCTAACCCGGGACCCTTCAGTCCGCAGACCGACACTCTATCCACTGAGCCAAACCGGGTTCGGCTTATCCGAGTGGTGTTTTAACGTGCCTTTAAAAAGCCCGTATGACACCCGTGTTAAAAAAAACTCTCAGAGCTCAAAACAACTGACCAGGGGGATTTGTCAGAGTGACTCTAGAACTCCTGGAATACGTTTTCGAACCCGAACATCTCTACTGAATTTTGAAATACTGAGAATCTGTAACCAAAGCCTGTGAAAGGTAGGGTAGCCTTTCAAGTGGTAATAACGGTTAAAGTGCTGGTACATTTGTTATAAACGCTGTTTCACCAAATTGGAATTCACAAGGAAGGAGCTTGAGACACTGGAAGAGAGAGACCCCAACTCGGGAAATTCACAATGATAACCCAGGTTAATATCTAAGAAAGTGCTTCAAACGCTAGGAATACGTGAATAAAGGGCCTTAATATCTGTCACGCACTGTTTCCTGACAAGGAAATCGTGCTCAAAGAACATAGAACCGAGTTGGATACTGGTTACATTTATACTTCAGGGCCATGAGTTGGCGTCTTTGAAAGAAGCCTGCTAAGGCCATGAAAGCGGAGGTGATGATGTCACCAAGGGGGGAGGGGCCACGTGGGCAGGTTCAATTGATCCCAGGTGATCATGCTTTGGCCAGGGGACCAGCTGGGAGTGACGATGTCACCGTGGTTCGTTGTGGTGTTAGGGTTAGAGAATTGGGGTTCTGGCTAGGGTTAGGGTTACGATAAGGGTTCGGGCTGGGTAGGGTTCAGGCTCAGGTTAGGCATAGGTTTAGGGTTGGGGTCAGAGGTTATGGACAGGGTTACGGTCACGTTGTAGTAACGTTGGCTATTCACAACGAATGAGCTTCATTCACTGGACAAATTGGAGTGTAGCACTGAGGATTTACAACTCCAGACTAGGGAAATATTGAGAAATGTGCTTCACACACTAGGAACACATATTCCAATAGACTGAATGTCTGAACAGCACAATTTTGTCCCTGGGAAATGTTGTTCAAACAGCTGAGAACCGAGTGTGGCACTGTTTACATTTATTTTTCCCGTCAAAAGGAGTTGGCGTTTTCAGGAAAAGGTTTTGGTGAAACACTGCAAAACTCATTTTCGTAGAGCTATAGAATAGTATGAAAGTATGGAGAACACTATGAAATCAAAATGGTAGTTGGGCTAGGGTCCCAAGAAGTGTATTTTGTGTGTGTTTGTTTGTTTTTTAATATATCTTATTGACTTTTTTACAGAGAGGAAAGCAGAGGGACAGAGAGCTGGAAACATATCGACCAGCTGCCTCCTCCTGCAAACACCCCCTGCCGGGGATGTGCCCGCAACCAATGGACGTGCCCTTGACCGGAATCGAACCCGGGACCCTTCAGTCCGCAGACCGACGCTCTATCCACTGAGCCAAACCGGTTTCGGCTTATCCGAGTGGTGTTTTAACGTGCCTTTAAAAAGCCGTATGACACCCGTGTTAAAAAGAAAACTCTCAGAGCTCAAAACAACGGACCAGGGGATTTGTCAGAGTGACTCTAGAACTCCTGGAATACGTTTTCGAACCCGAACATCTCTACTGAATTTTGAAATACTGAGAATCTGTAACCAAAGCGCTGTGAAAGGTAGGGTAGCCTTTCAAGTGGTAATAACGGTTAAAGTGCTGGTACATTTGTTATAAACGCTGTTTCACCAAATTGGAATTCACAAGGAAGGAGCTTGAGACACTGGAAGAGAGAGACCCCAACTCGGGAAATTCACAATGATAACCCAGGTTAATATCTAAGAAAGTGCTTCAAACGCTAGGAATACGTGAATAAAGGGCCTTAATATCTGTCACGCACTGTTTCCTGACAAGGAAATCGTGCTCAAAGAACATAGAACCGAGTTGGATACTGGTTACATTTATACTTCAGGGCCATGAGTTGGCGTCTTTGAAAGAAGCCTGCTAAGGCCATGAAAGCGGAGGTGATGATGTCACCAAGGGGGGAGGGCCACGTGGGCAGGTTCAATTGATCCCAGGTGATCATGCTTTGGCCAGGGGACCAGCTGGGAGTAAAGATGTCACCGTGGTTCGTTGTGGTGTTAGGGTTAGAGAATTGGGGTTCTGGCTAGGGTTAGGGTTACGATAAGGGTTCGGGCTGGGTAGGGTTCAGGCTCAGTTAGGCATAGGTTTAGGGTTGGGGTCAGAGGGTTAGGACAGGGTTACGGTCACGTTGTAGTAACGTTGGCTATTCACAACGAATGAGCTTCAATCACTGGACAAATTGGAGTGTAGCACTGAGGATTTACAACTCCAGACTAGGGAAATATTGAGAAATGTGCTTCACACACTAGGAACACATATTCCAATAGACTGAATGTCTGAACAGCACAATTTTGTCCCTGGGAAATGTTGTTCAAACAGCTGAGAACCGAGTGTGGCACTGTTTACATTTATTTTTCCCGTCAAAAGGAGTTGGCGTTTTCAGGAAAAGGTTTTGGTGAAACACTGCAAAACTCATTTTCGTAGAGCTATAGAATAGTATGAAAGTATGGAGAACACTATGAAATCAAGATGGTAGTTGGGCTAGGGTCCCAAGAAGTGTATTTTGTGTGTGTTTGTTTGTTTTTTAATATATCTTATTGACTTTTTACAGAGAGGAAAGCAGAGGGACAGAGAGCTGGAAACATATCGACCAGCTGCCTCCTCCTGCAAACACCCCCTGCCGGGATGTGCCCGCAACCAATGGACGTGCCCTTGACCGGAATCGAACCCGGGACCCTTCAGTCCGCAGACCGACGCTCTATCCACTGAGCCAAACCGGTTTCGGCTTATCCGAGTGGTGTTTTAACGTGCCTTTAAAAAGCCGGTATGACACCCGTGTTAAAAAGAAAACTCTCAGAGCTCAAAACAACGGACCAGGGGGATTTGTCAGAGTGACTCTAGAACTCCTGGAATACGTTTTCGAACCCGAACATCTCTACTGAATTTTGAAATACTGAGAATCTGTAACCAAAGCGCTGTGAAAGGTAGGGTAGCCTTTCAAGTGGTAATAACGGTTAAAGTGCTGTATATTTGTTATAAACGCTGTTTCACCAAATTGGAATTCACAAGGAAGGAGCTTGAGACACTGGAAGAGAGAGACCCCAACTCGGGAAATTCACAATGATAACCCAGGTTAATATCTAAGAAAGTGCTTCAAACGCTAGGAATACGTGAATAAAGGGCCTTAATATCTGTCACGCACTGTTTCCTGACAAGGAAATCGTGCTCAAAGAACATAGACCCGAGTTGGATACTGGTTACATTTATACTTCAGGGCCATGAGTTGGCGTCTTTGAAAGAAGCCTGCTAAGGCCATGAAAGCGGAGGTGATGATGTCACCAAGGGGGAGACGGGCCATGTGGGCAGGTTCAATTGATCCCAGGTGATCATGCTTTGGCCAGGGGACCAGCTGGGAGTGAGGATGTCACCGTGGTTCGTTGTGGTGTTAGGGTTAGAGAATTGGGGTTCTGGCTAGGGTTAGGGTTACGATAAGGGTTCGGGCTGGGTAGGGTTCAGGCTCAGGTTAGGCATAGGTTAAGGGTTGGGGTCAGAGGGTTATGGACAGGGTTACGGTCACGGTGTAGTAACGTTGGCTATTCACAACGAATGAGCTTCAATCACTGGACAAATTGGAGTGTAGCACTGAGGATTTACAACTCCAGACTAGGGAAATATTGAGAAATGTGCTTCACACACTAGGAACACATATTCCAATAGACTGAATGTCTGAACAGCACAATTTTGTCCCTGGGAAATGTTGTTCAAACAGCTGAGAACCGAGTGTGGCACTGTTTACATTTATTTTTCCCGTCAAAAGGAGTTGGCGTTTTCAGGAAAAGGTTTTGGTGAAACACTGCAAAACTCATTTTCGTAGAGCTATAGAATAGTATGAAAGTATGGAGAACACTATGAAATCAAAATGGTAGTTGGGCTAGGGTCCCAAGAAGTGTATTTTTGTGTGTTTTGTTTGTTTTTTTAATATATCTTATTGACTTTTTACAGAGAGGAAAGCAGAGGACAGAGAGCTGGAAACATATCGACCAGCTGCCTCCTCCTGCAAACACCCCCTGCCGGGGATGTGCCCGCAACCATGGACGTGCCCTTGACCGGAATCTGAACCCGGGACCCTTCAGTCCGCAGACCGACACTCTATCCACTGAGCCAAACCGGGTTTCGGCTTATCCGAGTGGTGTTTTAACGTGCCTTTAAAAAGCCGGTATGACACCCGTGTTTAAAAAGAAAACTCTCAGAGCTCAAAACAACGGACCAGGGGATTTGTCAGAGTGACTCTAGAACTCCTGGAATACGTTTTCGAACCCGAACATCTCTACTGAATTTTGAAATACTGAGAATCTGTAACCAAAGCGCTGTGAAAGGTAGGGTAGCCTTTCAAGTGGTAATAACGGTTAAAGTGCTGTATATTTGTATAAACGCTGTTTCACCAAATTGGAATTCACAAGAAGGAGCTTGAGACACTGGAAGAGAGAGACCCCAACTCGGGAAATTCACAATGATAACCCAGTTAATATCTAAGAAAGTGCTTCAAACGCTAGGAATACGTGAATAAAGGGCCTTAATATTTTGTACGCACTGTTTCCTGACAAGGAAATCGTGCTCAAAGAACATAGAACCGAGTTGGATACTGGTTACATTTATACTTCAGGGCCATGAGTTGGCGTCTTTGAAAGAAGCCTGCTAAGGCCATGAAAGCGGAGTGATGATGTCACCAAGGGGGGAGGGGCCACGTGGGCAGGTTCAATTGATCCCAGGTGATCATGCTTTGGCCAGGGACCAGCTGGGAGTGACGATGTCACCGTGGTTCGTTGTGGTGTTAGGGTTAGAGAATTGGGGTTCTGGCTAGGGTTAGGGTTACGATAAGGGTTCGGCTGGGTAGGGTTCAGGCTCAGGTTAGGCATAGGTTTAGGGTTGGGGTCAGAGGGTTATGGACAGGGTTACGGTCACGGTGTAGTAACGTTGGCTATTCACAACGAATGAGCTTCAATCACTGGACAAATTGGAGTGTAGCACTGAGGATTTACAACTCCAGACTAGGGAAATATTGAGAAATGTGCTTCACACACTAGGAACACATATTCCAATAGACTGAATGTCTGAACAGCACAATTTTGTCCCTGGAAATGTTTTCAAACAGCTGAGAACCGAGTGTGGCACTGTTTACATTTATTTTTCCCGTCAAAAGGAGTTGGCGTTTTCAGGAAAAGGTTTTGGTGAAACACTGCAAAACTCATTTTCGTAGAGCTATGAATAGTATGAAAGTATGGAGAACACTATGAAATCAAAATGGTAGTTGGGCTAGGGTCCCAAGTAGTGTATTTTGTGTGTGTTTGTTTGTTTTTTAATATATCTTATTGACTTTTTACAGAGAGGAAAGCAGAGGGACAGAGAGCTGGAAACATATCGACCAGCTGCCTCCTCCTGCAAACACCCCCTGCCGGGATGTGCCCGCAACCGATGGACGTGCCCTTGACCGGAATCTAACCCGGGACCCTTCAGTCCGCAGACCGACACTCTATCCACTGAGCCAAACCGGTTCGGCTTATCCGAGTGGTGTTTTAACGTGCCTTTAAAAAGCCCGTATGACACCCGTGTTAAAAAGAAAACTCTCAGAGCTCAAAACAACGGACCAGGGGGATTTGTCAGAGTGACTCTAGAACTCCTGGAATACGTTTTCGAACCCGAACATCTCTACTGAATTTTGAAATACTGAGAATCTGTAACCAAAGCGCTGTGAAAGGTAGGGTAGCCTTTCAAGTGGTAATAACGGTTAAAGTGCTGGTACATTTGTTATAAACGCTGTTTCACCAAATTGGAATTCACAAGGAAGGAGCTTGAGACACTGGAAGAGAGAGACCCCAACTCGGGAAATTCACAATGATAACCCAGGTTAATATCTAAGAAAGTGCTTCAAACGCTAGGAATACGGAATAAAGGGCCTTAATATCTGTCACGCACTGTTTCCTGACAAGGAAATCGTGCTCAAAGAACATAGACCCGAGTTGGATACTGGTTACATTTATACTTCAGGGCCATGAGTTGGCGTCTTTGAAAGAAGCCTGCTAAGGCCATGAAAGCGGAGGTGATGATGTCACCAAGGGGGACGGGCCATGTGGGCAGGTTCAATTGATCCCAGGTGATCATGCTTTGGCCAGGGGACCAGCTGGGAGTGAGGATGTCACCGTGGTTCGTTGTGGTGTTAGGGTTAGAGAATTGGGGTTCTGGCTAGGGTTAGGGTTACGATAAGGGTTCGGGCTGGGTAGGGTTCAGGCTCAGGTTAGGCATAGGTTTAGGGTTGGGGTCAGAGGGTTATGGACAGGGTTACGGTCACGGTGTAGTAACGTTGGCTATTCACAACGAATGAGCTTCAATCACTGGACAAATTGGAGTGTAGCACTGAGGATTTACAACTCCAGACTAGGGAAATATTGAGAAATGTGCTTCACACACTAGGAACACATATTCCAATAGACTGAATGTCTGAACAGCACAATTTTGTCCCTGGAAATGTTTGTTCAAACAGCTGAGAACCGAGTGTGGCACTGTTTACATTTATTTTTCCCGTCAAAAGGAGTTGGCGTTTTCAGGAAAAGGTTTTGGTGAAACACTGCAAAACTCATTTTCTAGAGCTATGAATAGTATGAAAGTATGGAGAACACTATGAAATCAAAATGGTAGTTGGGCTAGGGTCCCAAGTAGTGTATTTTGTGTGTGTTTGTTTGTTTTTTAATATATCTTATTGACTTTTTACAGAGAGGAAAGCAGAGGGACAGAGAGCTGGAAACATATCGACCAGCTGCCTCCTCCTGCAAACACCCCCTGCCGGGGATGTGCCCGCAACCGATGGACGTGCCCTTGACCGGAATCTAACCCGGGACCCTTCAGTCGCGACACACTCTATCCACTGAGCCAAACCGGGTTCGGCTTATCCGAGTGGTGTTTTAACGTGCCTTTAAAAAGCCCGGTATGACACCCGTGTTAAAAAGAAAACTCTCAGAGCTCAAAACAACGGACCAGGGGGATTTGTCAGAGTGACTCTAGAACTCCTGGAATACGTTTTCGAACCCGAACATCTCTACTGAATTTTGAAATACTGAGAATCTGTAACCAAAGCGCTGTGAAAGGTAGGGTAGCCTTTCAAGTGGTAATAACGGTTAAAGTGCTGGTACATTTGTTATAAACGCTGTTTCACCAAATTGGAATTCACAAGGAAGGAGCTTGAGACACTGGAAGAGAGAGACCCCAACTCGGGAAATTCACAATGATAACCCAGGTTAATATCTAAGAAAGTGCTTCAAACGCTAGGAATACGTGAATAAAGGGCCTTAATATCTGTCACGCACTGTTTCCTGACAAGGAAATCGTGCTCAAAGAACATAGAACCCAGTTGGATACTGATTACATTTATACTTCAGGGCCATGAGTTGGCGTCTTTGAAAGAAGCCTGCTAAGGCCATGAAAGCGGAGGTGATGATGTCACCAAGGGGGAGGGGCCACGTGGGCAGGTTCAATTGATCCCAGGTGATCATGCTTTGGCCAGGGGACCAGCAGGGAGTGACGATGTCACCGTGGTTCGTTGTGGTGTTAGGGTTAGAGAATTGGGGTTCTGGCTAGGGTTAGGGTTATGATAAGGGTTCGGGCTGGGTAGGGTTCAGGCTCAGTTAGGCATAGGTTTAGGGTTGGGGTCAGAGGGTTATGGACAGGGTTACGGTCACGGTGTAGTAACGTTGGCTATTCACAACGAATGAGCTTCATTCACTGGACAAATTGGAGTGTAGCACTGAGGATTTACAACTCCAGACTAGGGAAATATTGAGAAATGTGCTTCACACACTAGGAACACATATTCCAATAGACTGAATGTCTGAACTGCACAATTTTGTCCCTGGGAAATGTTGTTCAAACAGCTGAGAACCGAGTGTGGGACTGTTTACATTTATTTTTCCCGTCAAAAGGAGTTGGCGTTTTCAGGAAAAGGTTTTGGTGAAACACTGCAAAACTCATTTTCGTAGAGCTATAGAATAGTATGAAAGTATGGAGAACACTATGAAATCAAAATGATAGTTGGGCTAGGGTCCCAAAGAGTGTATTTTGTGTGTGTTTGTTTGTTTTTTAATATATCTTATTGACTTTTTACAGAGAGGAAAGCAGAGGGACAGAGAGCTGGAAACATATCGACCAGCTGCCTCCTCCTGCAAACACCCCCTGCCGGGGATGTGCCCGCAACCGATGGTCGTGCCCTTGACCGGAATCTAACCCGGGACCCTTCAGTCCGCAGACCGACACTCTATCCACTGAGCCAAACCGGTTTCGGCTTATCCGAGTGGTGTTTTAACGTGCCTTTAAAAAGCCGGTATGACACCCGTGTTAAAAAGAAAACTCTCAGAGCTCAAAACAACGGACCAGGGGGATTTGTCAGAGTGACTCTAGAACTCCTGGAATACGTTTTCGAACCCGAACATCTCTACTGAATTTTGAAATACTGAGAATCTGTAACCAAAGCGCTGTGAAAGGTAGGGTAGCCTTTCAAGTGGTAATAACGGTTAAAGTGCTGGTAATTTGTTATAAACGCTGTTTCACCAAATTGGAATTCACAAGGAAGGAGCTTGAGACACTGGAAGAGAGAGACCCCAACTCGGGAAATTCACAATGATAACCCAGGTTAATATCTAAGAAAGTGCTTCAAACGCTAGGAATACGTGAATAAAGGGCCTTAATATCTGTCACGCACTGTTTCCTGACAAGGAAATCGTGCTCAAAGAACATAGACCCGAGTTGGATACTGGTTACATTTATACTTCAGGGCCATGAGTTGGCGTCTTTGAAAGAAGCCTGCTAAGGCCATGAAAGCGGAGGTGATGATGTCACCAAGGGGGGAGGGCCAGTGGGCAGGTTCAATTGATCCCAGGTGATCATGCTTTGGCCAGGGGACCAGCTGGGAGTGAGATGTCACCGTGGTTCGTTGTGGTGTTAGGGTTAGAGAATTGGGGTTCTGGCTAGGGTTAGGGTTACGATAAGGGTTCGGGCTGGGTAGGGTTCAGGCTCAGGTTAGGCATAGGTTTAGGGTTGGGGTCAGAGGGTTATGGACAGGGTTACGGTCACGGTGTAGTAACGTTGGCTATTCACAACGAATGAGCTTCAATCACGGGACAAATTGGAGTGTAGCACTGAGGATTTACAACTCCAGACTAGGGAAATATTGAGAAATGTGCTTCACACACTAGGAACACATATTCCAATAGACTGAATGTCTGAACAGCACAATTTTGTCCCTGTGAAATGTTGTTCAAACAGCTGAGAACCGAGTGTGGCACTGTTTACATTTATTTTTCCCGTCAAAAGGAGTTGGCGTTTTCAGGAAAAGGTTTTGGTGAAACACTGCAAAACTCATTTTCGTAGAGCTATTGAATAGTATGAAAGTATGGAGAACACTATGAAATCAAAATGGTAGTTGGGCTAGGGTCCCAAGTAGTGTATTTTTGTGTGTGTTTGTTTGTTTTTTAATATATCTTATTGACTTTTTACAGAGAGGAAAGCAGAGGGACAGAGAGCTGGAAACATATCGACCAGCTGCCTCCTCCTGCAAACACCCCCTGCCGGGGATGTGCCCGCAACCGATGGACGTGCCCTTGACCGGAATCTAACCCGGGACCCTTCAGTCCGCAGACCGACACTCTATCCACTGAGCCAAACCGGGTTCGGCTTATCCGAGTGGTGTTTTAACGTGCCTTTAAAAAGCCGTATGACACCCGTGTTAAAAAGAAAACTCTCAGAGCTCAAAACAACGGACCAGGGGGATTTGTCAGAGTGACTCTAGAACTCCTGGAATACGTTTTCGAACCCGAACATCTCTACTGAATTTTGAAATACTGAGAATCTGTAACCAAAGCGCTGTGAAAGGTAGGGTAGCCTTTCAAGTGGTAATAACGGTTAAAGTGCTGGTACATTTGTTATAAACGCTGTTTCACCAAATTGGAATTCACAAGGAAGGAGCTTGAGACACTGGAAGAGAGAGACCCCAACTCGGGAAATTCACAATGATAACCCAGGTTAATATCTAAGAAAGTGCTTCAAACGCTAGGAATACGTGAATAAAGGGCCTTAATATCTGTCACGCACTGTTTCCTGACAAGGAAATCGTGCTCAAAGAACATAGAACCGAGTTGGATACTGGTTACATTTATACTTCAGGGCCATGAGTTGGCGTCTTTGAAAGAAGCCTGCTAAGGCCATGAAAGCGGAGGTGATGATGTCACCAAGGGGGGAGGGGCCACGTGGGCAGGTTCAATTGATCCCAGGTGATCATGCTTTGGCCAGGGGACCAGCTGGGAGTGACGATGTCACCGTGGTTCGTTGTGGTGTTAGGGTTAGAGAATTGGGGTTCTGGCTAGGGTTAGGGTTACGATAAGGGTTCGGGCTGGGTAGGGTTCAGGCTCAGGTTAGGCATAGGTTAAGGGTTGGGGTCAGAGGGTTATGGACAGGGTTACGGTCACGGTGTAGTAACGTTGGCTATTCACAACGAATGAGCTTCATTCACTGGACAAATTGGAGTGTAGCACTGAGGATTTACAACTCCAGACTAGGGAAATATTGAGAAATGTGCTTCACACACTAGGAACACATATTCCAATAGACTGAATGTCTGAACAGCACAATTTTGTCCCTGGGAAATGTTGTTCAAACAGCTGAGAACCGAGTGTGGCACTGTTTACATTTATTTTTCCCGTCAAAAGGAGTTGGCGTTTTCAGGAAAAGGTTTTGGTGAAACACTGCAAAACTCATTTTCGTAGAGCTATAGAATAGTATGAAAGTATGGAGAACACTATGAAATCAAAATGGTAGTTGGGCTAGGGTCCCAAGAAGTGTATTTTGTGTGTTTTGTTTGTTTTTTAATATATCTTATTGACTTTTTACAGAGAGGAAAGCAGAGGGACAGAGAGCTGGAAACATATCGACCAGCTGCCTCCTCCTGCAAACACCCCCTGCCGGGGATGTGCCCGCAACCAATGGACGTGCCCTTGACCGGAATCGAACCCGGGACCCTTCAGTCCGCAGACCGACGCTCTATCCACTGAGCCAAACCGGTTTCGGCTTATCCGAGTGGTGTTTTAACGTGCCTTTAAAAAGCCGGTATGACACCCGTGTTAAAAAGAAAACTCTCAGAGCTCAAAACAACGGACCAGGGGATTTGTCAGAGTGACTCTAGAACTCCTGGAATATGTTTTCCAACCCGAACATCTCTACTGAATTTTGAAATACTGAGAATCTGAAACCAAAGCGCTGTGAAAGGTAGGGTAGCCTTTCAAGTGGTAATAACGGTTAAAGTGCTGATATATTTGTTATAAACGCTGTTTCACCAAATTGGAATTCACAAGGAAGGAGCTTGAGACACTGGAAGAGAGAGACCCCAACTCGGGAAATTCACAATGATAACCCAGGTTAATATCTAAGAAAGTGCTTCAAACGCTAGGAATACGTGAATAAAGGGCCTTAATATCTGTCACGCACTGTTTCCTGACAAGGAAATCGTGCTCAAAGAACATAGACCCGAGTTGGATACTGGTTACATTTATACTTCAGGGCCATGAGTTGGCGTCTTTGAAAGAAGCCTGCTAAGACCATGAAAGCGGAGGTGATGATGTCACCAAGGGGGGAGGGGCCAAGTGGGCAGGTTCAATTGATCCCAGGTGATCATGCTTTGGTCAGGGGACCAGCTGGGAGTGAGGATGTCACCGTGGTTCGTTGTGGTGTTAGGGTTAGAGAATTGGGGTTCTGGCTAGGGTTAGGGTTACGATAAGGGTTCGGGCTGGGTAGGGTTCAGGCTCAGGTTAGGCATAGGTTTAGGGTTGGGGTCAGAGGGTTATGGACAGGGTTACGGTCACGGTGTAGTAACGTTGGCTATTCACAACGAATGAGCTTCAATCACTGGACAAATTGGAGTGTAGCACTGAGGATTTACAACTCCAGACTAGGGAAATATTGAGAAATGTGCTTCACACACTAGGAACACATATTCCAATAGACTGAATGTCTGAACAGCACAATTTTGTCCCTGTGAAATGTTGTTTCAAACAGCTGAGAACCGAGTGTGGCACTGTTTACATTTATTTTTCCTGTCAAAAGGAGTTGGCGTTTCAGGAAAAGGTTTTGGTGAAACACTGCAAAACTCATTTTCGTAGAGCTATTGAATAGTATGAAAGTATGGAGAACACTATGAAATCAAAATGGTAGTTGGGCTAGGGTCCCAAGTAGTGTATTTTGTGTGTGTTTGTTTGTTTTTTAATATATCTTATTGACTTTTTACAGAGAGGAAAGCAGAGGGACAGAGAGCTGGAAACATATCGACCAGCTGCCTCCTCCTGCAAACACCCCCTGCCGGGGATGTGCCCGCAACCGATGGACGTGCCCTTGACCGGAATCTAACCCGGGACCCTTCAGTCCGCAGACCGACACTCTATCCACTGAGCCAAACCGGGTTTGGCTTATCCGAGTGGTGTTTTAACGTGCCTTTAAAAAGCCGTATGACACCCGTGTTAAAAAGAAAACTCTCAGAGCTCAAAACAACGACCAGGGGGATTTGTCAGAGTGACTCTAGAACTCCTGGAATACGTTTTCGAACCCGAACATCTCTACTGAATTTTGAAATACTGAGAATCTGAACCAAAGCCGTGAAAGGTAGGGTAGCCTTTCAAGTGGTAATAACGGTTAAAGTGCTGGTACATTTGTTATAAACGCTGTTTCACCAAATTGGAATTCACAAGGAAGGAGCTTGAGACACTGGAAGAGAGAGACCCCAACTCGGGAAATTCACAATGATAACCCAGGTTAATATCTAAGAAAGTGCTTCAAACGCTAGGAATACGTGAATAAAGGGCCTTAATATCTGTCACGCACTGTTTCCTGACAAGGAAATCGTGCTCAAAGAACATAGAACCCAGTTGGATACTGGTTACATTTATACTTCAGGGCCATGAGTTGGCGTCTTTGAAAGAAGCCTGCTAAGGCCATGAAAGCGGAGGTGATGATGTCACCAAGGGGGAGGGGCCACGTGGGCAGGTTCAATTGATCCCAGGTGATCATGCTTTGGCCAGGGACCAGCTGGGAGTGACGATGTCACCGAGGTTCGTTGTGGTGTTAGAGTTAGAGAATTGGGGTTCTGGCTAGGGTTAGGGTTATGATAAGGGTTCGGGCTGGGTAGGGTTCAGGCTCAGGTTAGGCATAGGTTTAAAGGGTTGGGGTCAGAGTGTTAGGGACAGGGTTAGGATCACGTTGTAGTTAACGTTGGCTTTTACAACGAATGAGCTTCAATCACTGGACAAATTGGAGTGTAGAACTGAGGATTTACAACTCCAGACTAGGGAAATATTGAGAAATGTGCTTCACACACTAGGAACACATATTCCAATAGACTGAATGTCTGAACAGCACAATTTTGTCCCTGGGAAATGTTGTTCAAACAGCTGAGAACCGAGTGTGGCACTGTTTACATTTATTTTTCCCATCAAAAGGAGTTGGCGTTTTCAGGAAAAGGTTTTGGTGAAACACTGCAAAACTCATTTTCGTAGAGCTATAGAATAGTATGAAAGTATGGAGAACACTATGAAATCAAATGGTAGTTGGGCTAGGGTCCCAAGAAGTGTATTTTGTGTGTTTTGTTTGTTTTTTAATATATCTTATTGACTTTTTACAGAGAGGAAAGCAGAGGGACAGAGAGCTGGAAACATATCGACCAGCTGCCTCCTCCTGCAAACACCCCCTGCCGGGGATGTGCCCGCAACCAATGGACGTGCCCTTGACCGGAATCGAACCCGGGACCCTTCAGTCCGCAGACCGACGCTCTATCCACTGAGCCAAACCGGTTTCGGCTTATCCGAGTGGTGTTTTAACGTGCCTTTAAAAAGCCGGTATGACACCCGTGTTAAAAAGAAAACTCTCAGAGCTCAAAACAACGGACCAGGGGATTTGTCAGAGTGACTCTAGAACTCCTGGAATACGTTTTCAAACCCGAACATCTCTACTGAATCTTGAAATACTGAGAATCTGTAACCAAAGCGCTGTGAAAGGTAGGGTAGCCTTTCAAGTGGTAATAACGGTTAAAGTGCTGGTATATTTGTTATAAACGCTGTTTCACCAAATTGGAATTCACAAGGAAGGAGCTTGAGCACTGGAAGAGAGAGACCCCAACTCGGGAAATTCACAATGATAACCCAGGTTAATATCTAAGAAAGTGCTTCAAACGCTAGGAATACGTGAATAAAGGGCCTTAATATCTGTCACGCACTGTTTCCTGACAAGGAAATCGTGCTCAAAGAACATAGAACCGAGTTGGATACTGGTTACATTTATACTTCAGGGCCATGAGTTGGCGTCTTTGAAAGAAGCCTGCTAAGGTCATGAAAGCGGAGGTGATGATGTCACCAAGGGGGGACGGGCCATGTGGGCAGGTTCAATTGATCCCAGGTGATCATGCTTTGGCCAGGGGACCAGCTGGGAGTGAGGATGTCACCGTGGTTCGTTGTGGTGTTAGGGTTAGAGAATTGGGGTTCTGGCTAGGGTTAGGGTTACGATAAGGGTTCGGGCTGGGTAGGGTTCAGGCTCAGGTTAGGCATAGGTTTAGGGTTGGGGTCAGAGGGTTATGACAGGGTTAGGGTCACGGTGTAGTAACGTTGGCTATTCACAACGAATGAGCTTCAATCACTGGACAAATTGGAGTGTAGCACTGAGGATTTACAACTCCAGACTAGGGAAATATTGAGAAATGTGCTTCACACACTAGGAACACATATTCCAATAGACTGAATGTCTGAACAGCACAATTTTGTCCCTGTGAAATGTTGTTCAAACATCTGAGAACCGAGTGTGGCACTGTTTACATTTATTTTTCCCGTCAAAAGGAGTTGGCGTTTTCAGGAAAAGGTTTTGGTGAAACACTGCAAAACTCATTTTCGTAGAGCTATTGAATAGTATGAAAGTATGGAGAACACTATGAAATCAAAATGGTAGTTGGGCTAGGGTCCCAAGTAGTGTATTTTGTGTGTGTTTGTTTGTTTTTTAATATATCTTATTGACTTTTTACAGAGAGGAAAGCAGAGGGACAGAGAGCTGGAAACATATCGACCAGCTGCCTCCTCCTGCAAACACCCCCTGCCGGGGATGTGCCCGCAACCGATGGACGTGCCCTTGACCGGAATCTAACCCGGGACCCTTCAGTCCGCAGACCGACACTCTATCCACTGAGCCAAACCGGGTTCGGCTTATCCGAGTGGTGTTTTAACGTGCCTTTAAAAAGCCGGTATGACACCCGTGTTAAAAAGAAAACTCTCAGAGCTCAAAACAACTGACCAGGGGGATTTGTCAGAGTGACTCTAGAACTCCTGGAATACGTTTTCGAACCCGAACATCTCTACTGAATTTTGAAATACTGAGAATCTGTAACCAAAGCGCTGTGAAAGGTAGGGTAGCCTTTCAAGTGGTAATAACGGTTAAAGTGCTGGTACATTTGTTATAAACGCTGTTTCACCAAATTGGAATTCACAAGGAAGGAGCTTGAGACACTGGAAGAGAGAGACCCCAACTCGGGAAATTCACAATGATAACCCAGGTTAATATCTAAGAAAGTGCTTCAAACGCTAGGAATACGTGAATAAAGGGCCTTAATATCTGTCACGCACTGTTTCCTGACAAGGAAATCGTGCTCAAAGAACATAGAACCGAGTTGGATACTGGTTACATTTATACTTCAGGGCCATGAGTTGGCGTCTTTGAAAGAAGCCTGCTAAGGCATGAAAGCGGAGGTGATGATGTCACCAAGGGGGAGGGGCCACGTGGGCAGGTTCAATTGATCCCAGGTGATCATGCTTTGGCCAGGGGACCAGCTGGGAGTGACGATGTCACCGTGGTTCGTTGTGGTGTTAGGGTTAGAGAATTGGGGTTCTGGCTAGGGTTAGGGTTACCATAAGGGTTCGGCTGGGTAGGGTTCAGGCTCAGGTTAGGCATAGGTTAAGGGTTGGGGTCAGAGGGTTATGGACAGGGTTACGGTCACGGTGTAGTAACGTTGGCTATTCACAACGAATGAGCTTCATTCACTGGACAAATTGGAGTGTAGCACTGAGGATTTACAACTGCAGACTAGGGAAATATTGAGAAATGTGCTTCACACACTAGGAACACATATTCCAATAGACTGAATGTCTGAACAGCACAATTTTGTCCCTGGGAAATGTTGTTCAAACAGCTGAGAACCGAGTGTGGCACTGTTTACATTTATTTTTCCCGTCCAAAAGTTGGCGTTTTCAGGAAAAGGTTTTGGTGAAACACTGCAAAACTCATTTTCGTAGAGCTATAGAATAGTATGAAAGTATGGAGAACACTATGAAATCAAAATGGTAGTTGGGCTAGGGTCCCAAGTAGTGTATTTTGTGTGTGTTTGTTTGTTTTTTAATATATCTTATTGACTTTTTACAGAGAGGAAAGCAGAGGGACAGAGAGCTGGAAACATATCGACCAGCTGTCTCCTCCTGCAAACACCCCCTGCCGGGGATGTGCCCACAACCAATGGACGTGCCCTTGACCGGAATCGAACCCGGGACCCTTACGTCCGCAGACCGACACTCTATCCACTGAGCCAAACCGGTTTCGGCTTATCCGAGTGGTGTTTTAACGTGCCTTTAAAAAGCCGGTATGACACCCGTGTTAAAAAGAAAACTCTCAGAGCTCAAAACAACGGACCAGGGGGATTTGTCAGAGTGACTCTAGAACTCCTGGAATACGTTTTCGAACCCGAACATCTCTACTGAATTTTGAAATACTGAGAATCTGTAACCAAAGCGCTGTGAAAGGTAGGGTAGCCTTTCAAGTGGTAATAACGGTTAAAGTGCTGGTATATTTGTAATAAACGCTGTTTCACCAAATGGGAATTCACAAGGAAGGAGCTTGAGACACTGGAAGAGAGAGACCCCAACTCGGGAAATTCACAATGATAACCCAGGTTAATATCTAAGAAAGTGCTTCAAACGCTAGGAATACGTGAATAAAGGGCCTTAATATCTGTAACGCACTGTTTCCTGACAAGGAAATCGTGCTCAAAGAACATAGAACCGAGTTGGATACTGGTTACATTTATACTTCAGGGCCATGAGTTGGCGTCTTTGAAAGAAGCCTGCTAAGGCCATGAAAGCGGAGGTGATGATGTCACCAAGGGGGGAGGGCCACGTGGGCAGGTTCAATTGATCCCAGGTGATCATGCTTTGGCCGGGGGACCAGCTGGGAGTGACGATGTCACCGAGGTTCGTTGTGGTGTTAGGGTTAGAGAATTGGGGTTCTGGCTAGGGTTAGGGTTATGATAAGGGTTCGGGCAGGGTAGGGTTCAGGCTCAGGTTAGGCATAGGTTTAGGGTTGGGGTCAGAGTGTTAGGGACAGGGTTAGGGTCACGTTGTAGTAACGTTGGCTTTTCACAACGAATGAGCTTCAATCACTGGACAAATTGGAGTGTAGCACTGAGGATTTACAACTCCAGACTAGGGAAATATTGAGAAATGTGCTTCACACACTAGGAACACATATTCCAATAGACTGAATGTCTGAACAGCACAATTTTGTCCCTGGGAAATGTTGTTCAAACAGCTGAGAACCGAGTGTGGCACTGTTTACATTTATTTTTCCCGTCAAAAGGAGTTGGCGTTTTCAGGAAAAGGTTTTGGTGAAACACTGCAAAACTCATTTTCGTAGAGCTATAGAATAGTATGAAAGTATGGAGAACACTATGAAGTCAAAATGGTAGTTGGGCTAGGGTCCCAAGTAGTGTATTTTGTGTGTGTTTGTTTGTTTTTTAATATATTTTATTGACTTTTTACAGAGAGGAAAGCAGAGGGACAGAGAGCTGGAAACATATCGACCAGCTGCCTCCTCCTGCAAACACCCCCTCCCGGGGATGTGCCCGCAACACATGGACGTGCCCTTGACCGGAATCGAACCCGGGACCCTTCAGTCCGCAGACCGACACTCTATCCACTGAGCCAAACCGGTTTCGGCTTATCCGAGTGATGTTTTAACGTGCCTTTAAAAAGCCGGTATGACACCCGTGTTAAAAAGAAAACTCTCAGAGCTCAAAACAACGGACCAGGGGGATTTGTCAGAGTGACTCTAGAACTCCTGGAATACGTTTTCGAACCCTAACATCTCTACAGAATTTTGAAATACTGAGAATCTGTAACCAAAGCGCTGTGAAAGGTAGGGTAGCCTTTCAAGTGGTAATAACGGTTAAAGTGCTGGTATATTTGTAATAAACGCTGTTTCACCAAATTGGAATTCACAAGGAAGGAGCTTGAGACACTGGAAGAGAGAGACCCCAACTCGGGAAATTCACAATGATAACCCAGGTTAATATCTAAGAAAGTGCTTCAAACGCTAGGAATACGTGAATAAAGGGCCTTAATATCTGTCACGCACTGTTTCCTGACAAGGAAATCGTGCTCAAAGAACATAGAACCGAGTTGGATACTGGTTACATTTATACTTCAGGGCCATGAGTTGGCGTCTTTGAAAGAAGCCTGCTAAGGCCATGAAAGCGGAGGTGATGATGTCACCAAGGGGGGACGGGCCATGTGGGCAGGTTCAATTGATCCCAGGTGATCATGCTTTGGCCAGGGGACCAGCTGGGAGTGAGGATGTCACCGTGGTTCGTTGTGGTGTTAGGGTTAGAGAATTGGGGTTCTGGCTAGGGTTAGGGTTACGATAAGGGTTCGGGCTGGGTAGGGTTCAGGCTCAGGTTAGGCATAGGTTTAGGGTTGGGGTCAGAGGGTTATGACAGGGTTAGGGTCACGGTGTAGTAACGTTGGCTATTCACAACGAATGAGCTTCAATCACTGGACAAATTGGAGTGTAGCACTGAGGATTTACAACTCCAGACTAGGGAAATATTGAGAAATGTGCTTCACACACTAGGAACACATATTCCAATAGACTGAATGTCTGAACAGCACAATTTTGTCCCTGTGAAATGTTGTTCAAACATCTGAGAACCGAGTGTGGCACTGTTTACATTTATTTTTCCCGTCAAAAGGAGTTGGCGTTTTCAGGAAAAGGTTTTGGTGAAACACTGCAAAACTCATTTTCGTAGAGCTATTAGAATAGTATGAAAGTATGGAGAACACTATGAAATCAAAATGGTAGTTGGGCTAGGGTCCCAAGTAGTGTATTTTGTGTGTGTTTGTTTGTTTTTTAATATATCTTATTGACTTTTTACAGAGAGGAAAGCAGAGGGACAGAGAGCTGGAAACATATCGACCAGCTGCCTCCTCCTGCAAACACCCCCTGCCGGGGATGTGCCCGCAACCGATGGACTGCCCTTGACCGGAATCTAACCGGGACCCTTAGTCCGCAGACCGACACTCTATCCACTGAGCCAAACCGGGTTTCGGCTTATCCGAGTGGTGTTTTAACGTGCCTTTAAAAAGCCGGTATGACACCCGTGTTAAAAAGAAAACTCTCAGAGCTCAAAACAACGGACCAGGGGGATTTGTCAGAGTGACTCTAGAACTCCTGGAATACGTTTTCGAACCCGAACATCTCTACTGAATTTTGAAATACTGAGAATCTGTAACCAAAGCGCTGTGAAAGGTAGGGTAGCCTTTCAAGTGGTAATAACGGTTAAAGTGCTGGTACATTTGTTATAAACGCTGTTTCACCAAATTGGAATTCACAAGGAAGGAGCTTGAGACACTGGAAGAGAGAGACCCCAACTCGGGAAATTCACAATGATAACCCAGGTTAATATCTAAGAAAGTGCTTCAAACGCTAGGAATACGTGAATAAAGGGCCTTAATATCTGTCACGCACTGTTTCCTGACAAGGAAATCGTGCTCAAAGAACATAGAACCGAGTTGGATACTGGTTACATTTATACTTCAGGGCCATGAGTTGGCGTCTTTGAAAGAAGCCTGCTAAGGCCATGAAAGCGGAGGTGATGATGTCACCAAGGGGGGAGGGGCCACGTGGGCAGGTTCAATTGATCCCAGGTGATCATGCTTTGGCCAGGGGACCAGCTGGGAGTGACGATGTCACCGTGGTTCGTTGTGGTGTTAGGGTTAGAGAATTGGGGTTCTGGCTAGGGTTAGGGTTACGATAAGGGTTCGGGCTGGGTAGGGTTCAGGCTCAGGTTAGGCATAGGTTTAGGGTTGGGGTCAGAGGGTTATGGACAGGGTTAGGGTCACGGTTGTAGTAACGTTGGCTATTCACAACGAATGAGCTTAAATCACTGGACAAATTGGAGTGTAGCACTGAGGATTTACAACTCCAGACTAGGGAAATATTGAGAAATGTGCTTCACACACTAGGAACACATATTCCAATAGACTGAATGTCTGAACAGCACAATTTTGTCCCTGGGAAATGTTGTTCAAACAGCTGAGAACCGAGTGTGGCACTGTTTACATTTATTTTTCCCGTCAAAAGGAGTTGGCGTTTTCAGGAAAAGGTTTTGGTGAAACACTGCAAAACTCATTTTCGTAGAGCTATAGAATAGTATGAAAGTATGGAGAACACTATGAAATCAAAATGGTAGTTGGGCTAGGGTCCCAAGTAGTGTATTTTGTGTGTTTTGTTTGTTTTTTAATATATCTTATTGACTTTTTACAGAGAGGAAAGCAGAGGGACAGAGAGCTGGAAACATATCGACCAGCTGCCTCCTCCTGAAAAACACCCCCTCCGGGGATGTGCCCGCAACCAATGGACGTGCCCTTGACCGGAATCGAACCCGGGACCCTTCAGTCCGCAGACCGACACTCTATCCACTGAGCCAAACCGGTTTCGGCTTATCCGAGTGGTGTTTTAACGTGCCTTTAAAAAGCCGGTATGACACCCGTGTTAAAAAGAAAACTCTCAGAGCTCAAAACAACGGACCAGGGGGATTTGTCAGGTGACTCTAGAACTCCTGGAATACGTTTTCGAACCCGAACATCTCTACTGAATTTTGAAATACTGAGAATCTGTAACCAAAGCGCTGTGAAAGGTAGGGTAGCCTTTCAAGTGGTAATAAAGGTTAAAGTGCTGGTATATTTGTTATAAACGCTTGTTTCACCAAATTGGAATTCACAAGGAAGGAGCTTGAGACACTGGAAGAGAGAGACCCCAACTCGGGAAATTCACAATGATAACCCAGGTTAATATCTAAGAAAGTGCTTCAAACGCTAGGAATACGTGAATAAAGGGCCTTAATATCTGTCACGCACTGTTTCCTGACAGGAAATCGTGCTCAAAGAACATAGAACCGAGTTGGATACTGGTTACATTTATACTTCAGGGCCATGAGTTGGCGTCTTTGAAAGAAGCCTGCTAAGGCCATGAAAGCGGAGGTGATGATGTCACCAAGGGGGGAGGGCCATCGTGGGCAGGTTCAATTGATCCCAGGTGATCATGCTTTGGCCAGGGGACCAGCTGGGAGTGACGATGTCACCGTGGTTCGTTGTGGTGTTAGGGTTAGAGAATTGGGGTTCGGCTAGGGTTAGGGTTACGATAAGGGTTCGGGCTGGGTAGGGTTCAGGCTCAGGTTAGGCATAGGTTAAGGGTTGGGGTCAGAGGGTTATGGACAGGGTTACGGTCACGGTGTAGTAACGTTGGCTATTCACAACGAATGAGCTTCATTCACTGGACAAATTGGAGTGTATCACTGAGGATTTACAACTCCAGACTAGGGAAATATTGAGAAATGTGCTTCACACACTAGGAACACATATTCCAATAGACTGAATGTCTGAACAGCACAATTTTGTCCCTGGGAAATGTTGTTCAAACAGCTGAGAACCGAGTGTGGCACTGTTTACATTTATTTTTCCCGTCAAAAGGAGTTGGCGTTTTCAGGAAAAGGTTTTGGTGAAACACTGCAAAACTCATTTTCGTAGAGTTATAGAATAGTATGAAAGTATGGAGAACACTATGAAATCAAAATGGTAGTTGGGCTAGGGTCCCAAGTAGTGTATTTTGTGTGTGTTTGTTTGTTTTTTAATATATCTTATTGACTTTTTACAGAGAGGAAAGCAGAGGGACAGAGAGCTGGAAACATATCGACCAGCTGCCTCCTCCTGCAAACACCCCCTCCCGGGGATGTGCCCGCAACCAATGGACGTGCCCTTGACCGGAATCGAACCCGGGACCCTTCAGTCCGCAGACCGACACTCTATCCACTGAGCCAAACCGGTTTCGGCTTATCCGAGTGGTGTTTTAACGTGCCTTTAAAAAGCCGGTATGACACCCGTGTTAAAAAGAAAACTCTCAGAGCTCAAAACAACGGACCAGGGGGATTTGTCAGAGTGACTCTAGAACTCCTGGAATACGTTTTCGAACCCGAACATCTCTACGAAATTTTGAAATACTGAGAATCTGTAACCAAAGCGCTGTGAAAGGTAGGGTAGCCTTTCAAGTGGTAATAACGGTTAAAGTGCTGGTATATTTGTAATAAACGCTGTTTCACCAAATTGGAATTCACAAGGAAGGAGCTTGAGACACTGGAAGAGAGAGACCCCAACTCGGGAAATTCACAATGATAACCCAGGTTAATATCTAAGAAAGTGCCTCAAACGCTAGGAATACGTGAATAAAGGGCCTTAATATCTGTAACGCACTGTTTCCTGACAAGGAAATTGTGCTAAAAGAACATAGAACCGAGTTGGATACTGGTTACATTTATACTTCAGGGCCATGAGTTGGCGTCTTTGAAAGAAGCCTGCTAAGGCCATGAAAGGGGAAGTGATGATGTCACCAAGGGGGAGGGGCCACGTGGGCAGGTTCAATTGATCCCAGGTGATCATGCTTTGGCCAGGGGACCAGCTGGGAGTGACGATGTCACCGAGGTTCGTTGTGGTGTTAGGGTTAGAGAATTGGGGTTCTGGCTAGGGTTAGGGTTATGATAAGGGTTCGGGCTGGGTAGGGTTCAGGCTCAGGTTAGGCATAGGTTTAGGGTTGGGGTCAGAGGTTAGGGACAGGGTTAGGGTCACGTTGTAGTAACGTTGGCTTTCACAACGAATGAGCTTCAATCACTGGACAAATTGGAGTGTAGCACTGAGGATTTACAACTCCAGACTAGGGAAATATTGAGAAATGTGCTTCACACACTAGGAACACATATTCCAATAGACTGAATGTCTGAACAGCACAATTTTGTCCCTGGGAAATGTTGTTCAAACAGCTGAGAACCGAGTGTGGCACTGTTTACATTTATTTTTCCCGTCAAAAGGAGTTGGCGTTTTCAGGAAAAGGTTTTGGTGAAACACTGCAAAACTCATTTTCGTAGAGCTATTGAATAGTATGAAAGTATGGAGAACACTATGAAATCAAAATGGTAGTTGGGCTAGGGTCCCAAGTAGTGTATTTTGTGTGTGTTTGTTTGTTTTTTAATATATCTTATTGACTTTTTACAGAGAGGAAAGCAGAGGGACAGAGAGCTGGAAACATATCGACCAGCTGCCTCCTCCTGCAAACACCCCCTGCCGGGGATGTGCCCGCAACCGATGGACGTGCCCTTGACCGGAATCTAACCCGGGACCCTTCAGTCCGCAGACCGACACTCTATCCACTGAGCCAAACCGGGTTCGGCTTATCCGAGTGGTGTTTTAACGTGCCTTTAAAAAGCCGTATGACACCCGTGTTAAAAAGAAAACTCTCAGAGCTCAAAACAACGGACCAGGGGGATTTGTCAGAGTGACTCTAGAACTCCTGGAATACGTTTTCGAACCCGAACATCTCTACTGAATTTTGAAATACTGAGAATCTGTAACCAAAGCTCGGTGAAAGGTAGGGTAGCCTTTCAAGTGGTAATAACGGTTAAAGTGCTGGTACATTTGTTATAAACGCTGTTTCACCAAATTGGAATTCACAAGGAAGGAGCTTGAGACACTGGAAGAGAGAGACCCCAACTCGGGAAATTCACAATGATAACCCAGGTTAATATCTAAGAAAGTGCTTCAAACGCTAGGAATACGTGAATAAAGGGCCTTAATATCTGTCACGCACTGTTTCCTGACAAGGAAATCGTGCTCAAAGAACATAGAACCCGAGTTGGATACTGGTTACATTTATACTTCAGGGCCATGAGTTGGCGTCTTTGAAAGAAGCCTGCTAAGGCCATGAAAGCGGAGGTGATGATTCACCAAGGGGGGAGGGGCCACGTGGGCAGGTTCAATTGATCCCAGGTGATCATGCTTTGGCCAGGGGACCAGCTGGGAGTGACGATGTCACCGAGGTTCGTTGTGGTGTTAGGGTTAGAGAATTGGGGTTCTGGCTAGGGTTAGGGTTAGATAAGGGTTCGGGCTGGGTAGGGTTCAGGCTCAGGTTAGGCATAGGTTTAAGGGTTGGGGTCAGAGTGGTTAGGGACAGGGTTAGGTCACGTTGTAGTAACGTTGGCTTTTTCACAACGAATGAGCTTCAATCACTGGACAAATTGGAGTGTAGCACTGAGGATTTACAACTCCAGACTAGGGAAATATTGAGAAATGTGCTTCACACACTAGGAACACATATTCCAATAGACTGAATGTCTGAAAGCACAATTTTGTCCCTGGGAAATGTTGTTCAAACAGCTGAGAACCGAGTGTGGCACTGTTTACATTTATTTTTCCCGTCAAAAGGAGTTGGCGTTTTCAGGAAAAGGTTTTGGTGAAACACTGCAAAACTCATTTTCCCAGAGCTATAGAATAGTATGAAAGTATGGAGAACACTATGAAATCAAATGGTAGTTGGGCTAGGGTCCCAAGAAGTGTATTTTGTGTGGTTTGTTTGTTTTTTTAATATATCTTATTGACTTTTTATAGAGAGGAAAGCAGAGGGACAGAGAGCTGGAAACATATCGACCAGCTGCCTCCTCCTGCAAACACCCCCTGCCGGGGATGTGCCCGCAACCAATGGACGTGCCCTTGACCGGAATCGAACCCGGACCCTTCAGTCCGCAGACCGACGCTCTATCCACTGAGCCAAACCGGTTTCGGCTTATCCGAGTGGTGTTTTAACGTGCCTTTAAAAAGCCGGTATGACACCCGTGTTAAAAAGAAAACTCTCAGAGCTCAAAACAACGGACCAGGGGGATTTGTCAGAGTGACTCTAGAACTCCTGGAATACGTTTTCGAACCCGAACATCTCTACTGAATTTTGAAATACTGAGAATCTGTAACCAAAGCGCTGTGAAAGGTAGGGTAGCCTTTCAAGTGGTAATAACGGTTAAAGTGCTGGTACATTTGTTATAAACGCTGTTTCACCAAATTGGAATTCACAAGGAAGGAGCTTGAGACACTGGAAGAGAGAGACCCCAACTCGGGAAATTCACAATGATAACCCAGGTTAATATCTAAGAAGTGCTTCAAACGCTAGGAATACGTGATAAAGGGCCTTAATATCTGTCACGCACTGTTTCCTGACAAGGAAATCGTGCTCAAAGAACATAGAACCGAGTTGGATACTGGTTACATTTATACTTCAGGGCCATGAGTTGGCGTCTTTGAAAGAAGCCTGCTAAGGCATGAAAGCGGAGGTGATGATGTCACCAAGGGGGAGGGGCCACGTGGGCAGGTTCAATTGATCCCAGGTGATCATGCTTTGGCCAGGGGACCAGCTGGGAGTGACGATGTCACCGTGGTTCGATGTGGTGTTAGGGTTAGAGAATTGGGGTTCTGGCTAGGGTTAGGGTTACGATAAGGGTTCGGGCTGGGTAGGGTTCAGGCTCAGGTTAGGCATAGGTTAAGGGTTGGGGTCAGAGGGTTATGGACAGGGTTACGGTCACGGTGTAGTAACGTTGGCTATTCACAACGAATGAGCTTCATTCACTGGACAAATTGGAGTGTAGCACTGAGGATTTACAACTCCAGACTAGGGAAATATTGAGAAATGTGCTTCACACACTAGGAACACATATTCCAATAGACTGAATGTCTGAACAGCACAATTTTGTCCCTGGGAAATGTTGTTCAAACAGCTGAGAACCGAGTGTGGCACTGTTTACATTTATTTTTCCCGTCAAAAGGAGTTGGCGTTTTCAGGAAAAGGTTTTGGTGAAACACTGCAAAACTCATTTTCGTAGAGCTATACAATAGTATGAAAGTATGGAGAACACTATGAAATCAAAATGGTAGTTGGGCTAGGGTCCCAAGAAGTGTATTTTGTGTGTATTTGTTTGTTTTTTAATATATCTTATTGACTTCTTACAGAGAGGAAAGCAGAGGGACAGAGAGCTGGAAACTATCGACCAGCTGCCTCCTCCTGCAAACACCCCCTGCCGGGGATGTGCCCGCAACCAATGGACGTGCCCTTGACCGGAATTCGAACCCGGGACCCTTCAGTCCGCAGACCGACGCTCTATCCACTGAGCCAAACCGGTTTCGGCTTATCCGAGTGGTGTTTTAACGTGCCTTTAAAAAGCCGGTATGACACCCGTGTTAAAAAGAAAACTCTCAGAGCTCAAAACAACGGACCAGGGGGATTTGTCAGAGTGACTCTAGAACTCCTGGAATACGTTTTCGAACCCGAACATCTCTACTGAATTTTGAAATACTGAGAATCTGTAACCAAAGCGCTGTGAAAGATAGGGTAGCCTTTCATGTGGTAATAAACGGTTAAAGTGCTGGTATATTTGTAATAAACGCTGTTTCACCAAATTGGAATTCACAAGGAAGGAGCTTGAGACACTGGAAGAGAGAGACCCCAACTCGGGAAATTCACAATGATAACCCAGGTTAATATCTAAGAAAGTGCCTCAAACGCTAGGAATACGTGAATAAAGGGCCTTAATATCTGTAACGCACTGTTTCCTGACAAGGAAATTGTGCTAAAGAACATAGAACCGAGTTGGATACTGGTTACATTTATACTTCAGGGCCATGAGTTGGCGTCTTTGAAAGAAGCCTGCTAAGGCCATGAAAGGGGAAGTGATGATGTCACCAAGGGGGGAGGGGCCACGTGGGCAGGTTCAATTGATCCCAGGTGATCATGCTTTGGCCAGGGGACCAGCTGGGAGTGACGATGTCACCGAGGTTCGTTGTGGTGTTAGGGTTAGAGAATTGGGGTTCTGGCTAGGGTTAGGGTTATGATAAGGGTTCGGGCTGGGTAGGGTTCAGGCTCAGGTTAGGCATAGGTTTAGGGTTGGGGTCAGAGTGTTAGGGACAGGGTTAGGTCACGTGTAGTAACGTTGGCTTTTCACAACGAATGAGCTTCATCACTGGACAAATTGGAGTGTAGCACTGAGGATTTACAACTCCAGACTAGGGAAATATTGAGAAATGTGCTTCACACACTAGGAACACATATTCCAATAGACTGAATGTCTGAACAGCACAATTTTGTCCCTGGGAAATGTTGTTCAAACAGCTGAGAACCGAGTGTGGCACTGTTTACATTTTATTTTTCCCGTCAAAAGGAGTTGGCGTTTTCAGGAAAAGGTTTTGGTGAAACACTGCAAAACTCATTTTCATAGAGCTATTGAATAGTATGAAAGTATGGAGAACACTATGAAATCAAAATGGTAGTTGGGCTAGGGTCCCAAGTAGTGTATTTTGTGTGTGTTTGTTTGTTTTTTAATATATCTTATTGACTTTTTACAGAGAGGAAAGCAGAGGGACAGAGAGCTGGAAACATATCGACCAGCTGCCTCCTCCTGCAAACACCCCCTGCCGGGGATGTGCCCGCAACCGATGGACGTGCCCTTGACCGGAATCTAACCCGGGACCCTTCAGTCCGCAGACCGACACTCTATCCACTGAGCCAAACCGGTTCGGCTTATCCGAGTGGTGTTTTAACGTGCCTTTAAAAAGCCCGTATGACACCCGTGTTAAAAAGAAAACTCTCAGAGCTCAAAACAACTGACCAGGGGGATTTGTCAGAGTGACTCTAGAACTCCTGGAATACGTTTTCGAACCCGAACATCTCTACTGAATTTTGAAATACTGAGAATCTGTAACCAAAGCGCTGTGAAAGGTAGGGTAGCCTTTCAAGTGGTAATAACGGTTAAAGTGCTGGTACATTTGTTATAAACGCTGTTTCACCAAATTGGAATTCACAAGGAAGGAGCTTGAGACACTGGAAGAGAGAGACCCCAACTCGGGAAATTCACAATGATAACCCAGGTTAATATCTAAGAAAGTGCTTCAAACGCTAGGAATACGTGAATAAAGGGCCTTAATATCTGTCACGCACTGTTTCCTGACAAGGAAATCGTGCTCAAAGAACATAGAACCGAGTTGGATACTGGTTACATTTATACTTCAGGGCCATGAGTTGGCGTCTTTGAAAGAAGCCTGCTAAGGCCATGAAAGCGGAGGTGATGATGTCACCAAGGGGGGAGGGCCACGTGGGCAGGTTCAATTGATCCCAGGTGATCATGCTTTGGCCAGGGGACCAGCTGGGAGTGACGATGTCACCGTGGTTCGATGTGGTGTTAGGGTTAGAGAATTGGGGTTCTGGCTAGGGTTAGGGTTACGATAAGGGTTCGGGCTGGGTAGGGTTCAGGCTCAGGTTAGGCATAGGTTAAGGGTTGGGGTCAGAGGGTTATGGACAGGGTTACGGTCACGGTGTAGTAACGTTGGCTATTCACAACGAATGAGCTTCATTCACTGGACAAATTGGAGTGTAGCACTGAGGATTTACAACTCCAGACTAGGGAAATATTGAGAAATGTGCTTCACACACTAGGAACACATATTCCAATAGACTGAATGTCTGAACAGCACAATTTGTCCCTGGGAAATGTTGTTCAAACAGCTGAGAACCGAGTGTGGCACTGTTTACATTTATTTTTCCCGTCAAAAGGAGTTGGCGTTTTCAGGAAAAGGTTTTGGTGAAACACTGCAAAACTCATTTTCGTAGAGCTATAGAATAGTATGAAAGTATGGAGAACACTATGAAATCAAAATGGTAGTTGGGCTAGGGTCCCAAGAGTGTATTTTGTGTGTATTTGTTTGTTTTTTAATATATCTTATTGACTTCTTACAGAGAGGAAAGCAGAGGGACAGAGAGCTGGAAACATATCGACCAGCTGCCTCCTCCTGCAAACACCCCCTGCCGGGGATGTGCCCGCAACCAATGGACGTGCCCTTGACCGGAATCAACCCGGGACCCTTAGTCCGCAGACCGACACTCTATCCACTGAGCCAAACCGGTTTTGGCTTATCCGAGTGGTGTTTTAACGTGCCTTTAAAAAGCCGGTATGACACCCGTGTTAAAAAGAAAACTCTCAGAGCTCAAAACAACGGACCAGGGGGATTTGTCAGAGTGACTCTAGAACTCCTGGAATACGTTTTCGAACCCGAACATCTCTACTGAATTTTGAAATACTGAGAATCTGTAACCAAAGCGCTGTGAAAGGTAGGGTAGCCTTTCAAGTGGTAATAACGGTTAAAGTGCTGGTACATTTGTTATAAACGCTGTTTCACCAAATTGGAATTCACAAGGAAGGAGCTTGAGACACTGGAAGAGAGAGACCCCAACTCGGGAAATTCACAATGATAACCCAGGTTAATATCTAAGAAAGTGCTTCAAACGTTAGGAATACGTGAATAAAGGGCCTTAATATCTGTCACGCACTGTTTCCTGACAAGGAAATCGTGCTCAAAGAACATAGAACCGAGTTGGATACTGGTTACATTTATACTTCAGGGCCATGAGTTGGCGTCTTTGAAAGAAGCCTGCTAAGGCCATGAAAGCGGAGGTGATGATGTCACCAAGGGGGGAGGGGCCACGTGGGCAGGTTCAATTGATCCCAGGTGATCATGCTTTGGCCAGGGGACCAGCTGGGAGTGACGATGTCACCGTGGTTCGATGTGGTGTTAGGGTTAGAGAATTGGGGTTCGGCTAGGGTTAGGGTTACGATAAGGGTTCGCGGCTGGGTAGGGTTCAGGCTCAGGTTAGGCATAGGTTAAGGGTTGGGGTCAGAGGGTTATGGACAGGGTTACGGTCACGGTGTAGTAACGTTGGCTATTCACAACGAATGAGCTTCATTCACTGGACAAATTGGAGTGTAGCACTGAGGATTTACAACTCCAGACTAGGGAAATATTGAGAAATGTGCTTCACACACTAGGAACACATATTCCAATAGACTGAATGTCTGAACAGCACAATTTTGTCCCTGGGAAATGTTGTTCAAACAGCTGAGAACCGAGTGTGGCACTGTTTACATTTATTTTTCCCGTCAAAAGGAGTTGGCGTTTTCAGGAAAAGGTTTTGGTGAAACACTGCAAAACTCATTTTTGTAGAGCTATAGAATAGTATGAAAGTATGGAGAACACTATGAAATCAAAATGGTAGTTGGGCTAGGGTCCCAAGAAGTGTATTTTGTGTGTATTTGTTTGTTTTTTAATATATCTTATTGACTTCTTACAGAGAGGAAAGCAGAGGGACATGAGAGCTGGAAACATATCGACCAGCTGCCTCCTCCTGCAAACACCCCCTGCCGGGGATGTGCCCGCAACCAATGGACGTGCCCTTGACCGGATTCGAACCCGGGACCCTTCAGTCCTCAGACCGACGCTCTATCCACTGAGCCAAACCGGTTTCGGCTTATCCGAGTGGTGTTTTAACGTGCCTTTAAAAAGCCGGTATGACACCCGTGTTAAAAAGAAAACTCTCAGAGCTCAAAACAACGGACCAGGGGGATTTGTCAGTGTGACTCTAGAACTCCTGGAATACGTTTTCGAACCCGAACATCTCTACTGAATTTTGAAATACTGAGAATCTGTAACCAAAGCGCTGTGAAAGGTAGGGTAGCCTTTCAAGTGGTAATAAAGGTTAAAGTGCTGGTATATTTGTTTATAAACGCTGTTTCACCAAATTGGAATTCACAAGGAAGGAGCTTGAGACACTGGAAGAGAGAGACCCCAACTCGGGAAATTCACAATGATAACCAGGTTAATATCTAAGAAAGTGCTTCAAACGCTAGGAATACGTGAATAAAGGGCCTTAATATCTGTCACGCACTGTTTCCTGACTAGGAAATCGTGCTCAAAGAACATAGACCCGAGTTGGATACTGGTTACATTAACTTCAGGGCCATGAGTTGGCGTCTTTGAAAGAAGCCTGCTAAGGCCATGAAAGCGGAGGTGATGATGTCACCAAGGGGGGAGGGCCACGTGGGCAGGTTCAATTGATCCCAGGTGATCATGCTTTGGCCAGGGGACCAGCTGGGAGTGACGATGTCACCGTGGTTCGATGTGGTGTTAGGGTTAGAGAATTGGGTTCGGCTAGGGTTAGGGTTACGATAAGGGTTCGGGCTGGGTAGGGTTCAGGCTCAGGTTAGGCATAGGTTAAGGGTTGGGGTCAGAGGGTTATGGACAGGGTTACGGTCACGGTGTAGTAACGTTGGCTATTCACAACGAATGAGCTTCATTCACTGGACAAATTGGAGTGTAGCACTGAGGATTTACAACTCCAGACTAGGGAAATATTGAGAAATGTGCTTCACACACTAGGAACACATATTCCAATAGACTGAATGTCTGAACAGCACAATTTTGTCCCTGGAAATGTTGTTCAAACAGCTGAGAACCGAGTGTGGCACTGTTTACATTTATTTTTCCCGTCAAAAGGAGTTGGCGTTTTCAGGAAAAGGTTTTGGTGAAACACTGCAAAACTCATTTTCGTAGAGCTATAAATAGTATGAAAGTATGGAGAACACTATGAAATCAAAATGGTAGTTGGGCTAGGGTCCCAAGAAGTGTATTTTTGTGTATTTGTTTGTTTTTTAATATATCTTATTGACTTCTTACAGAGAGGAAAGCAGAGGGACAGAGAGCTGGAAACATATCGACCAGCTGCCTCCTCCTGCAAACACCCCCTGCCGGGGATGTGCCCGCAACCAATGGACGTGCCCTTGACCGGAATCGAACCCGGGACCCTTCAGTCCCAGACCGACCTCTATCCACTGAGCCAAACCGGGTTTCGGCTTATCCGAGTGGTGTTTTAACGTGCCTTTAAAAAGCCGGTATGACACCCGTGTTAAAAAGAAAACTCTCAGAGCTCAAAACAACGGACCAGGGGGATTTGTCAGTGACTCTAGAACTCCTGGAATACGTTTTCGAACCCGAACATCTCTACTGAATTTTGAAATACTGAGAATCTGTAACCAAAGCGCTGTGAAAGGTAGGGTAGCCTTTCAAGTGGTAATAACGGTTAAAGTGCTGGTATATTTGTTATAAACGCTGTTTCACCAAATTGGAATTCACAAGGAAGGAGCTTGAGACACTGGAAGAGAGAGACCCCAACTCGGGAAATTCACAATGATAACCCAGGTTAATATCTAAGAAAGTGCTTCAAACGCTAGGAATACGTGAATAAAGGGCCTTAATATCTGTCACGCACTGTTTCCTGACAAGGAAATCGTGCTCAAAGAACATAGACCGAGTTGGATACTGGTTACATTTATACTTCAGGGCCATGAGTTGGCGTCTTTGAAAGAAGCCTGCTAAGGCCATGAAAGCGGAGGTGATGATGTCACCAAGGGGGGACGGGCCATGTGGGCAGGTTCAATTGATCCCAGGTGATCATGCTTTGGCCAGGGGACCAGCTGGGAGTGACGATGTCACCGTGGTTCGATGTGGTGTTAGGGTTAGAGAATTGGGGTTCCGGCTAGGGTTAGGGTTACGATAAGGGTTCGGGCTGGGTAGGGTTCAGGCTCAGGTTAGGCATAGGTTAAGGGTTGGGGTCAGAGGGTTATGGACAGGGTTACGGTCACGGTGTAGTAACGTTGGCTATTCACAACGAATGAGCTTCATTCACTGGACAAATTGGAGTGTAGCACTGAGGATTTACAACTCCAGACTAGGGAAATATTGAGAAATGTGCTTCACACACTAGGAACACATATTCCAATAGACTGAATGTCTGAACAGCACAATTTTGTCCCTGGGAAATGTTGTTCAAACAGCTGAGAACCGAGTGTGGCACTGTTTACATTTATTTTTCCCGTCAAAAGGAGTTGGCGTTTTCAGGAAAAGGTTTTGGTGAAACACTGCAAAACTCATTTTCTAGAGCTATACAATAGTATGAAAGTATGGAGAACACTATGAAAACAAAATGGTAGTTGGGCTAGGGTCCCAAGAAGTGTATTTTGTGTGTATTTGTTTGTTTTTTAATATATCTTATTGACTTCTTACAGAGAGGAAAGCAGAGGGACAGAGAGCTGGAAACATATCGACCAGCTGCCTCCTCCTGCAAACACCCCCTGCCGGGGATGTGCCCGCAACCGAAAGGTCGTGCCCTTGACCGGAATCTAACCCGGGACCCTTCAGTCCGCAGACCGACACTCTATCCACTGAGCCAAACCGGTTCGGCTTATCCGAGTGGTGTTTTAACGTGCCTTTAAAAAGCCGGTATGACACCCGTGTTAAAAAGAAAACTCTCAGAGCTCAAAACAACGGACCAGGGGGATTTGTCAGAGTGACTCTAGAACTCCTGGAATACGTTTTCGAACCCGAACATCTCTACTGAATTTTGAAATACTGAGAATCTGTAACCAAAGCGCTGTGAAAGGTAGGGTAGCCTTTCAAGTGGTAATAACGGTTAAAGTGCTGGTACATTTGTTATAAACGCTGTTTCACCAAATTGGAATTCACAAGGAAGGAGCTTGAGACACTGGAAGAGAGAGACCCCAACTCGGGAAATTCACAATGATAACCCAGGTTAATATCTAAGAAAGTGCTTCAAACGTTAGGAATACGTGAATAAAGGGCCTTAATATCTGTCACGCACTGTTTCCTGACAAGGAAATCGTGCTCAAAGAACATAGAACCGAGTTGGATACTGGTTACATTTATACTTCAGGGCCATGAGTTGGCGTCTTTGAAAGAAGCCTGCTAAGGCCATGAAAGCGGAGGTGATGATGTCACCAAGGGGGAGGGGCCACGTGGGCAGGTTCAATTGATCCCAGGTGATCATGCTTTGGCCAGGGGACCAGCTGGGAGTGACGATGTCACCCGTGGTTCGATGTGGGGTTAGGGTTAGAGAATTGGGGTTCTGGCTAGGGTTAGGGTTACGATAAGGGTTCCGGCTGGGTAGGGTTTCAGGCTCAGGTTAGGCATAGGTTAAGGGTTGGGGTCAGAGGGTTAGGGACAGGGTTACGGTCACGGTGTAGTAACGTTGGCTATTCACAACGAATGAGCTTCATTCACTGGACAAATTGGAGTGTAGCACTGAGGATTTACAACTCCAGACTAGGGAAATATTGAGAAATGTGCTTCACACACTAGGAACACATATTCCAATAGACTGAATGTCTGAACAGCACAATTTTGTCCCTGGGAAATGTTGTTCAAACAGCTGAGAACCGAGTGTGGCACTGTTTACATTTATTTTTCCCGTCAAAAGGAGTTGGCGTTTTCAGGAAAAGGTTTTGGTGAAACACTGCAAAACTCATTTTGTAGAGCTATAGAATAGTATGAAAGTATGGAGAACACTATGAAATCAAAATGGTAGTTGGCTAGGGTCCCAAGAAGTGTATTTTTGTGTATTTGTTTGTTTTTTAATATATCTTATTGACTTCTTACAGAGAGGAAAGCAGAGGGACATAGAGCTGGAAACATATCGACCAGCTGCCTCCTCCTGCAAACACCCCCTGCCGGGATGTGCCCGCAACCAATGGACGTGCCCTTGACCGGATTCGAACCCGGGACCCTTCAGTCCTCAGACCGACGCTCTATCCACTGAGCCAAACCGGTTTCGGCTTATCCGAGTGGTGTTTTAACGTGCCTTTAAAAAGCCGGTATGACACCCGTGTTAAAAAGAAAACTCTCAGAGCTCAAAACAACGGACCAGGGGATTTGTCAGTGTGACTCTAGAACTCCTGGAATACGTTTTCGAACCCGAACATCTCTACTGAATTTTGAAATACTGAGAATCTGTAACCAAAGCGCTGTGAAAGGTAGGGTAGCCTTTCAAGTGGTAATAAAGGTTAAAGTGCTGGTATATTTGTTATAAACGCTGTTTCACCAAATTGGAATTCACAAGGAAGGAGCTTGAGACACTGGAAGAGAGAGACCCCAACTCGGGAAATTCACAATGATAACCCAGGTTAATATCTAAGAAAGTGCTTCAAACGCTAGGAATACGTGAATAAAGGGCCTTAATATCTGTCACGCACTGTTTCCTGACAAGGAAATCGTGCTCAAAGAACATAGAACCCGAGTTGGATACTGGTTACATTTATACTTCAGGGCCATGAGTTGGCGTCTTTGAAAGAAGCCTGCTAAGGCCATGAAAGCGGAGGTGATGATGTCACCAAGGGGGGAGGGGCCACGTGGGCAGGTTCAATTGATCCCAGGTGATCATGCTTTGGCCAGGGGACCAGCTGGGAGTGACGATGTCACCGTGGTTCGATGTGGTGTTAGGGTTAGAGAATTGGGGTTCCGGCTAGGGTTAGGGTTACGATAAGGGTTCGGGCTGGGTAGGGTTCAGGCTCAGGTTAGGCATAGGTTAAGGGTTGGGGTCAGAGGGTTATGGACAGGGTTACGGTCACGGTGTAGTAACGTTGGCTATTCACAACGAATGAGCTTCATTCACTGGACAAATTGGAGTGTAGCACTGAGGATTTACAACTCCAGACTAGGAAATATTGAGAAATGTGCTTCACACACTAGGAACACATATTCCAATAGACTGAATGTCTGAACAGCACAATTTTGTCCCTGGGAAATGTTGTTCAAACAGCTGAGAACCGAGTGTGGCACTGTTTACATTTATTTTTCCCCGTCAAAAGGAGTTGGCGTTTTCAGGAAAAGGTTTTGGTGAAACACTGCAAAACTCATTTTCCTAGAGCTATACAATAGTATGAAAGTATGGAGAACACTATGAAAACAAAATGGTAGTTGGGCTAGGGTCCCAAGAAGTGTATTTTGTGTGTATTTGTTTGTTTTTTAATATATCTTATTGACTTCTTACAGAGAGGAAAGCAGAGGGACAGAGAGCTGGAAACATATCGACCAGCTGCCTCCTCCTGCAAACACCCCCTGCCGGGGATGTGCCCGCAACCAATGGACGTGCCCTTGACCGGAATCGAACCCGGGACCCTTCAGTCCGCAGACCGACGCTCTATCCACTGAGCCAAACCGGTTTCGGCTTATCCGAGTGGTGTTTTAACGTGCCTTTAAAAAGCCGGTATGACACCCGTGTTAAAAAGAAAACTCTCAGAGCTCAAAACAACGGACCAGGGGATTTGTCAGTAGTGACTCTAGAACTCCTGGAATACGTTTTCGAACCCGAACATCTCTACTGAATTTTGAAATACTGAGAATCTGTAACCAAAGCGCTGTGAAAGGTAGGGTAGCCTTTCAAGTGGTAATAAGGTTAAAGTGCTGGTAATTTGTTATAAACGCTGTTTCACCAAATTGGAATTCACAAGGAAGGAGCTTGAGACACTGGAAGAGAGAGACCCCAACTCGGGAAATTCACAATGATAACCCAGGTTAATATCTAAGAAAGTGCTTCAAACGTAGGAATACGTGAATAAAGGGCCTTAATATCTGTCACGCACTGTTTCCTGACAAGGAAATCGTGCTCAAAGAACATAGAACCGAGTTGGATACTGGTTACATTTATACTTCAGGGCCATGAGTTGGCGTCTTTGAAAGAAGCCTGCTAAGGCCATGAAAGCGGAGGTGATGATGTCACCAAGGGGGGAGGGCCACGTGGGCAGGTTCAATTGATCCCAGGTGATCATGCTTTGGCCAGGGACCAGCTGGGAGTGACGATGTCACCGTGGTTCGATGTGGTGTTAGGGTTAGAGAATTGGGGTTCTGGCTAGGGTTAGGGTTACGATAAGGGTTCCGGCTGGGTAGGGTTCAGGCTCAGGTTAGGCATAGGTTAAGGGTTGGGGTCAGAGGGTTAGGACAGGGTTACGGTCACGGTGTAGTAACGTTGGCTATTCACAACGAATGAGCTTCATTCACTGGACAAATTGGAGTGTAGCACTGAGGATTTACAACTCCAGACTAGGGAAATATTGAGAAATGTGCTTCACACACTAGGAACACATATTCCAATAGACTGAATGTCTGAACAGCACAATTTTGTCCCTGTGAAATGTTGTTCAAACAGCTGAGAACCGAGTGTGGCACTGTTTACATTTATTTTTCCCGTCAAAAGGAGTTGGCGTTTTCAGGAAAAGGTTTTGGTGAAACACTGCAAAACTCATTTTCGTAGAGCTATGAATAGTATGAAAGTATGGAGAACACTATGAAATCAAAATGGTAGTTGGGCTAGGGTCCCAAGTAAGTGTATTTTGTGTGTGTTTGTTTGTTTTTTAATATATCTTATTGACTTTTACAGAGAGGAAAGCAGAGGGACAGAGAGCTGGAAACATATCGACCAGCTGCCTCCTCCTGCAAACACCCCCTGCCGGGGATGTGCCCGCAACCGATGGTCGTGCCCTTGACCGGAATCTAACCCGGGACCCTTTAGTCCGCAGACCGACACTCTATCCACTGAGCCAAACCGGGTTCGGCTTATCCGAGTGGTGTTTTAACGTGCCTTTAAAAAGCCGGTATGACACCCGTGTTAAAAAGAAAACTCTCAGAGCTCAAAACAACGGACCAGGGGGATTTGTCAGAGTGACTCTAGAACTCCTGGAATACGTTTTCGAACCCGAACATCTCTACTGGAATTTGAAAACATGAGAATCTGTAACCAAAGCGCTGTGAAAGGTAGGGTAGCCTTTCAAGTGGTAATAAAGGTTAAAGTGCTGGTAATTTGTTATAAACGCTGTTTCACACCAATTGGAATTCACAAGGAAGGAGCTTGAGACACTGGAAGAGAGAGACCCCAACTCGGGAAATCACAATGATAACCCAGGTTAATATCTAAGAAAGTGCTTACAAACGCTAGGAATACGTGAATAAAGGCCTTAATAATCTGTCACGCACTGTTTCCTGACAGGAAATCGTGCTCAAAGAACATAGACCCGAGTTGGATACTGGTTACATTTATACTTCAGGCCATGAGTTGGCGTCTTTGAAAGAAGCCTGCTAAGGCCATGAAAAGCGGAGGTGATGAATGTCACTAAGGGGGACGGGCCATGTGGGCAGGTTCAATTGATCCCAGGTGATCATGCTTTGGCCAGGGACCAGCTGGAGTGACGGATGTCACCGTGGTTCGATGTGTGGTTAGGGTTAGAGAATTGGGGTTCGGCTAGGGTTAGGGTTACGATAAGGGTTCGGGCTGGGTAGGGTCAGGCTCAGGTTAGGCATAGGTTAAGGTTGGGTCAGAGGGTTATGGACAGGTTACGGTCACGGGTGTAGTAACGTTGGCTATTCACAACGAATGAGCTTCAATCACTGGACAAATTGGAGTGTAGCACTGAGGATTTACAACTCCAGACTAGGAAATATTGAGAAATGTGCTTCACACACTAGGAACACATATTCCAATAGACTGAATGTCTGAACAGCACAATTTGTCCCTGGGAAATGTTTTTCAAACAGCTGGAACCGAGTGTGGCACTGTTTACATTTATTTTTTGCAAAAAGGGGTTGGCGTTTTTTAGGAAAAGGGTTTTGGTGAAAAACTGCAAAACTATTTTTACCCATAAAAGTATGAAAGTAAGGGAAAAAA
>JAULJE010000128.1:0-42316 GCA_030846915.1 Cnephaeus nilssonii
TAGCCAACATTACTACACTGTGACCGTCGCCTGTCCCTAACCCTCTAACCCAAACCCTAAACCTAGCCCACACCTGAGCCTGGACCCTACCTAGCCAAAACCTTATCCTAACCCTAACCATGAACAGAGCCCCAATTCTCTAACCTAATACCAGAACTAATCTCGATGACGTCATCACTCCCGCTGGTCCCTGGCCAAATCATTATCACCTGGATCAATATAAGCCTGCCCACGTGGCCCCTCCCCTTGGTGACGTCATCACATCCGGTTTAATGGCCTAACCAGGCTTCTTTCAAAATCGCCAACTCATTTTCCCGGAATAATAAATGTAACCAGTATCCAACTCGGTTCTATGTTCTTTGAACACGATTTCCTTGTCAGGAAACAATGTGTTACAGATATTAAGGCCCTTTATTCACGTATTCCTAGTGTTTGAAGCACTGTCTTAGATATTAACCTAGGTTATCATTGTGAATTTCCCGAGTTGGAGTCTCTCTCTTCCAGTGTCTCAAGCTTTTTCATTGTGAATTCTAATTTGGTAAAACAACCTTTTTTACAAATATACCAGCACTTTCAACATTATGACCACTTGAACGTCTATCCTACCTTTCACAGCGCTTTGGATACAAATTCTCAGTATTCAAAATTCAGTAGAGATGTTCGGGTTCTAAAACGTATTCCAGGAGTTCTAGAGACACTCTGCCATTCCCCTGGTCTGTTGTTTTGAGCAATGAGACTTTTCATTTTAACATGGGTGTCATACGGCTTTTTAAAGGCACGTAAAACATTACTTGGAACCCCTAGCCTAACTAACATTTTTATTTCATAGTGTTCTCAATACTTTCATACTGTTCGATAGCTCTAGGAAAATGAGTTTTTCAGTGTTTCACCAAAACCTTTTCCCGAAAACGCCAACTCCTTTTGACAGGGAAAAATAAATGTAAACAGTGTCACACTCGCTTCTCAGCTGTTTGAACAAGATTTCCAGTGACAAAATTGTGCTGTTCAGATATTCAGTCTATTGGAATATGTATTCCTATTGTGTGAAGCACATTTCTAAATATTTCCCTAGTCTGGAGTCGTAAGTTCTGAGTGCTACCACCAAATTGTCCAGTGATTGAAGCTCATTCATTGTGAATAGCCAACATTACTAACTGTGACCGTAACCTGTCCCTAACCCTCTAACCCAAACCCTAAACCTAGCCCACACCTGAGCCTGGACCCTACCTAGCCCAAAACCTTATCCTAACCCTAACCATGAACAGAGCCCCAATTCTCTAACCCTAATACCAGAACTAATCTCGATGACGTCATCACTCCCAGCTGGTCCCCTGGCCAAATCATTATCACCTGGGATCAATTAAGCCTGCCCACGTGGCCCCACCCCCTTGGTGACGTCATCACATCCTGTTTAATGGCCTAACCAGGCTTCTTTCAAAATCGCCAACTCATTTTCCCGGAATAATAAATGTAACCAGTATCCAACTCGGTTCTATGTTCTTTGAACACGATTTCCTTGTCAGGAAACAATGTGTTACAGATATTAAGGCCCTTTATTCACGTATTCCTAGTGTTTGAAGCACTTTCTTAGATATTAACCTAGGTTATCATTGTGAATTTCCCGAGTTGGAGTCTCTCTCTTCCAGTGTCTCAAGCTTTTTCATTGTGAATTCTAATTTGGTAAAACAACCTTTTTTACAAATATACCAGCACTTTCAACATTATTACCACTTGACAGTCTATCCTACCTTTCACAGCGCTTTGGATACAAATTCTCAGTATTTCAAAATTCAGTAGAGATGTTCGGGTTCTAAAACGTATTCCAGGAGTTCTAGAGACACTCTGCCATTCCCCTGGTCTGTTGTTTTGAGCAATGAGACTTTTCATTTTAACACGGGTGTCATACCGGCTTTTTAAAGGCACAGTAAAAACATTACTTGGAACCCTAGCCTAACTAACATTTTTATTTCATAGTGTTCTCAATACTTTCATACTGTTCGATAGCTCTAGGAAAATGAGTTTTTCAGTGTTTCACCAAAACCTTTTCCCGAAAACGCCAACTCCTTTTGACGGGAAAAATAAATGTAAACAGTGTCACACTCGCTTCTCAGCTGTTTGACAAGATTTCCCAGTGACAAAATTGTGCTGTTCAGATATTCAGTCTATTGGAATATGTATTCCTATTGTGTGAAGCACATTTCTAAATATTTCCCTAGTCTGGAGTCGTAAGTTCTGAGTGCTACACACCAAATTGTCCAGTAATTGAAGCTCATTCATTGTGAATAGCCAACATTACTACACTGTGACCGTCAGCCTGTCCCTAACCCTCTAACCCATACCCTAAACCTAGCCCACACCTGAGCCTGGACCCTACCTAGCCCAAAACCTTATCCTAACCCTAACCATGAACAGAGCCCCAATTCTCTAACCCTAATACCAGAACTAATCTCGATGACGTCATCACTCCCAGCTGGTCCCCTGGCCAAATCATTATCACCTGGGATCAATTAAGCCTGCCCACGTGGCCCCTCCCCCTTGGTGACGTCATCACATCCGGTTTAATGGCCTAACCAGGCTTCTTTCAAAATCGCCAACTCATTGTCCCGGAATAATAAATGTAACCAGTATCCAACTCGGTTCTATGTTCTTTGAACACGATTTCCTTGTCAGGAAACAATGTGTTACAGATATTAAGGCCCTTTATTCACGAATTCCTAGTGTTTGAAGCACTTTCTTAGATATTAACCTAGGTTATCATTGTGAATTTCCCGAGTTGGAATCTCTCTCTTCCAGTGTCTGAAGCTTTTCATTGTGAATTGTAATTTGGTAAAACAACCTTTTTTACAAATATACCAGCACTTTCAACATTATGACCACTTGAACGTCTATCCTACCTTTCACAGCGCTTTGGATACAAATTCTCAGTATTGCAAAATTCAGTAGAGATGTTCGGGTTCTAAAACGTATTCCATGAGTTCTACAGACACTCTGCCATTCCCCTGGTCTGTTGTTTTGAGCAATGAGACTTTCTTTTTAACACGGGTGTCATACCGGCTTTTTAAAGGCACAGTAAAACATTACTTGGAACCCTAGCCTAACTAACATTTTTATTTCATAGTGTTCTCAATACTTTCATACTGTTCGATAGCTCTAGAAAATGAGTTTTTTTCAGTGTTTCACCAAAACCTTTTCCCGAAAACGACAACTCCTTTTGACGGGAAAAATAAATGTAAACAGTGTCACACTCGCTTCTCAGCTGTTTGAACAAGATTTCCCAGTGACAAAATTGTGCTGTTCAGATATTCAGTCTATTGGAATATGTATTCCTATTGTGTGAAGCACATTTCTAAATATTTCCCTAGTCTGGAGTCGTAAGTTCTGAGTGCTACACACCAAATTGTCCAGTGATTGAAGCTCATTCATTGTGAATAGCCAACATTACTACACTGTGACCGTCAGCCTGTCCCTAACCCTCTAACCCAAACCCTAAACCTAGCCCACACCTGAGCCTGGACCCTACCTAGCCCAAAACCTTATCCTAACCCTAACCATGAACAGAGCCCCAATTCTCTAACCCTAATACCAGAACTAATCTCGATGACGTCATCACTCCCAGCTGGTCCCCTGGCCAAATCATTATCACCTGGGATCAATTAAGCCTGCCCACGTGGCCCCTCCCCCTTGGTGACGTCATCACATCCGGTTTAATGGCCTAACCAGGCTTCTTTCAAAATCGCCAACTCATTTTCCCGGAATAATAAATGTAACCAGTATCCAACTCGGTTCTATGTTCTTTGAACACGATTTCCTTGTCAGGAAACAATGTGTTACAGATATTAAGGCCCTTTATTCACGTATTCCTAGTGTTTGAAGCACTTTCTTAGATATTAACCTAGGTTATCATTGTGAATTTCCCGAGTTGGAGTCTCTCTCTTCCAGTGTCTCAAGCTTTTTCATTGTGAATTCTAATTTGGTAAAACAACCTTTTTTAAAAATATACCAGCACTTTCAACATTATGACCACTTGAACGTCTATCCTACCTTTCACAGCGCTTTGGATACAAATTCTCAGTATTTCAAAATTCAGTAGAGATGTTCGGGTTCTAAAACGTATTCCAGGAGTTCTAGAGACACTCTGCCATTCCCCTGGTCTGTTGTTTTGAGCAATGAGACTTTTCATTTTAACATGGGTGTCATACGGCTTTTTAAAGGCACCATAAAACATTACTTGGAACCCTAGCCTAACTAACGTTTTTATTTCATAGTGTTCTCAATACTTTCATACTGTTCGATAGCTCTAGGAAAATGAGTTTTTCAGTGTTTCACCAAAACCTTTTCCCGAAAACGCCAACTCCTTTTGACGGGAAAAATAAATGTAAACAGTGTCACACTCGGTTCTCAGCTGTTTGAACAAGATTTCCCTGTGACAAAATTGTGTGTTCAGATATTCAGTCTATTGGAATATGTATTCCTATTGTGTGAAGCACATTTCTAAATATTTCCCTAGTCTGGAGTCGTAAGTTCTGAGTGCTACACACCAAATTGTCCAGTGATTGAAGCTCATTCATTGTGAATAGCCAACATTACTAACTGTGACCGTAAAGCCTGTCCCTAACCCTCTAACCCAAACCCTAAACCTAGCCCACACCTGAGCCTGGACCCTACCTAGCCCAAAACCTTATCCTAACCCTAACCATGAACAGAGCCCAATTCTCTAACCCTAATACCAGAACTAATCTCGATGACGTCATCACTCCCAGCTGGTCCCCTGGCCAAATCATTATCACCTGGGATCAATTAAGCCTGCCCACGTGGCCCCCCCCTTGTTGACGTCATCACATCCGGTTTAATGGCCTAACCAGGCTTCTTTCAAAATCGCCAACTCATTTTCCCGGAATAATAAATGTAACCAGTATCCAACTCGGTTCTATGTTCTTTGAACACGATTTCCTTGTCAGGAAACAATGTGTTACAGATATTAAGGCCCTTTATTCACGTATTCCTAGTGTTTGAAGCACTTTCTTAGATATTAACCTAGGTTATCATTGTGAATTTCCCGAGTTGGAGTCTCTCTCTTCCAGTGTCTCAAGCTTTTTCATTGTGAATTCTAATTTGGTAAAACAACCTTTTTTACAAATATACCAGCACTTTCAACATTATTACCACTTGACAGTCTATCCTACCTTTCACAGTGCTTTGGATACAAATTCTCAGTATTTCAAAATTCAGTAGAGATTTCGGGTTCTAAAACGTATTCCAGGAGTTCTAGAGACACTCTGCCATTCCCCTGGTCTGTTGTTTTGAGCAATGAGAGTTTTCATTTTAACACGGGTGTCATACCGGCTTTTTAAAGGCACAGTAAAACATTACTTGGAACCCTAGCCTAACTAACATTTTTATTTCATAGTGTTCTCAATACTTTCATACTGTTCGATAGCTCTAGGAAAATGAGTTTTTCAGTGTTTCACCAAAACCTTTTCCCGAAAACGCCAACTCCTTTTGACGGGAAAAATAAATGTAAACAGTGTCACACTCGCTTCTCAGCTGTTTGAGCAAGATTTCCAGTGACAAAATTGTGCTGTTCAGATATTCAGTCTATTGGCATATGTATTCCTATTGTGTGAAGCACATTTCTAAATAGTTCCCTAGTCTGGAGTCGTAAGTTCTGAGTGCTACACACCAAATTGTCCAGTAATTGAAGCTCATTCATTGTGAATAGCCAACATTACTACACTGTGACCGTCAGCCTGTCCCTAACCTCTAACCCATACCCTAAACCTAGCCCACACCTGAGCCTGGACCCTACCTAGCCCAAAACCTTATCCTAACCCTAACCATGAACAGAGCCCCAATTCTCTAACCCTAATACCAGAACTAATCTCGATGACGTCATCACTCCAGCTGTTCCCCTGGCCAAATCATTATCACCTGGGATCAATTAAGCCTGCCCACGTGGCCCCTCCCCCTTGGTGACGTCATCACATCCAGTTTAATGGCCTAACCTGGCTTCTTTCAAAATCGCCAACTCATTTTCCCGGAATAATAAATGTAACCAGTATCCAACTCGGTTCTATGTTCTTTGAACACGATTTCCTTGTCAGGAAACAATGTGTTACAGATATTAAGGCCCTTTATTCACGAATTCCTAGTGTTTGAAGCACTTTCTTAGATATTAACCTAGGTTATCATTGTGAATTTCCCGAGTTGGAATCTCTCTCTTCCAGTGTCTGAAGCTTTTTCATTGTGAATTGTAATTTGGTAAAACAACCTTTTTTACAAATATACCAGCACTTTCAACATTATGACCACTTGAACGTCTATCCTACCTTTCACAGCGCTTTGGATACAAATTCTCAGTATTGCAAAATTCAGTAGAGATGTTCGGGTTCTAAAACGTATTCCATGAGTTCTACAGACACTCTGCCATTCCCCTGGTCTGTTGTTTTGAGCAATGAGACTTTTCTTTTTAACACGGGTGTCATACCGGCTTTTTAAAGGCACAGTAAAACATTACTTGGAACCCTAGCCTAACTAACATTTTTATTTCATAGTGTTCTCAATACTTTCATACTGTTCGATAGCTCTAGAAAATGAGTTTTTCAGTGTTTCACCAAAACCTTTTCCCGAAAACGACAACTCCTTTTGACGGGAAAAATAAATGTAAACAGTGTCACACTCGCTTCTCAGCTGTTTGAACAAGATTTCCCAGTGACAAAATTGTGCTGTTCAGATATTCAGTCTATTGGAATATGTATTCCTATTGTGTGAAGCACATTTCTAAATATTCCCTAGTCTGGAGTCGTAAGTTCTGAGTGCTACACACCAAATTGTCCAGTGATTGAAGCTCATTCATTGTGAATAGCCAACATTACTACACTGTGACCGTCAGCCTGTCCCTAACCCTCTAACCCATACCCTAAACCTAGCCCACACCTGAGCCTGGACCCTACCTAGCCCAAAACCTTATCCTAACCCTAACCATGAACAGAGCCCCAATTCTCTAACCCTAATACCAGAACTAATCTCGATGACGTCATCACTCCCAGCTGGTCCCCTGGCCAAATCATTATCACCTGGGATCAATTAAGCCTGCCCACGTGGCCCCTCCCCCTTGGTGACGTCATCACATCCGGTTTAATGGCCTAACCAGGCTTCTTTCAAAATCGCCAACTCATTTTCCCGGAATAATAAATGTAACCAGTATCCAACTCGGTTCTATGTTCTTTGACACGATTTCCTTGTCAGGAAACAATGTGTTACAGATATTAAGGCCCTTTATTCACGTATTCCTAGTGTTTGAAGCACTTTCTTAGATATTAACCTAGGTTATCATTGTGAATTTCCCGAGTTGGAGTCTCTCTCTTCCAGTGTCTCAAGCTTTTTCATTGTGAATTCTAATTTGGTAAAACAACCTTTTTTACAAATATACCAGCACTTTCAACATTATGACCACTTGAACGTCTATCCTACCTTTCACAGCGCTTTGGATACAAATTCTCAGTATTCAAAATTCAGTAGAGATGTTCGGGTTCTAAAACGTATTCCATGAGTTCTAGAGACACTCTGCCATTCCCCTGGTCTGTTGTTTTGAGCAATGAGACTTTTCTTTTAACACGGGTGTCATACCGGCTTTTTAAAGGCACAGTAAAACATTACTTGGAACCCTAGCCTAACTAACATTTTTATTTCATAGTGTTCTCAATACTTTCATACTGTTCGATAGCTCTAGGAAAATGAGTTTTTCAGTGTTTCACCAAAACCTTTTCCCGAAAACGCCAACTCCTTTTGACGGAAAAATAAATGTAAACAGTGTCACACTCGCTTCTCAGCTGTTTGAACAAGATTTCCCAGTGACAAAATAGTGCTGTTCAGATATTCAGTCTATTGGAATATGTATTCCTATTGTGTGAAGCACATTTCTAAATATTTCCCTAGTCTGGAGTCGTAAGTTCTGAGTGCTACACACCAAATTGTCCAGTGATTGAAGCTCATTCATTGTGAATAGCCAACATTACTAAACTGTGACCGTAACCTGTCCCTAACCCTCTAACCCAAACCCTAAACCTAGCCCACACCTGAGCCTGGACCCTACCTAGCCCAAAACCTTATCCTAACCCTAACCATGAACAGAGCCCCAATTCTCTAACCCTAATACCAGAACTAATCTCGATGACGTCATCACTCCCAGCTGGTCCCCTGGCCAAATCATTATCACCTGGGATCAATTAAGCCTGCCCACGTGGCCCCCCCCCTTGTGACGTCATCACATCCTGTTTAATGGCCTAACCAGGCTTCTTTCAAAATCGCCAACTCATTGTCCCGGAATAATAAATGTAACCAGTATCCAACTCGGTTCTATGTTCTTTGAACACGATTTCCTTGTCAGGAAACAATGTGTTACAGATATTAAGGCCCTTTATTCACGATATCCTAGTGTTTGAAGCACTTTCTTAGATATTAACCTAGGTTATCATTGTGAATTTCCCGAGTTGGAGTCTCTCTCTTCCAGTGTCTCAAGCTTTTTCATTGTGAATTCTAATTTGGTAAAACAACCTTTTTTACAAATATACCAGCACTTTCAACATTATTACACTTGACAGTCTATCCTACCTTTCACAGCGCTTTGGATACAAATTCTCAGTATTTCAAAATTCAGTAGAGATGTTCGGGTTCTAAAACGTATTCCAGGAGTTCTAGAGACACTCTGCCATTCCCCTGGTCTGTTGTTTTGAGCAATGAGACTTTTCATTTTAACACGGGTGTCATACCGGCTTTTTAAAGGCACAGTAAAACATTACTTGGAACCCTAGCCTAACTAACATTTTTATTTCATAGTGTTCTCAATACTTTCATACTGTTCGATAGCTCTAGGAAAATGAGTTTTTCAGTGTTTCACCAAAACCTTTTCCCGAAAACGCCAACTCCTTTTGACGGGAAAAATAAATGTAAACAGTGTCACACTCGCTTCTCAGCTGTTTGAACAAGATTTCCCAGTGACAAATAGTGCTGTTCAGATATTCAGTCTATTGGAATATGTATTCCTATTGTGTGAAGCACATTTCTAAATATTTCCCTAGTCTGGAGTCGTAAGTTCTGAGTGCTACACACCAAATTGTCCAGTGATTGAAGCTCATTCATTGTGAATAGCCAACATTACTACACTGTGACCGTAACCCTGTCCCTAACCCTCTAACCCAAACCCTAAACCTAGCCCACACCTGAGCCTGAAAGCTACCTAGCCCAAAACCTTATCCTAACCCTAAACCATGAACAGAGCCCCAATTCTCTAACCCTAATACCAGAACTAATCTCGATGACGTCATCACTCCCAGCTGGTCCCCTGGCCAAATCATTATCACCTGGGATCAATTAAGCCTGCCCACGCGGCCCCTCCCCCTTGGTGACGTCATCACATCCGGTTTAATGGCCTAACCAGGCTTCTTTCAAAATCGCCAACTCATGTCCCGGAATAATAAATGTAACCAGTATCCAACTCGGTTCTATGTTCTTTGAACACGATTTCCTTGTCAGGAAACAATGTGTTACAGATATTAAGGCCCTTTATTCACGTATTCCTAGTGTTTGAAGCACTTTCTTAGATATTAACCTAGGTTATCATTGTGAATTTCCCGAGTTGGAGTCTCTCTCTTCCAGTGTCTCAAGCTTTTTCATTGTGAATTCTAATTTGGTAAAACAACCTTTTTTAAAATATACCAGCACTTTCAACATTATTAACACTTGACAGTCTATCCTACCTTTCACAGCGCTTTGGATACAAATTCTCAGTATTTTAAAATTCAGTAGAGATGTTCGGGTTCTGAAACGTATTCCAGGAGTTCTAGAGACACTCTGCCATTCCCCTGGTCTGTTGTTTTGAGCAATGAGACTTTTCATTTTAACACGGGTGTCATACCGGCTTTTTAAAGGCACAGTTAAAACATTACTTGGAACCCTAGCCTAACTAACATTTTTATTTCATAGTGTTCTCAATACTTTCATACTGTTCGATAGCTCTAGGAAAATGAGTTTTTCAGTGTTTCACCAAAACCTTTTCCCGAAAAACGCCAACTCCTTTTGACGGGAAAAATAAATGTAAACAGTGTCACACTCGCTTCTCAGCTGTTTGAACAAGATTTCCCAGTGACAAATAGTGCTGTTCAGATATTCAGTCTATTGGAATATGTATTCCTATTGTGTGAAGCACATTTCTAAATATTTCCCTAGTCTGGAGTCGTAAGTTCTGAGTGCTACACACCAAATTGTCCAGTGATTGAAGCTCATTCATTGTGAATAGCCAACATTACTAAACTGTGACCGTAACCCTGTCCCTAACCCTCTAACCCAAACCCTAAACCTAGCCCACACCTGAGCCTGAAAGCTACCTAGCCCAAAACCTTATCCTAACCCATAACCATGAACAGAGCCCCAATTCTCTAACCCTAATACCAGAACTAATCTCGATGACGTCATCACTCCCAGCTGGTCCCCTGGCCAAATCATTATCACCTGGGATCAATTAAGCCTGCCCACGCGGCCCCTCCCCTTGGTGACGTCATCACATCCGGTTTAATGGCCTAACCAGGCTTCTTTCAAAATCGCCAACTCATGGTCCCGGAATAATAAATGTAACAGTATCCAACTCGGTTCTATGTTCTTTGAACACGATTTCCTTGTCAGGAAACAATGTGTTACAGATATTAAGGCCCTTTATTCACGTATTCCTAGTGTTTGAAGCACTTTCTTAGATATTAACCTAGGTTATCATTGTGAATTTCCCGAGTTGGAGTCTCTCTCTTCCAGTGTCTCAAGCTTTTTCATTGTGAATTCTAATTTGGTAAAACAACCTTTTTTAAAATATACCAGCACTTTCAACATTATTAACACTTGACAGTCTATCCTACCTTTCACAGCGCTTTGGATACAAATTCTCAGTATTTTAAAATTCAGTAGAGATGTTCGGGTTCTGAAACGTATTCCAGGAGTTCTAGAGACACTCTGCCATTCCCCTGGTCTGTTGTTTTGAGCAATGAGACTTTTCATTTTAACACGGGTGTCATACCGGCTTTTTAAAGGCACATTAAAACATTACTTGAACCCTAGCCTAACTAACATTTTTATTTCATAGTGTTCTCAATACTTTCATACTGTTCGATAGCTCTAGGAAAATGAGTTTTTCAGTGTTTCACCAAAACCTTTTCCCGAAAACGCCAACTCCTTTTGACGGGAAAAATAAATGTAAACAGTGTCACACTCGCTTCTCAGCTGTTTGAACAAGATTTCCCAGTGAAAAATAGTGCTGTTCAGATATTCAGTGTATTGGAATATGTATTCCTATTGTGTGAAGCACATTTCTAAATATTTCCCTAGTCTGGAGTCGTAAGTTCTGAGTGCTACACACCAAATTGTCCAGTGATTGAAGCTCATTCATTGTGAATAGCCAACATTACTAAACTGTGACCGTAACCCTGTCCCTAACCCTCTAACCCAAACCCTAAACCTAGCCCACACCTGAGCCTGAAAGCTACCTAGCCCAAAACCTTATCCTAACCCTAACCATGAACAGAGCCCCAATTCTCTAACTCTAATACCAGAACTAATCTCGATGACGTCATCACTCCCAGCTGGTCCCCTGGCCAAATCATTATCACCTGGGATCAATTAAGCCTGCCCACGCGGCCCCTCCCCCTTGGTGACGTCATCACATCTGTTTAATGGCCTAACCAGGCTTCTTTCAAAATCGCCAACTCATGTCCCGGAATAATAAATGTAACCAGTATCCAACTCGGTTCTATGTTCTTTGAACACGATTTCCTTGTCAGGAAACAATGTGTTACAGATATTAAGGCCCTTTATTCACGTATTCCTAGTGTTTGAAGCACTTTCTTAGATATTAACCTAGGTTATCATTGTGAAATTTCCCGAGTTGGAGTCTCTCTCTTCCAGTGTCTCAAGCTTTTTCATTGTGAATTCTAATTTGGTAAAACAACCTTTTTTTAAAAATATACCAGCACTTTCAACATTATTAACACTTGACAGTCTATCCTACCTTTCACAGCGCTTTGGATACAAATTCTCAGTATTTTAAAATTCAGTAGAGATGTTCGGGTTCTGAAACGTATTCCAGGAGTTCTAGAGACACTCTGCCATTCCCCTGGTCTGTTGTTTTGAGCAATGAGACTTTTCATTTTAACACGGGTGTCATACCGGCTTTTTAAAGGCACAGTAAAACATTACTTGGAACCCTAGCCTAACTAACATTTTTATTTCATAGTGTTCTCAATACTTTCATACTGTTCGATAGCTCTAGGAAAATGAGTTTTTCAGTGTTTCACCAAAACCTTTTCCCGAAAACGCCAACTCCTTTTGACGGGAAAAAATAAATGTAAACAGTGTCACACTCGCTTCTCAGCTGTTTGAACAAGATTTCCAGTGACAAATAGTGCTGTTCAGATATTCAGTCTATTGGAATATGTATTCCTATTGTGTGAAGCACATTTCTAAATATTTCCCTAGTCTGGAGTCGTAAGTTCTGAGTGCTACACACCAAATTGTCCAGTGATTGAAGCTCATTCATTGTGAATAGCCAACATTACTAACTGTGACCGTAACCCTGTCCCTAACCCTCTAACCCAAACCCTAAACCTAGCCCACACCTGAGCCTGAAAGCTACCTAGCCCAAAACCTTATCCTAACCCTAACCATGAACAGAGCCCCAATTCTCTAACCCTAATACCAGAACTAATCTCGATGACGTCATCACTCCCAGCTGGTCCCCTGGCCAAATCATTATCACCTGGGATCAATTAAGCCTGCCCACGGGCCCCTCCCCTTGGTGACGTCATCACATCCGGTTTAATGGCCTAACCAGGCTTCTTTCAAAATCGCCAACTCATGTCCCGGAATAATAAATGTAACAGTATCCAACTCGGTTCTATGTTCTTTGAACACGATTTCCTTGTCAGGAAACAATGTGTTACAGATATTAAGGCCCTTTATTCACGTATTTCCTAGTGTTTGAAGCACTTTCTTAGATATTAACCTAGGTTATCATTGTGAATTTCCCGAGTTGGAGTCTCTCTCTTCCAGTGTCTCAAGCTTTTTCATTGTGAATTCTAATTTGGTAAAACAACCTTTTTTACAAATATACCAGCACTTTCAACATTATTACACTTGACAGTCTATCCTACCTTTCACAGCCTTTGGATACAAATTCTCAGTATTTTAAAATTCAGTAGAGATGTTCGGGTTCTGAAACGTATTCCAGGAGTTCTAGAGACACTCTGCCATTCCCCTGGTCTGTTGTTTTGAGCAATGAGACTTTTCATTTTAACACGGGTGTCATACGGCTTTTTAAAGGCACAGTAAAACATTACTTGGAACCCTAGCCTAACTAACATTTTTATTTCATAGTGTTCTCAATACTTTCATACTGTTCGATAGCTCTAGGAAAATGAGTTTTTCAGTGTTTCACCAAAACCTTTTCCCGAAAACGCCAACTCCTTTTGACGGGAAAAATAAATGTAAACAGTGTCACACTCGCTTCTCAGCTGTTTGAACAAGATTTCCCAGTGAAAAATAGTGCTGTTCAGATATTCAGTGTATTGGAATATGTATTCCTATTGTGTGAAGCACATTTCTAAATATTTCCCTAGTCTGGAGTCGTAAGTTCTGAGTGCTACACACCAAATTGTCCAGTGATTGAAGCTCATTCATTGTGAATAGCCAACATTACTAAACTGTGACCGTAACCCTGTCCCTAACCTCTAACCCAAACCCTAAACCTAGCCCACACCTGAGCCTGAAAGCTACCTAGCCAAAACCTTATCCTAACCCTAACCATGAACAGAGCCCCAATTCTCTAACCTAATACCAGAACTAATCTCGATGACGTCATCACTCCCAGCTGGTCCCCTGGCCAAATCATTATCACCTGGGATCAATTAAGCCTGCCCACGCGGCCCCTCCCCTTGGTGACGTCATCACATCGTTTAATGGCCTAACCAGGCTTCTTTCAAAATCGCCAACTCATTGTCCCGGAATAATAAATGTAACAGTATCCAACTCGGTTCTATGTTCTTTGAACACGATTTCCTTGTCAGGAAACAATGTGTTACAGATATTAAGGCCCTTTATTCACTTATTCCTAGTGTTTGAAGCACTTTCTTAGATATTAACCTAGGTTATCATTGTGAATTTCCCGAGTTGGAGTCTCTCTCTTCCAGTGTCTCAAGCTTTTTCATTGTGAATTCTAATTTGGTAAAACAACCTTTTTTAAAAATATACCAGCACTTTCAACATTATTAACACTTGACAGTCTATCCTACCTTTCACAGCTTTGGATACAAATTCTCAGTATTTAAAATTCAGTAGAGATGTTCGGGTTCTGAAAACGTATTCCAGGAGTTCTAGAGACACTCTGCCATTCCCCTGGTCTGTTGTTTTGAGCAATGAGACTTTTCATTTTAACACGGGTGTCATACCGGCTTTTTAAAGGCACATTAAACATTACTTGGAACCCTAGCCTAACTAACATTTTTATTTCATAGTGTTCTCAATACTTTCATACTGTTCGATAGCTCTAGGAAAATGAGTTTTTCAGTGTTTCACCAAAACCTTTTCCCGAAAACGCCAACTCCTTTTGACGGGAAAAATAAATGTAAACAGTGTCACACTCGCTTCTCAGCTGTTTGAACAAGATTTCCCAGTGACAAAATAGTGCTGTTCAGATATTCAGTCTATTGGAATATGTATTCCTATTGTGTGAAGCACATTTCTAAATATTTCCCTAGTCTGGAGTCGTAAGTTCTGAGTGCTACAATCAAATTGTCCAGTGATTGAAGCTCATTCATTGTGAATAGCCAACATTACTAAACTGTGACCGTAACCCTGTCCCTAACCCTCTAACCCAAACCCTAAACCTAGCCACACCTGAGCCTGAAAGCTACCTAGCCCAAAACCTTATCCTAACCCTAACCATGAACAGAGCCCCAATTCTCTAACTCTAATACCAGAACTAATCTCGATGACGTCATCACTCCCAGCTGGTCCCCTGGCCAAATCATTATCACCTGGGATCAATTAAGCCTGCCCACGCGGCCCCTCCCCTTGGTGACGTCATCACATCCGGTTTAATGGCCTAACCAGGCTTCTTTCAAAATCGCCAACTCATAGTCCCGGAATAATAAATGTAACCAGTATCCAACTCGGTTCTATGTTCTTTGAACACGATTTCCTTGTCAGGAAACAATGTGTTACAGATATTAAGGCCCTTTATTCACGTATTCCTAGTGTTTGAAGCACTTTCTTAGATATTAACCTAGGTTATCATTGTTTATTTCCCGAGTTGGAGTCTCTCTCTTCCAGTGTCTCAAGCTTTTTCATTGTGAATTCTAATTTGGTAAAACAACCTTTTTTACAAATATACCAGCACTTTCAACATTATTACCACTTGACAGTCTATCCTACCTTTCACAGTGCTTTGGATACAAATTCTCAGTTTTCAAAATTCAGTAGAGATGTTCGGGTTCTAAAACGTATTCCAGGAGTTCTAGAGACACTCTGCCATTCCCCTGGTCTGTTGTTTTGAGCAATGAGACTTTTCATTTTAACACGGGTGTCATACCGGCTTTTTAAAGGCACAGTAAAACATTACTTGGAACCCTAGCCTAACTAACATTTTTATTTCATAGTGTTCTCAATACTTTCATACTGTTCGATAGCTCTAGGAAAATGAGTTTTTCAGTGTTTCACCAAAACCTTTTCCCGAAAACGCCAACTCCTTTTGACGGGAAAAATAAATGTAAACAGTGTCACACTCGCTTCTCAGCTGTTTGAACAAGATTTCCCAGTGACAAATAGTGCTGTTCAGATATTCAGTCTATTGGAATATGTATTCCTATTGTGTGAAGCACATTTCTAAATATTTCCCTAGTCTGGAGTCGTAAGTTCTGAGTGCTACACACCAAATTGTCCAGTGATTGAAGCTCATTCATTGTGAATAGCCAACATTACTACACTGTGACCGTCAGCCTGTCCCTAACCCTCTAACCCAAACCCTAAACCTAGCCCACACCTGAGCCTGGACCCTACCTAGCCCAAAACCTTATCCTAACCCTAACCATGAACAGAGCCCCAATTCTCTAACCCTAATACCAGAAATAATCTCGATGACATCATCACTCACAGCTGGTCCCCTGGCCAAATCATTATCACCTGGGATCAATTAAGCCTGCCCACGTGGCCCCTCCCCCTTGGTGACGTCATCACATCCGGTTTAATGGCCTAACCAGGCTTCTTTCAAAATCGCCAACTCATGGTCCCGGAATAATAAATGTAAGCAGTATCCAACTCGGTTCTATGTTCTTTGAACACGATTTCCTTGTCAGGAAACAATGTGTTACAGATATTAAGGCCCTTTATTCACGTATTCCTAGTGTTTGAAGCACTTTCTTAGATATTAACCTAGGTTATCATTGTGAATTTCCCGAGTTGGAGTCTCTCTCTTCCAGTGTCTCAAGCTTTTTCATTGTGAATTCTAATTTGGTAAAACAACCTTTTTTAAAAATATACCAGCACTTTCAACATTATTAACACTTGACAGTCTATCCTACCTTTCACAGCGCTTTGGATACAAATTCTCAGTATTTTAAAATTCAGTAGAGATGTTCGGGTTCTGAAACGTATTCCAGGAGTTCTAGAGACACTCTGCCATTCCCCTGGTCTGTTGTTTTGAGCAATGAGACTTTTCATTTTAACACGGGTGTCATACCGGCTTTTTAAAGGCACATTAAAACATTACTTGGAACCCTAGCCTAACTAACATTTTTATTTCATAGTGTTCTCAATACTTTCATACTGTTCGATAGCTCTAGGAAAATGAGTTTGTCAGTGTTTCACCAAAACCTTTTCCCAAAAACGCCAACTCCTTTTGACGGGAAAAATAAATGTAAACAGTGTCACACTCGCTTCTCAGCTGTTTGAACAAGATTTCCCAGTGACAAATAGTGCTGTTCAGATATTCAGTCTATTGGAATATGTATTCCTATTGTGTGAAGCACATTTCTAAATATTTCCCTAGTCTGGAGTCGTAAGTTCTGAGGGCTACACACCAAATTGTCCAATGATTGAAGCTCATTCATTGTGCATAGCCAACATTACTAAACTGTGACCGTAACCCTGTCCCTAACCCTCTAACCCAAACCCTAAACCTAGCCCACACCTGAGCCTGAAAGCTACCTAGCCCAAAGCCTTATCCTAACCCAAACCACGAACAGAGCCCCAATTCTCTAACCCTAATACCAGAACTAATCTCGATGACGTCATCACTCCCAGCTGGTCCCCTGGCCAAATCATTATCACCTGGGATCAATTAAGCCTGCCCACGCGGCCCCTCCCCCTTGGTGACGTCATCACATCCGGTTTAATGGCCTAACCAGGCTTCTTTCAAAATCGCCAACTCATAGTCCCGGAATAATAAATGTAACCAGTATCCAACTCGGTTCTATGTTCTTTGAACACGATTTCCTTGTCAGGAAACAATGTGTTACAGATATTAAGGCCCTTTATTCACGTATTCCTAGTGTTTGAAGCACTTTCTTTGATATTAACCTAGGTTATCATTGTTTATTTCCCGAGTTGGAGTCTCTCTCTTCCAGTGTCTCAAGCTTTTTCATTGTGAATTCTAATTTGGTAAAACAACCTTTTTTACAAATATACCAGCACTTTCAACATTATTACCACTTGACAGTCTATCCTACCTTTCACAGTGCTTTGGATACAAATTCTCAGTTTTCAAAATTCAGTAGAGATGTTCGGGTTCTAAAACGTATTCCAGGAGTTCTAGAGACACTCTGCCATTCCCCTGGTCTGTTGTTTTGAGCAATGAGACTTTTCATTTTAACACGGGTGTCATACCGGCTTTTTAAAGGCACAGTAAAACATTACTTGGAACCCTAGCCTAACTAACATTTTTATTTCATAGTGTTCTCAATACTTTCATACTGTTCGATAGCTCTAGGAAAATGAGTTTTTCAGTGTTTCACCAAAACCTTTTCCCGAAAACGCCAACTCCTTTTGACGGGAAAAATAAATGTAAACAGTGTCACACTCGCTTCTCAGCTGTTTGAACAAGATTTCCCAGTGACAAATAGTGCTGTTCAGATATTCAGTCTATTGGAATATGTATTCCTATTGTGTGAAGCACATTTCTAAATATTTCCCTAGTCTGGAGTCGTAAGTTCTGAGTGCTACACACCAAATTGTCCAGTGATTGAAGCTCATTCATTGTGAATAGCCAACATTACTACACTGTGACCGTACCTGTCCCTAACCCTCTAACCCAAACCCTAAACCTAGCCCACACCTGAGCCTGAAACTACCTAGCCCAAACCTTATCCTAACCCAACCATGAACAGAGCCCCAATTCTCTAACCCTAATACCAGAACTAATCTCGATGACGTCATCACTCCCAGCTGGTCCCTGGCCAAATCATTATCACCTGGGATCAATTAAGCCTGCCCACGGGCCCCTCCCCCTTGGTGACGTCATCACATCCGTTTAATGGCCTAACCAGGCTTCTTTCAAAATCGCCAACTCATGTCCCGGAATAATAAATGTAACAGTATCCAACTCGGTTCTATGTTCTTTGAACACGATTTCTTGTCAGGAAACAATGTGTTACAGATATTAAGGCCCTTTATTCACGTATTCCTAGTGTTTGAAGCACTTTCTTAGATATTAACCTAGGTTATCATTGTTATTTCCCGAGTTGGAGTCTCTCTCTTCCAGTGTCTCAAGCTTTTTCATTGTGAATTCTAATTTGGTAAAACAACCTTTTTTACAAATATACCAGCACTTTCAACATTATTAACACTTGACAGTCTATCCTACCTTTCACAGCCTTTGGATACAAATTCTCAGTATTTTAAAATTCAGTAGAGATGTTCGGGTTCTAAACGTATTCCAGGAGTTCTAGAGACACTCTGCCATTCCCCTGGTCTGTTGTTTTGAGCAATGAGACTTTTCATTTTAACACGGGTGTCATACCGGCTTTTTAAAGGCACAGTAAAACATTACTTGGAACCCTAGCCTAACTAACATTTTTATTTCATAGTGTTCTCAATACTTTCATACTGTTCGATAGCTCTAGGAAAATGAGTTTTTCAGTGTTTCACCAAAACCTTTTCCCGAAAACGCCAACTCCTTTTGACGGGAAAAATAAATGTAAACAGTGTCACACTCGCTTCTCAGCTGTTTGAACAAGATTTCCCAGTGACAAATAGTGCTGTTCAGATATTCAGTCTATTGGAATATGTATTCCTATTGTGTGAAGCACATTTCTAAATATTTCCCTAGTCTGGAGTCGTAAGTTCTGAGGCTACACACCAAATTGTCCAGTGATTGAAGCTCATTCATTGTGAATAGCCAACATTACTAACTGTGACCGTACCTGTCCCTAACCCTCTAACCCAAACCCTAAACCTAGCCCACACCTGAGCCTGAAAGCTACCTAGCCCAAACCTTATCCTAACCCAACCATGAACAGAGCCCCAATTCTCTAACCCTAATACCAGAACTAATCTCGATGACGTCATCACTCCAGCTGGTCCCCTGGCCAAATCATTATCACCTGGATCAATTAAGCCTGCCCACGCGGCCCCTCCCCTTGGTGACGTCATCACATCCGGTTTAATGGCCTAACCAGGCTTCTTTCAAAATCGCCAACTCATGTCCCGGAATAATAAATGTAACAGTATCCAACTCGGTTCTATGTTCTTTGAACACGATTTCCTTGTCAGGAAACAATGTGTTACAGATATTAAGGCCCTTTATTCACGTATTCCTAGTGTTTGAAGCACTTTCTTAGATATTAACCTAGGTTATCATTGTTTAATTTCCCGAGTTGGAGTCTCTCTCTTCCAGTGTCTCAAGCTTTTTCATTGTGAATTCTAATTTGGTAAAACAACCTTTTTTACAAATATACCAGCACTTTCAACATTATTAACACTTGACAGTCTATCCTACCTTTCACAGCGCTTTGGATACAAATTCTCAGTATTTTAAAATTCAGTAGAGATGTTCGGGTTCTAAAACGTATTCCAGGAGTTCTAGAGACACTCTGCCATTCCCCTGGTCTGTTGTTTGAGCAATGAGACTTTTCATTTTAACACGGGTGTCATACCGGCTTTTTAAAGGCACAGTTAAAACATTACTTGGAACCCTAGCCTAACTAACATTTTTATTTCATAGTGTTCTCAATACTTTCATACTGTTCGATAGCTCTAGGAAAATGAGTTTTTCAGTGTTTCACCAAAACCTTTTCCCGAAAAACGCCAACTCCTTTTGACGGGAAAAATAAATGTAAACAGTGTCACACTCGCTTCTCAGCTGTTTGAACAAGATTTCCCAGTGACAAATAGTGCTGTTCAGATATTCAGTCGTATTGGAATATGTATTCCTATTGTGTGAAGCACATTTCTAAATATTTCCCTAGTCTGGAGTCGTAAGTTCTGAGGCTACACACCAAATTGTCCATGATTGAAGCTCATTCATTTGATAGCCAACATTACTAAACTGTGCCGTAACCCTGTCCTAACCCTCTAACCCAAACCCTAAACCTAGCCCACACCTGAGCCTGAAAGCTACCTAGCCCAAAACCTTATCCTAACCCTAACCATGAACAGAGCCCAATTCTCTAACCTAATACCAGAACTAATCTCGATGACGTCATCACTCCCAGCTGGTCCCCTGGCCAAATCATTATCACCTGGGATCAATTAAGCCTGCCCACGCGGCCCCTCCCCCTTGGTGACGTCATCACATCGGTTAATGGCCTAACCAGGCTTCTTTCAAAATCGCCAACTCATAGTCCGGAATAATAAATGTAACAGTATCCAACTCGGTTCTATGTTCTTTAACGATTTCCTTGTCAAAACATGTATGATAGATAAGGCCCTTTAATTCACGTTATTCCTGTGTTCGAACACTTTCTTAATAACCCGTTTAGCATTGTAATTTCAGAGTGGGTCTCTCTCTTCAGTGTTAACTTTTTCATGTGAAAATTGGTAAAACATCCTTTTTTAAATTACCAGTTTACACATTATTACATTACAGTCTATCCTATTTCCAGTGCTTATACAAATTCTCAGTTTTAAATTCAGTAAGATGTTCGGTTCTAAACGTATTCAGGAGTTCTAGAACCTCTGCCATTCCCCTGTCTGCTGTTTTGAGCTGGACTTTCATTTAACACGTGTCATACCTTTTTAAGCACATAAAACCTACTTAACCCTAAGCCTAACTAATTTTATTCATATGTTCTCAACTTTCATACTGTTCATAGCCTGGAAAATAGTTTTTCATGTTCCCAACCTTTTCCAACGCCAACTCTTTTGCAACGGAAAAATAAATGTAACAGGTCCACATCGTTCAGCTGTTTGACAAGATTTCGTGACAAATATGCTGTTCAGAATTCAGTCATAATAAGTATTTACTATTTGTGTTGAAGCATTCTAATATTTCCTGTTGGATTGTAATTTCGAGTTCGAACCTTTCCAGTGTTGAAGTCATTTCATTGTGAATACCAAATTATAAACTTGACTAAATCCTGTCCTAACCTCTAAACCAACCTAAACTAGCCACACCTGAGCCTGGAACTAGCCAAAACTTATCCTAAAACAAACATGAACGGCCCCAATTCTTAACCTAATCCAGAAATCTCGATGCCGTCATCCTCTCAGCGTGCCATTCATTATCACCGGGATCATAAGCCTGCACGGCCCTCCCCCCTTGGACGCTACTAACATTTTTTTTTAAATGTTCTCATACTTTCATATGTCAACTCATGTCCCGGAAAAGTAAATAGTTTTCATGTTCTAAACCTTTTCCCGATAAGCAACATTTGACGGAAAATTAACTGTACAGTCATCCTGTTTAAGCTTTGTTTTGTAACATGATTTCCCAGTGGATCTTGCTTTCAGTTTCAGCTTTTATTGTATTCTATTGTTGAAGAATTCAATTTTACAATTAGTCAGAGTTAACTTGATTGACTACACACCTAATTTCCATTTGATAAATTCCAGTTATTTCATAGAATTCGGGTTCTAAACTTTCCAGGGTCTAAGACCTCTACCCAACCCTTCTTGTCTTACACAGCTGAACTCCATTTTCAAAGCTTTCCTAACCAAGGCTTTTTAAAGGCCCTCAATCTTACCTGGAACCAACTATAACTAACATTTTATTCATATGTTCTCAATACTTTCATATGTTCGATAGCTCTAGGAAAATGGTTTTCAGTGTTTCACCAACCTTTCCCAAACGCAACTCCTTGACGGGAAAATAAATGTAAACATGTCCACTCGCTTCTCACTGTTGAACAAGATTTCCCAGTGACAATAGTGCTGTCAGATATTCAGTCTATTGAATATGTTCCTATTGTGTAGCACATTTCTAAATATTTCCCTAGTCTGAGTCGTAAGTTTGGGCTACACACAAATTGTCATGATTGAAGGCCTAACTAACATTTTTATTTCATAGTGTTCTCAATACTTTCATACTGTTCGATAGCTCTAGGAAAATGAGTTTTTCAGTGTTTCACCAAAACCTTTTCCCAAAAACGCCAACTCCTTTTGACGGGAAAAATAAATGTAAACAGTGTCACACTCGCTTCTCAGCTGTTTGAACAAGATTTCCCAGTGACAAATAGTGCTGTTCAGATATTCAGTCTATTGGAATATGTATTCCTATTGTGTGAAGCACATTTCTAAATATTTCCCTAGTCTGGAGTCGTAAGTTCTGAGGGCTACACACCAAATTGTCCAATGATTGAAGCTCATTCATTGTGAATAGCCAACATTACTAAACTGTGACCGTAACCCTGTCCCTAACCCTCTAACCCAAGCCCTAAACCTAGCGCACACCTGAGCCTGAAAGCTACCTAGCCCAAAACCTTATCCTAACCCTAACCATGAACAGAGCCCCAATTCTCTAACTCTAATACCAGAACTAATCTCGATGACGTCATCACTCCCAGCTGGTCCCCTGGCCAAATCATTATCACCTGGGATCAATTAAGCCTGCCCACGCGGCCCCTCCCCCTTGGTGACGTCATCACATCCGGTTTAATGGCCTAACCAGGCTTCTTTCAAAATCGCCAACTCATAGTCCCGGAATAATAAATGTAACCAGTATCCAACTCGGTTCTATGTTCTTTGAACACGATTTCCTTGTCAGGAAACAATGTGTTACAGATATTAAGGCCCTTTATTCACGTATTCCTAGTGTTTGAAGCACTTTCTTTGATATTAACCTAGGTTATCATTGTTTATTTCCCGAGTTGGAGTCTCTCTCTTCCAGTGTCTCAAGCTTTTTCATTGTGAATTCTAATTTGGTTAAAACAACCTTTTTTACAAATATACCAGCACTTTCAACATTATTACCACTTGACAGTCTATCCTACCTTTCACAGTGCTTTGGATACAAATTCTCAGTTTTTCAAAATTCAGTAGAGATGTTCGGGTTCTAAACGTATTCCAGGAGTTCTAGAGACACTCTGCCATTCCCCTGGTCTGTTGTTTTGAGCAATGAGACTTTTCATTTTAACACGGGTGTCATACCGGCTTTTTAAAGGCACAGTAAAACATTACTTGGAACCCTAGCCTAACTAACATTTTTATTTCATAGTGTTCTCAATACTTTCATACTGTTCGATAGCTCTAGGAAAATGAGTTTTTCAGTGTTTCACCAAAACCTTTTCCCGAAAACGCCAACTCCTTTTGACGGGAAAAATAAATGTAAACAGTGTCACACTCGCTTCTCAGCTGTTTGAACAAGATTTCCCAGTGACAAATAGTGCTGTTCAGATATTCAGTCTATTGGAATATGTATTCCTATTGTGTGAAGCACATTTCTAAATATTTCCCTAGTCTGGAGTCGTAAGTTCTGAGTGCTACACACCAAATTGTCCAGTGATTGAAGCTCATTCATTGTGAATAGCCAACATTACTACACTGTGACCGTCAGCCTGTCCCTAACCCTCTAACCCAAACCCTAAACCTAGCCCACACCTGAGCCTGGACCCTACCTAGCCCAAAACCTTATCCTAACCCTAACCATGAACAGAGCCCCAATTCTCAACCTATACGAAATCTCATGACTCTACTCCAGCTGGCCCTGCCAAATCATATCACCTGTCAATTAAGCGCCCGGCCCCCTTGTGACTCATACATCGTTATGCCTAACGGCTCTTAATCGCCACCATGTCCGAAAAATGTAACTACCAACTCGTTCTAGTTCTTGACACGATTTCCTGTAGGAAACAATGTGTTAAGATATTAAGCCCTTTATCACGTATCTAGTTGAAGCCTTTGATATAACTGGTTACATTGTAATTCCCATGAGCTCTCTCTTCAGTTCAACTTTCATTGGATCAATTGGTAACAACCTTTTTAAATATCCACTTATTATACACTAAGTCTTCCTACCTCACAGTTGAACAATCTCTTTTAAATCTAGAGTTGTAAGTATTCCGATTTAGACTCTGCTCCGTCTTTTGAGCAAGACTTTCATTTAAGGTCATACCGGCTTTTAAGGACATAACATACTTGAACCCCTACTAACATTTTTATTCATATGTCCAATTCAACGTTCGACTCTAGAATGTTTTCAGTGTTTCACCACTTTTCCAAGCCACTCCTTTGACGGAAAAAAAAGTAAACTGCACTCGCTTCTCCGTTGAACAAGTTTCCTGCAAATTGCTGTTCAATTCGTTATGGAATATATTCCTATTGTTGAAGCACTTCTAAAATTCCATCTGAGTGTATCGAGCTACACACAAATTGTCCATGATGAAATAATAGCCAACATTACTAACTGTACCGTACCTGTCCCTAACCCTCTAACCCAAACCCTAAACCTAGCCCACACTGGCTAACACCTAGCCCAAACCTTATCCTAACCCACCATAACAAGCCAATTCTCTAACCCTATACAGAACAATCTCATGACGTCACACTCCAGCTGGTCCCCTGGCCAAATCATTATCACCTGGGATCAATTAACCTGCCACGCGGCCCCTCCCCTTGGTGACGTCATCACATCGTTTAATGCCTACCAGCTTCTTTCAAAATCGCCAACTCATGTCCCGAATAAAATGTAACCAGTATCCAACTCGTTCTATGTTCTTGAACACGATTCCTTGTCAGGAAACATGTGTTACGATATTAAGCCCTTTATTCACGTATCCTAGTGTTTGAAGCACTTTCTTGATATTAACCTAGGTTATCATTGTAATTCCATTGAGTTCTCCTTCCAGTCTCAGCTTTCATTGTGAATTCTAATTTGTAAACAACCTTTTAAATATACCAGCACTTTCAACATTATACACTTGACAGTCTCCTACCTTCACAGGCTTTGATACAAATTCTCAGTTTAATTCAGTAGAGATGTCGGGTTCTAACTATTCCAGGAGTCTAGAGAACTCTGCATCCCTGGTCTGTTGTTTTGAGCAAGAACTTTTCATTTAACACGGGTGCAACGGCTTTTAAAGGCACATAAAACATTACTTGGAACCCTAGCCAACTAACATTTATTTCAAGTGTTCTCAATACTTTCATACTGTTCGATAGCTTAGAAAATGAGTTTTTCAGTGTTCACCAAACTTTTCCCAAAACGCCAACCCTTTGACGGAAAAATAAATTAAACAGTGTCACACTCGCTTCTCACTGTTGAACAAGATTTCCCGTACAAATAGTGCTGTTCAATTCAGTTATTGAATATGTATTCTATTGTGTGAAGCACATTCTAATATTTCCCTAGTCTGAGTCTAAGTCTAGTGCTACACACCAAATTGTCCATGATTGAAGCTCATCATTGTGAATAGCCAACATACTAACGTGACGTACCTGTCCTAACCCTCTAACCCAACCCTAAACCAGCCCACACCTACCGACTACCTAGCCCAAACCTTATCCTAACCAACCATGAACAGAGCCCCAATTCCTAACCCTAATCCAAATAATCATGACTCATCACTCCACTGTCCTGGCCAATCATTACACCTGGATCAATTAGCCTGCCCACGGCCCTCCCCCTTGGTGACGTCACACATCCGTTATGGCCTAACAGCTTCTTCAAATCGCCAACTCATGTCCGGAATAAAAATGTAACAGTATCCAACTCGGTTCTATGTTCTTTGAACACGATTTCCTTGTCAGAAACATGTGTACAGATATTAAGGCCTTTATTCACGTATTCCTATGTTTGAGCACTTTCTAGATTAACTAGGTTATCTTGTGAATTTCCCGAGTTGGAGTCTCTCTCTCAGTTCTAGCTTTTTCATGTGAATTCTAATTGGTAAAACACTTTTAAATATACCACACTTTCACATTATTAACACTTGAAGCATCCACCTTTCACAGGCTTTGGATACAATTCATTTAATTCAGTAGAGATGTCGGTTCTAACGATTCAGGAGTTCTAGAGACACTCGCCATTCCCCTGGTCTGTTGTTTGAGCAATGAACTTTTATTTAACACGGTGTCATACCGGTTTAAAGCACATAAAACATACTTGAACCCTAGCCTAACTAACATTTTATTCATATTTCTCATACTTTCACGTTCGATACTCTAGGAAAATGAGTTTTCATGTTTCACCAAAACCTTTCCAAAACGCAACTCTTTGACGGGAAATAAATGTAAACATGTCACACTCGCTTCTCAGCTGTTGAACAAGATTCCCAGTGACAAATAGTGCTGTCAATAATAGCCAACATTACTAAACTGTGACCGTAACCCTGTCCCTAACCCTCTAACCCAAACCCTAAACCTAGCCCACACCTGAGCCTGAAAGCTACCTAGCCCAAAACCTTATCCTAACCCTAACCATGAACAGAGCCCCAATTCTCTAACCCTAATACCAGAACTAATCTCGATGACGTCATCACTCCAGCTGGTCCCCTGGCCAAATCATTATCACCTGGGATCAATTAAGCCTGCCCACGGGCCCCTCCCCCTTGGTGACGTCATCACATCCGGTTTAATGGCCTAACCAGGCTTCTTTCAAAATCGCCAACTCATAGTCCCGGAATAATAAATGTAACCAGTATCCAACTCGGTTCTATGTTCTTTGAACACGATTTCCTTGTCAGGAAACAATGTTTACAGATATTAAGGCCCTTTATTCACGTATTCCTAGTGTTTGAAGCACTTTCTTAGATATTAACCTAGGTTATCATTGTGAATTTCCCGAGTTGGAGTCTCTCTCTTCCAGTGTCTCAAGCTTTTTCATTGTGAATTCTAATTTGGTAAAACAACCTTTTTACAAATATACCAGCACTTTCAACATTATTAACACTTGACAGTCTATCCTACCTTTCACAGCGCTTTGGATACAAATTCTCAGTATTTTAAAATTCAGTAGAGATGTTCGGGTTCTAAACGTATTCCAGGAGTTCTAGAGACACTCTGCCATTCCCCTGGTCTGTTGTTTTGAGCAATGAGACTTTTCATTTTAACACGGGTGTCATACCGGCTTTTTAAAGGCACATTAAAACATTACTTGGAACCCTAGCCTAACTAACATTTTTATTTCATAGTGTTCTCAATACTTTCATACTGTTCGATAGCTCTAGGAAAATGAGTTTTTTCAGTGTTTCACCAAAACCTTTTCCCGAAAACGCCAACTCCTTTTGACGGGAAAAATAAATGTAAACAGTGTCACACTCGCTTCTCAGCTGTTTGAACAAGATTTCCCAGTGACAAATAGTGCTGTTCAGATATTCAGTGTATTGGAATATGTATTCCTATTGTGTGAAGCACATTTCTAAATATTTCCCTAGTCTGGAGTCGTAAGTTCTGAGTGCTACACACCAAATTGTCCATGATTGAAGCTCATTCATTGTGAATAGCCAACATTACTAAACTGTGACCGTAACCCTGTCCCTAACCCTCTAACCCAAACCCTAAACCTAGCCCACACCTGAGCCTGAAGCTACCTAGCCCAAAACCTTATCCTAACCCTAACCATGAACAGAGCCCCAATTCTCTAACCCTAATACCAGAACTAATCTCGATGACGTCATCACTCCCAGCTGGTCCCCTGGCCAAATCATTATCACCTGGGATCAATTAAGCCTGCCCACGTGGCCCCTCCCCCTTGGTGACGTCATCACATCCGGTTTAATGGCCTAACCAGGCTTCTTTCAAAATCGCCAACTCATAGTCCCGGAATAATAAATGTAACCAGTATCCAACTCGGTTCTATGTTCTTTGAACACGATTTCCTTGTCAGGAAACAATGTGTTACAGATATTAAGGCCCTTTATTCACGTATTCCTAGTGTTTGAAGCACTTTCTTAGATATTAACCTAGGTTATCATGTGAATTTCCCGAGTTGGAGTCTCTCTCTTCCAGTGTCTCAAGCTTTTTCATTGTGAATTCTAATTTGGTAAAACAACCTTTTTAAAAATACCAGCCTTTCAACATTATTAACACTTGACAGTTATCCTACCTTCACAGCCTTGGATACAAATCTCAGTATTTTAAAATTCAGTAGAGATGTTCGGGTTCTAAACGTATTCCAGGAGTTCTAGAGACACTCTGCCATTCCCTGGTCTGTGTTTTGAGCAATGAGACTTTTCATTTTAACACGGGTGTCATCAGGCTTTTTAAAGGCACAGTAAAACATTACTTGGAACCCTGCTAACTAACATTTTTATTTCATAGTGTTCTCATACTTTATACTGTTCGATAGCTCTAGGAAAATGATTTTTCAGTGTTTCACCAAAACCTTTCCCGAAAACGCCAACTCTTTTGACGGGAAAATAAATGTAAACAGTGTCACACTCGCTTCTCAGCTTTTGAACAAGATTTCCCAGTGAAAATAGTGCTGTTCATATTAGTTATTGGATATTATTCTATTGTGTGAAGCACATTTCTAAATATTTCCTAGTCTGGAGTCGTAAGTTCTGAGTGCTACACACCAAATTGTCCAGTGATTGAAGCTCATTCATGTGAATAGCCAACATTACTAAACTGTGACCGTAACCCTGTCCCTAACCCTCTAACCCAAACCCTAAACCTAGCCCACACCTGAGCCTGAAAGCTACCTAGCCCAAACCTTATCCTAACCCAACCATGAACAGAGCCCCAATTCTCTAACCTAATACCAGAACTAATCTCGATGACGTCATCACTCCCAGCTGGTCCCCTGGCCAAATCATTATCACCTGGGATCAATTAAGCCTGCCCACGGGCCCCTCCCCCTTGGTGACGTCATCACATCCGGTTTAATGGCCTAACCAGGCTTCTTTCAAAATCGCCAACTCATGTCCCGGAATAATAAATGTAACCAGTATCCAACTCGGTTCTATGTTCTTTGAACACGATTTCCTTGTCAGGAAACAATGTGTTACAGATATTAAGGCCCTTTATTCACGTATTCCTAGTGTTTGAAGCACTTTCTTAGATATTAACCTAGGTTATCATTGTGAATTTCCCGAGTTGGAGTCTCTCTCTTCCAGTGTCTCAAGCTTTTTCATTGTGAATTCTAATTTGGTAAAACAACCTTTTTTAAAAATATACCAGCACTTTCAACATTATTAACACTTGACAGTCTATCCTACCTTTCACAGCGCTTTGGATACAAATTCTCAGTATTTTAAAATTCAGTAGAGATGTCGGGTTCTGAAACGTATTCCAGGAGTTCTAGAGACACTCTGCCATTCCCTGGTCTGTTGTTTTGAGCAATGAACTTTTATTTAACACGGTGTCATACCGGCTTTTTAAAGGCACATTAAAACATTACTTGGAACCCTAGCCTAACTAACATTTTTATTTCATAGTGTTCTCAATACTTTCATACTGTTCGATAGCTCTAGGAAAATGAGTTTTTCAGTGTTTCACCAAAACCTTTTCCCAAAACGCCACTCCTTTTGACGGGAAAAATAAATGTAAACAGTGTCACACTCGCTTCTCAGCTGTTTGAACAAGATTCCCAGTGACAAATAGTGCTGTTCAGATATTCAGTTATTGGAATATGTATTCCTATTGTGTGAAGCACATTTCTAAATATTTCCTAGTCTGGAGTCGTAAGTTCTGAGTGCTACAACCAAATTGTCCATGATTGAAGCTCATTCATGTGAATAGCCAACATTACTAAACTGTGACCGTAACCCTGTCCCTAACCTCTAACCCAAACCCTAAACCTAGCCACACCTGAGCCTGAAAGCTACCTAGCCCAAAACCTTATCCTAACCCTAACCATGAACAGAGCCCCAATTCTCTAACTCTAATACCAGAACTAATCTCGATGACGTCATCACTCCCAGCTGGTCCCCTGGCCAATCATTATCACCTGGGATCAATTAAGCCTGCCCACGCGGCCCCTCCCCCTTGGTGACGTCATCACATCGTTTAATGGCCTAACCAGGCTTCTTTCAAAATCGCCAACTCATGTCCCGGAATAATAAATGTAACAGTATCCAACTCGGTTCTATGTTCTTTGAACACGATTTCCTTGTCAGGAAACAATGTGTTACAGATATTAAGGCCCTTTATTCACTATTCCTAGTGTTTGAAGCACTTTCTTAGATATTAACCTAGGTTATCATTGTGAATTTCCCGAGTTGGAGTCTCTCTCTTCCAGTGTCTCAAGCTTTTTCATTGTGAATTCTAATTTGGTAAAACAACCTTTTTTAAAAATATACCAGCTTCAACATTATTAACACTTGACAGTCTATCCTACCTTTCACAGCACTTTGGATACAAATTTCAGTATTTTAAAATTAGTAGATGTTCGGGTTCTAAAACGTATTCCAGGAGTTCTAGCACCCTGCGTATTGACATGGACTTTTTTGTAGCAATGGACTTTCATTTTAACAGGTGCATAACATTCTTTAAACGGCAAACTAACATTATTCATTGGAACCAATCTAACTAACATTTTTTATAGCTGTCTCAATACTTTCATATGTTCGATAGCTCAGAAAACTTTTTCCAGTGTTCACCAAAACTTTTCCGAAAACGCCAATCGTTTACGGAAAAATAAATGTAACAAGACCTCGCTTCTCAGCTGTTTGAACAAATTTCCGTGCAAATTAGGCTGTTAGATATTCAGTCTATTGAATATGTATTCCATTTTAAAGCACATTGAATATATGTTCTAGTGCTAACTAATTCACATAATTCATATTTGAAGCCATTCATTTGAATGAGCCACATTCCTAACTTAACCCAACCCTATCCCACCCTACCCAACCCTAACCTAGCCCACACCTGAGCCTAACTACCTAACCCAAATTATCCAACCCAACCATAAAAGCCCCAATCTCTAACTCTAATACCAACAATCTCGATGACGTCCCCCCAATCGGTCCCTGGGCAAATTAACTGCCTCGGCTTACCCTGCACGGGCCCATCCCTTGGTGAGCCAACCGGTTTTAAATGGCCAACGCTTCCTGAAAATAAATCAACCATTCCTATTATGTACAACCATCTTGTCAGTACTTTGAACGATTTTGAAACATTTAGTTACAGATATTACCATTTTACACTATTCTGTTTTGAAGCATTTCTTGTATTCCCAGTGAGTTATCATTTCATTTCCGAGCTTTTTCATTGTGTCAACTTTTTTACTTTAATTAATTAAACAACTTTTTAACATATTACCAGACTTCAACATTATTACCACTTGCGTCACTCCTTGATCAAATCTCGTTTGGAAAACAGAATTTCGTTCTAAAATCAGTATGAGTTCGGTTCTAAACGATTCCTGATTCTAGGACACTTTGCATTCGGATTTTTTTTGAGCATGGTTCTTCTTTTAAAGGCGTAACAGGTTTTAAAACATAAACTTAACTTGAACCCTAGCCTAACTACATTTATTATTTCATAGTGTTCTCAATACTTTCTACTGTTCAATAGCTCTAGAAAATGAGTTTTTCAGTGTTTCAACCAAAACTTTTCCAAACGCCAACTCCTTTTGACGGAAAAATAAATGTAAACAGTGTACACTCGCTTCTCAGTGTTTGAACAGATTTCCCAGTGACAAATAGTGCTGTTCAATATTCAGTCTATTGAATATGTATTCCTATTGTGTGAAGCACATTTCTAAAATATTTCCTAGTCTGGAGTCGTAAGTTCTGAGTGCTACACACCAAATTGTCCAGTGATTGAAGCTCATCATTGTAAGCCAACATTACTACACTGTGACCTAACCCTGTCCCTAACCCTCTAACCCAAACCTAAACCTAGCCCACCCTGACCTGAACTAGCCCAAACTTATCCTAACCCTAACCTGAACAGAGCCCCAATTCTCTAACCCTAAACCAGAATAATCTCGATGACGTCATCCTCCAGCTGGTCCCCTGGCCAAATCATTATCACCTGGGATCAATTAAGCCTGCCCAGTGGCCCCTCCCCCTGGTGACGTCATCACATCCGGTTTAATGGCCTAACCAGCTCTTTCAAAATCGCCAATCATGTCCGGAATAATAAATGTAAGCAGTATCCAACTCGGTTCTATGTTCTTTGAACACGATTTCCTTGTCGGAACATTTCTCGTTTCAGTGGGCCTCAATTTTATTCCTGATTCTAACTTTTTAGAATAACCTTGTTTACATATAATTCCGACTTAGCATTCTCTCTCTTCCAGTGTCTCAAGCTTTTTCATTGTGAATTCTAATTTGGTAAAACAACCTTTTTTAAAATATACCAGCACTTTCAACATTATTAACACTTGACAGTCTATCCTACCTTTCACAGCGCTTTGGATACAAATTCTCAGTATTTTAAAATTCAGTAGAGATGTTCGGGTTCTGAAACGTATTCCAGGAGTTCTAGAGACACTCTGCCATTCCCCTGGTCTGTTGTTTTGAGCAATGAGACTTTTCATTTTAACACGGGTGTCATACCGGCTTTTTAAAGGCACATTAAAACATTACTTGGAACCCTAGCCTAACTAACATTTTTATTTCATAGTGTTCTCAATACTTTCATACTGTTCGATAGCTCTAGGAAAATGAGTTTTTCAGTGTTTCACCAAAACCTTTTCCCGAAAACGCCAACTCCTTTTGACGGGAAAAATAAATGTAAACAGTGTCACACTCGCTTCTCAGCTGTTTGAACAAGATTTCCCAGTGAAAAATAGTGCTGTTCAGATATTCAGTTATTGGAATATGTATTCCTATTGTGTGAAGCACATTTCTAAATATTCCCTAGTCTGGAGTCGTAAGTTCTGAGTGCTACACACCAAATTGTCCAGTGATTGAAGCTCATTCATTGTGAATAGCCAACATTACTAAACTGTGACCGTAACCCTGTCCCTAACCCTCTAACCCAAACCCTAAACCTAGCCCACACCTGAGCCTGAAAGCTACCTAGCCCAAAACCTTATCCTAACCCTAACCATGAACAGAGCCCCAATTCTCTAACCCTAATACCAGAACTAATCTCGATGACGTCATCACTCCCAGCTGGTCCCCTGGCCAAATCATTATCACCTGGGATCAATTAAGCCTGCCCACGGGCCCCTCCCCCTTGGTGACGTCATCACATCCGGTTTAATGGCCTAACCAGGCTTCTTTCAAAATCGCCAACTCATGTCCCGGAATAATAAATGTAACCAGTATCCAACTCGGTTCTATGTTCTTTGAACACGATTTCCTTGTCAGGAAACAATGTGTTACAGATATTAAGGCCCTTTATTCACGTATTCCTAGTGTTTGAAGCACTTTCTTAGATATTAACCTAGGTTATCATTGTGAATTTCCCGAGTTGGAGTCTCTCTCTTCCAGTGTCTCAAGCTTTTTCATTGTGAATTCTAATTTGGTAAAACAACCTTTTTTAAAATATACCAGCACTTTCAACATTATTAACACTTGACAGTCTATCCTACCTTTCACAGCGCTTTGGATACAAATTCTCAGTATTTAAAATTCAGTAGAGATGTTCGGGTTCTGAAACGTATTCCAGGAGTTCTAGAGACACTCTGCCATTCCCCTGGTCTGTTGTTTTGAGCAATGAGACTTTTCATTTTAACACGGGTGTCATACCGGCTTTTTAAAGGCACATAAAACATTACTTGGAACCCTAGCCTAACTAACATTTTTATTTCATAGTGTTCTCAATACTTTCATACTGTTCGATAGCTCTAGGAAAATGAGTTTTTCAGTGTTTCACCAAAACCTTTTCCCGAAAAACGCCAACTCCTTTTGACGGGAAAAATAAATGTAAACAGTGTCACACTCGCTTCTCAGCTGTTTGAACAAGATTTCCCAGTGACAAATAGTGCTGTTCAGATATTCAGTCTATTGGAATATGTATTCCTATTGTGTGAAGCACATTTCTAAATATTTCCCTAGTCTGGAGTCGTAAGTTCTGAGTGCTACACACCAAATTGTCCAGTGATTGAAGCTCATTCATTGTGAATAGCCAACATTACTAAACTGTGACCGTAACCCTGTCCCTAACCCTCTAACCCAAACCCTAAACCTAGCCCACACCTGAGCCTGAAAGCTACCTAGCCCAAAACCTTATCCTAACCCTAACCATGAACAGAGCCCCAATTCTCTAACCCTAATACCAGAACTAATCTCGATGACGTCATCACTCCCAGCTGGTCCCCTGGCCAAATCATTATCACCTGGGATCAATTAAGCCTGCCCACGGGCCCCTCCCCCTTGGTGACGTCATCACATCCGGTTTAATGGCCTAACCAGGCTTCTTTCAAAATCGCCAACTCATGTCCCGGAATAATAAATGTAACCAGTATCCAACTCGGTTCTATGTTCTTTGAACACGATTTCCTTGTCAGGAAACAATGTGTTACAGATATTAAGGCCCTTTATTCACGTATTCCTAGTGTTTGAAGCACTTTCTTAGATATTAACCTAGGTTATCATTGTGAATTTCCCGAGTTGGAGTCTCTCTCTTCCAGTGTCTCAAGCTTTTTCATTGTGAATTCTAATTTGGTAAAACAACCTTTTTTACAAATATACCAGCACTTTCAACATTATTACCACTTGACAGTCTATCCTAACCTTTCACAGCGTTTGGATACAATTCTCAGTTTTTAAAATTCAGTAGAGATGTTCGGGTTCTAAACGTATTCCAGGAGTTCTAGAGACACTCTGCCATTCCCCTGGTCTGTTGTTTTGAGCAATGAGACTTTTCATTTTAACACGGGTGTCATACCGGCTTTTTAAAGGCACAGTTAAAACATTACTTGGAACCCTAGCCTAACTAACATTTTTAATTTCATAGTGTTCTCAATACTTTCATACTGTTTCGATAGCTCTAGGAAAATGAGTTTTTCAGTGTTTCACCAAAACCTTTTCCCGAAAACGCCAACTCCTTTTGACGGGAAAAATAAATGTAAACAGTGTCCACCTCGCTTCTCAGCTTTTGAACAAGATTTCCAGTGACAAATAGTGCTGTTCAGATATTCAGTCTATTGGAATATGTATTCCTATTGTGTGAAGCACATTTCTAAATATTTCCCTAGTCTGGAGTCGTAAGTTCTGAGGCTACAACCAAATTGTCCATGATTGAAGCTCATTCATTGTGAATAGCCAACATTACTAAACTGTGACCGTAACCCTGTCCCTAACCCTCTAACCCAAACCCTAAACCTAGCCCACACCTGAGCCTGAAAGCTACCTAGCCCAAAACCTTATCCTAACCCTAACCATGAACAAGCCCAATTCTCTAACTCTAATACCAGAACTAATCTCGATGACGTCATCACTCCCAGCTGGTCCCCTGGCCAAATCATTATCACCTGGGATCAATTAAGCCTGCCCACGCGCCCCTCCCCTTGGTGACGTCATCACATCCGGTTTAATGGCCTAACCAGGCTTCTTTTCAAAATCGCCAACTCATATGTCCCGGAATAATAAATGTAACCAGTATCCAACTCGGTTCTATGTTCTTTGAACACGATTTCCTTGTCAGGAAACAATGTGTTACAGATATTAAGGCCCTTTATTCACGTATTCCTAGTGTTTGAAGCACTTTCTTTGATATTAACCTAGGTTATCATTGTTTATTTCCCGAGTTGGAGTCTCTCTCTTCCAGTGTCTCAAGCTTTTTCTTGTGAATTCTAATTTTGGTAAAACAACCTTTTTACAAATATACCAGCACTTTCAACATTATTACCACTTGACAGTCTATCCTACCTTTCACAGTGCTTTGGATACAAATTCTCAGTTTTCAAAATTCAGTAGAGATGTTCGGGTTCTAAAACGTATTCCAGGAGTTCTAGAGACACTCTGCCATTCCCCTGGTCTGTTGTTTTGAGCAATGAGACTTTTCATTTTAACACGGGTGTCATACCGGCTTTTAAAGGCACAGTAAAACATTACTTGAACCCTAGCCTAACTAACATTTTTATTTCATAGTGTTCTCAATACTTTCATACTGTTCGATAGCTCTAGGAAAATGAGTTTTTCAGTGTTTCACCAAAACCTTTTCCCGAAAACGCCAACTCCTTTTGACGGGAAAAATAAATGTAAACAGTGTCACACTCGCTTCTCAGCTGTTTGAACAAGATTTCCCAGTGACAAATAGTGCTGTTCAGATATTCAGTCTATTGGAATATGTATTCCTATTGTGTGAAGCACATTTCTAAATATTTCCCTAGTCTGGATCGTAAGTTCTGAGTGCTACACACCAAATTGTCCATGATTGAAGCTCATTCATTGTGAATAGCCAACATTACTAACTGTGACCGTACCTGTCCCTAACCCTCTAACCCAAACCCTAAACCTAGCCCACACCTGAGCCTGAACCTACCTAGCCAAAACCTTATCCTAACCCTAAACCATGAACAAGCCCCAATTCTCTAACCCTAATACCAGAATAATCTCGATGACTCTCACTCCAGTGGTCCCCTGGCCAAATCATTATCACCTGGGACAATTAAGCCTGCCCACGTGGCCCCTCCCCCTTGGTGACGTCATCACATCCGGTTTAATGGCCTAACCAGGCTTCTTTCAAAATCGCCAACTCATGTCCCGGAATAATAAATGTAACCAGTATCCAACTCGGTTCTATGTTCTTTGAACACGATTTCCTTGTCAGGAAACAATGTGTTACAGATATTAAGGCCCTTTATTCACGTATTCCTAGTGTTTGAAGCACTTTCTTAGATATTAACCTAGGTTATCATTGTGAATTTCCCGAGTTGGAGTCTCTCTCTTCCAGTGTCTCAAGCTTTTTCATTGTGAATTCTAATTTGGTAAAACAACCTTTTTTACAAATATACCAGCACTTTCAACATTATTAACACTTGACAGTCTATCCTACCTTTCACAGCGCTTTGGATACAAATTCTCAGTATTTTAAAATTCAGTAGAGATGTTCGGGTTCTAAAACGTATTCCAGGAGTTCTAGAGACACTCTGCCATTCCCCTGGTCTGTTGTTTTGAGCAATGAGACTTTTCATTTTAACACGGGTGTCATACCGGCTTTTTAAAGGCACAGTTAAAACATTACTTGGAACCCTAGCCTAACTAACATTTTTATTTCATAGTGTTCTCATACTTTCATACTGTTCGATAGCTCTAGGAAAATGAGTTTTTCAGTGTTTCACCAAACCTTTTCCCAAAACGCCAACTCCTTTTGACGGGAAAAATAAATGTAAACAGTGTCACACTCGCTTCTCAGCTGTTTGAACAAGATTTCCCAGTGACAAATAGTGCTGTTCAGATATTCAGTCTATTGGAATATGTATTCCTATTGTGTGAAGCACATTTCTAAATATTTCCCTAGTCTGGAGTCGTAAGTTCTGAGTGCTACACACCAAATTGTCCATGATTGAAGCTCATTCATTGTGAATAGCCAACATTACTAAACTGTGACCGTAACCCTGTCCCTAACCTCTAACCCAAACCCTAAACCTAGCCCACACCTGAGCCTGAAAGCTACCTAGCCCAAAACCTTATCCTAACCCTAACCATGAACAGAGCCCCAATTCTCTAACCCTAATACCAGAACTAATCTCGATGACGTCATCACTCCCAGCTGGTCCCCTGGCCAAATCATTATCACCTGGGATCAATTAAGCCTGCCCACGGGCCCTCCCCTTGGTGACGTCATCACATCCGGTTTAATGGCCTAACCAGGCTTCTTTCAAAATCGCCAACTCATGGTCCGGAATAATAAATGTAACCAGTATCCAACTCGGTTCTATGTTCTTTGAACACGATTTCCTTGTCAGGAAACAATGTGTTACAGATATTAAGGCCCTTTATTCACGTATTCCTAGTGTTTGAAGCACTTTCTTAGATATTAACCTAGGTTATCATTGTGAATTTCCCGAGTTGGAGTCTCTCTCTTCCAGTGTCTCAAGCTTTTTCATTGTGAATTCTAATTTGGTAAAACAACCTTTTTTACAAATATACCAGCACTTTCAACATTATTAACACTTGACAGTCTATCCTACCTTTCACAGCGCTTTGGATACAAATTCTCAGTATTTTAAAATTCAGTAGAGATGTTCGGGTTCTGAAACGTATTCCAGGAGTTCTAGAGACACTCTGCCATTCCCCTGGTCTGTTGTTTTGAGCAATGAGACTTTTCATTTAACACGGGTGTCATACCGGCTTTTTAAAGGCACATAAAACATTACTTGGAACCCTAGCCTAACTAACATTTTTATTTCATAGTGTTCTCAATACTTTCATACTGTTCGATAGCTCTAGGAAAATGAGTTTTTCAGTGTTTCACCAAAACCTTTTCCCGAAAACGCCAACTCCTTTTGACGGGAAAAATAAATGTAAACAGTGTCACACTCGCTTCTCAGCTGTTTGAACAAGATTTCCCAGTGACAAATAGTGCTGTTCAGATATTCAGTCTATTGGAATATGTATTCCTATTGTGTGAAGCACATTTCTAAATATTTCCCTAGTCTGGAGTCGTAAGTTCTGAGTGCTACACACCAAATTGTCCAGTGATTGAAGCTCATTCATTGTGAATAGCCAACATTACTAAACTGTGACCGTAACCTGTCCCTAACCCTCTAACCCAAACCCTAAACCTAGCCCACACCTGAGCCTGAAAGCTACCTAGCCCAAAACCTTATCCTAACCCTAACCATGAACAGAGCCCCAATTCTCTAACCCTAATACCAGAACTAATCTCGATGACGTCATCACTCCCAGCTGGTCCCCTGGCCAAATCATTATCACCTGGGATCAATTAAGCCTGCCCACGCGCCCCTCCCCCTTGGTGACGTCATCACATCCGTTTAATGGCCTAACCAGGCTTCTTTCAAAATCGCCAACTCATGTCCCGGAATAATAAATGTAACCAGTATCCAACTCGGTTCTATGTTCTTTGAACACGATTTCCTTGTCAGGAAACAATGTGTTACAGATATTAAGGCCCTTTATTCACGTATTCCTAGTGTTTGAAGCACTTTCTTAGATATTAACCTAGGTTATCATTGTGAATTTCCCGAGTTGGAGTCTCTCTCTTCCAGTGTCTCAAGCTTTTTCATTGTGAATTCTAATTTGGTAAAACAACCTTTTTTACAAATATACCAGCACTTTCAACATTATTACACTTGACAGTCTATCCTACCTTTCACAGCGCTTTGGATACAAATTCTCAGTATTTTAAAATTCAGTAGAGATGTTCGGGTTCTGAAACGTATTCCAGGAGTTCTAGAGACACTCTGCCATTCCCCTGGTCTGTTGTTTTGAGCAATGAGACTTTTCATTTTAACACGGGTGTCATACCGGCTTTTTAAAGGCACAGTAAAACATTACTTGGAACCCTAGCCTAACTAACATTTTTATTTCATAGTGTTCTCAATACTTTCATACTGTTCGATAGCTCTAGGAAAATGAGTTTTTCAGTGTTTCACCAAAACCTTTTCCCAAAACGCCAACTCCTTTTGACGGGAAAAATAAATGTAAACAGTGTCACACTCGCTTCTCAGCTGTTTGAACAAGATTTCCCAGTGACAAATAGTGCTGTTCAGATATTCAGTCTATTGGAATATGTATTCCTATTGTGTGAAGCACATTTCTAAATATTTCCCTAGTCTGGAGTCGTAAGTTCTGAGTGCTACACACCAAATTGTCCAGTGATTGAAGCTCATTCATTGTGAATAGCCAACATTACTAAACTGTGACCGTAACCCTGTCCCTAACCCTCTAACCCAAACCCTAAACCTAGCCCACACCTGAGCCTGAAAGCTACCTAGCCCAAAACCTTATCCTAACCCTAACCATGAACAGAGCCCCAATTCTCTAACCCTAATACCAGAACTAATCTCGATGACGTCATCACTCCCAGCTGGTCCCCTGGCCAAATCATTATCACCTGGGATCAATTAAGCCTGCCCACGCGGCCCCTCCCCCTTGGTGACGTCATCACATCCGGTTTAATGGCCTAACCAGGCTTCTTTCAAAATCGCCAACTCATGTCCCGGAATAATAAATGTAACCAGTATCCAACTCGGTTCTATGTTCTTTGAACACGATTTCCTTGTCAGGAAACAATGTGTTACAGATATTAAGGCCCTTTATTCACGTATTCCTAGTGTTTGAAGCACTTTCTTAGATATTAACCTAGGTTATCATTGTGAATTTCCCGAGTTGGAGTCTCTCTCTTCCAGTGTCTCAAGCTTTTTCATTGTGAATTCTAATTTGGTAAAACAACCTTTTTTAACAAATATACCAGCACTTTCAACATTATTAACACTTGACAGTCTATCCTACCTTTCACAGCGCTTTGGATACAAATTCTCAGTATTTTAAAATTCAGTAGAGATGTTCGGGTTCTAAAACGTATTCCAGGAGTTCTAGAGACACTCTGCCATTCCCCTTTTTTGAGCAATGGACTTTCATTTAAGGGTTCATAGGCTTTTAAAGGCCTACATATTGGACCAGCTAAACATTTTTATTTCAATGTTCTAATAACTTTCATACGTCGTAGTCTAGAATGAGTTTCAGTTTTACAAACCTTTCCAAAGGCTCTTTTAAAGAACATGTAAACCATTACTTGAAACCCAGTAACAACATTTTTTGTGCTGTGTTTCACTACTTGCATATGTATACCTTAGGAAACACATTTTCTAAATATTTCCCCTTTTCCGAAGTCCGTAATTCTGAGGCAAAAAAATTGTCCATGTTAACTCGCTTTCATTTGTGAACAAGATTCCCGTGACAAATAGTGCTGTTCAAACCCGGTTGTTCCCTTTAAAATCCCTTTACTAACACTCCAAAATCCCTATAACACCTAGCCCACACTGAGCCCTGTCCTAACCCTACCCAAACCTAACAGCCCACACTAGCCTGAAACTACCTAGCCCAAAACCTTATCCTACCAACCATGAACAGAGCCCCAATTCTCTAACCCTAATACCAGAACTAATCTCGATGACGTCATCACTCCCAGCTGGTCCCCTGGCCAAATCATTATCACCTGGGATCAATTAAGCCTGCCCACGCGGCCCCTCCCCCTTGGTGACGTCATCACATCCGGTTTAATGGCCTAACCAGGCTTCTTTCAAATCGCCAACCCCATGGGCCGGAAAATAAAAGTAAGCATACCAACTGGGTTTTTAGTTCTTTGAAACACGATTTCTTTGTCAAAACAATTTTTTCAGATATTTAAGGCCCTTTATTCACGTATTTTCCTAGTGTTTGAAAACACTTTCTTAATATTTAAACCCAGGTTTTCATTGTGAATTTTTCCCCATTGGAGTCTCTCTCTTCCCGTGTCCCGAAGCTTTTCATTGTGAATTCTAATTTGGTAAAACAAAAATTTTTTACAAATAACCCGCACTTTCAACATTATTACCACTTGAAAGGTCCTATCCTACCTTTCACAGTCTTTGGGTACAAATTCTCATTTTCAAAATTCAGTAGGATGTTCGGGTTCTGAAACGATTTCCCGGATTCTAGAGACACCTGCCATTCCCCTGGCGTTGTTTTGAGCAAAGAGACTTTTTTATTTAACACGGGGGTCATACCGGATTTTAAAGGCACAGTAAAACATTACTTGAACCCTAGCCTAACAACAAATTTTATTTCAAGTGTTCCAATACTTTCATACTGTTCATAGCTCTAGAAAATGATTTTTCAGTGTTTCAAAACCCAAAAACCTTTTCCCAAAACGCCAACTCCTTTTTACGGGAAAAATAAATGTAAAAAGTGTCACACCGCTTCTCAGCTGTTTTTAACAAGATTTCCCCCCGTGACAAATAGTGCGTTCAGATATTCAGTCATTGGGAAAAGATTCCATTGTTTTAAGCACATTTTAAATATTTCCCTAGTCTGGAGTCGTAATTCTGATGCTACACACCAAATTG
>JAULJE010000129.1:0-42078 GCA_030846915.1 Cnephaeus nilssonii
AAACCATAAAATTAAGTGTCTGTCAAAAGGAGTTTTACACTGCAGAAATCCTTGAAATAGAGTTAGTTCACATGAAACCAGTGTTTGAAACCCAAAAGAATTCAATGAAATAGTATTCAAACTGAAAACATTGAAAGACAATTTTTAAAAGCTCCAAATTCAGAAAGAGTGTATAAAGTTGTTTCTACATGTGGTGAAGTCCCCAAGTAGAGCAAAGGGCATTATAGGGCCGCAAAAAACGAGTAATTCGAGCAAAAACTAATATATCAAGAATTGGGAGAACCCAATGGAAAAAACATCAAAATGTAAGTGCTATCTAGAAAGGGTTTGTACACGCAGAAATCGGGGAAAAAGAGTTAATTTACAGAAACCAGTGTTGAAAAACCCCAGAATCAATGAAAATTTGATTTCAAATGTAAAACGTTTAAAGACAATTATATACTTTTCAAGTCAAAAAAGAGTGTATAAGTTGTTTTTTACATGTGGTGAAGTCCCAAAGAGAGCAGAGGGCCCCCTTATAGACACGCAAACGTAGTAATTTAGAGCAAATATTTAAAGAATCAGAATTTTGTGAGAACAGTAAAAAAACAAATTGTGTCTAGTCTAGAAAGGTGTTGTACACTGCGGAAATCCTTTAAATAGAGTTTATTACATAAACCAGTGTTTGAAACCACCCGAACAAGAAAAAATTAATTTCAACTGTAAAAAATTGAAAGACAAATTATTAGCTTCTCAAGTCAGAAAAGTGTTAAAGTTTTTTACTTTTGGGGAATCCCCCCAAATAGAGCAGAAGGCCCCTTAAGGGCACAGTAGAAATTGCAGTAAAAAGAGCAAAAACAATGAAATCATAGAATTGTGGAGAACAAGTGGAAAAAAAACCCTCAAAAGTAAGTTCTATTTAAAAGGGTGTTGTACACTGCAAAATCCTGAAAAAGAGTAGTTCACATGAACCAGTGTTTGAAACAAAAAATTTAAAAGAAAAATAGTTTCTACTGTAAAAAAAGTTGAAAACAAGTTTATATAGCTCTAAATTCAGAGGAGTGTTTAAAAAATTGTTTCACATGGGTGAAGTCCAAAAAAAAAAGGGGGGCCCTTTTTAGGGAAAGCAGAAAACAGTAAATTTAGAGCAAAAACTAAGAAAACAAAATTGTGGAGAACCATGGAAAAAATCAAAATTGTGTCTAGTCTGAAAGGATTTGTACACTGCAAAACCTGAAAAAGATTAATTACATGAAACCCTGTTTTGAAACCCAGAATTCATGAAAATTTGATTCAACTGTAAAACTTGAAAGACAGTGTATTAGCTTTTCAAGTTCAAAAGAGTGTTAAAATTGTTTTTTTCAGTGGTGAAGTCCCCAAGTGAGCAGAGGGGCCCTTAAGGACACAGGTAAAAACTGAGTATTCAAGCAAATATAATGATACAGAATTGGTGAGAAAAGTGAAAACCATCAAATGTATTTTTCTAGTTAAAAGGATGTTGTACATGCAAAAACCTTGAAAAAAGTTATTCACAGAAACCAGTGTTTGAAAAACAACAAATTCAAGAAAATAGTTTTTTAAATGTTTAAAAAAGTTAAAGACAAGTTTTATATACCCCAAGTTCAAGAAGAGTGTATAAAAGTTGTTTTACTGTGGGAAGTCCCCCAAGTAAGCAAAGGCCATTATAGCACCCGAAAAAAAGAGTAATTAACAAATACTAATGATATCAAAGAATTTGGGAACCCAATGGAAAACACAAAATGTAAGTTCTATCAAAAGGAGTTGACACTGCAGAAATCTGAAATGAGTTATTTACATGAAACCAGTTTTTAAAACCCCAGAAAACAATAAAATTAGATTCAACTGTAAAAACGTTGAAAACAATGTTATGCTTCTCAATTCAGAAAGATGTAATAAAGTTTTTTTTTAAGTGGTGAAGTCCCACAAGTAGAGCAAAAGGCCCCTTATAGGACACGCAGAACGTAGTAATTCAAAGGGAAAATTTAAAGAAATACAAAATTGTGGAGAATGGAAAAACCCCTCAAAATTAAATGTCTAGCTGAAAGGGGGTGTTGTACACTGGAAATCCTGAAAAGAGTTATTTTTACATGAAACCCTGTTTTAAACCCCAATCAGAAAATGATTCAACGTAAAAAATTGAAAGAAAAATTTTTAAAAGCTTCTAAATTCGAGAAGAAAAATATAAAATTGTTTTTTCCTTGTGGGAAGTCCCACAAAGAGCAGAAAGGGGCCCTTTTAAAGGGGGCGCAGAAACTATAATTTAGAGCAAATATAATATACAGAATTGTGGAACCCAAAATAAAAAAACATCAAAAGAAGTGTCTACTAGAAAGGATGTTGTACATGCGAAACCTTGAAATAGAGTTAGTTCACATAAACCAGTTTTTGAAAACAAACAGAATCCTGAAAATAGATTCAATTTTAAAACCTAGAAAGCAAGTGTATAAGCTTTTCAATTCAGAGAAGATGATAAAATTGTTTTACATTGGGAAGTCCCACAAAAAGAGCAGAAAGGCCCATTTAAAGGACAAGCAGAAATCATAGTAATTAAGCAAATACAATGAATATTAGAATTGTGTGAGAACAAGTGGAAAACCACAAAATTAAGTTTAGGGCAAAAGGGTTTGTACACTGCAAAATCCCCCGAAAAAGAGTTAGTTCACAAGAAACCCCCTGTTTAAAAACCCTAGAATCAAATGAAAATAAACATTCAACGAAAAAAGTTGAAGACAAGTGTATATAGTTTTCAATTCAAGAAGAAAGTATAAAATTGTTTTTACAAGTGGGAAGTCCCACAAGTAAGCAGAAGCCCCTTATTGGGCACAGCAGAAATCCTAGAACAAAGCAAATATAAGAATATCATGAATTGTGGGAACAAGGGAAAAAAAATCAAAATGTAAGTTCCATCTAGAAGGGGGTTGTACACGCGGGAAAACCTTGAAATAATTAGTTTTTTAAACCGTTTTGAAAAAACCCCCAGAATTCACTGAAAAATAGTATTCAACTGTAAAACAGTTGAGAAACAAGTGTATATAGCTTCTCAAGTTCAGAGAAGAATGTATAAAGATGTTGCTACATGTGGTGAAGTCCCACAAGTAGAGCAGAAGGCCCATTAAAGGACACTGCAAGAAAGCATAGTAATTCAGAGCAAATACTAATAAATATCATAGAATTGTGTTAGAACAACTGGAAAACCATCAAAATGTAAGTGTCTAGAATAGAAAGGATGTTGTACACTGCAGAAATCCTTGAAATAGTGTTAGTTCACATGAAACCAGTGTTTGAATCCACCATAATTCACCGAAAATTAGTACTCAACTGTAAAACAGTTGAAAGACAAGTTTATATAGCTTCTCCAGTTCAGAGAAGAGTGTATAAAGTTGTTTGTACATGTGGTGAAGTCCCACAAATAGAGCAGATGGCCCATTATAAGACACGGCTAGAAATCATTAGTGATTGAATCTCATTCATTGAGAATAGCCAAGGTTACTACATGGTGACCGGAACCCTGTCCCTAACCCTCTAACCCTACCCGTAAACCTAGCCCTAACCTGAGCCTGAACCCTACCTAGCCTGAAACCTTATCCTAACCCTAACCCTGAACGGAGCCCCAATTCTTTCTTTTTTTAAATTTCTTTATTGATTAAGGTATCACATATTTGCCCTCGTCCCCCATTCCCATCCCACACCCCTCCCCACACATGCCCCCACCCCCCTGATGTCCTTAACCGCTGGTTAGGCTCATATGCCTGCAAGCAAGTCCTTTGTTTGATCTCCCCCTTTATCCCCTTTATTCACGTATTCCTAGTGTTTGAATAAGGCCCTTTATTCACGTATTCCTAGTGTTTGAAGCACTTTCTTAGATATTAACCAAGGTTATCTTTGTGAATTTCCTGAGTTGGAGTGTCTCTCTTCCAGTGTCTCAAGCTTTTTCATTGTGAATTCTAATTTGGTAAAACAACCTTTTTTACAAATATACCAGCACTTTCAACATTATTACCACTTGAAAGTCTATCCTACCTTTCACAGCGCTTTGGATACAAATTCTCAGTACTTCAAAATTCAGTAGAGATGTCTGGGATCTAAAACGTATTTCAGGAGTTCTAGAGACACTCTGCCATTCCCCTGGTCTGTTGTTTTGAGCTATGAGACTTTACATTTTAACACGGGTGTCATTCCGGCTTTTTAAAGGCACATTAAAACATTACTTGGAACCCTAGCCTAACTAACATTTTTATTTCATAGTGTTCTCAATACTTTCATACTGTTCGATAGCTCTAGGAAAATGAGTTTTTCAGTGTTACACGAAAACCTTTTCCCGAAAACGCCAACTCCTTTTGACGGGAAAAATAAAAGTAAACAGTGTCACACTGGGTTCTCAGCTGTTTGAACAAGTTTTCCCAGTGACAAAATTGTGCTGTTCAGATATTCAGTCTATTGGAATATGTATTCCTATTGTGTGAAGCACATTTCTAAATATTTCCCTAGTCTGGAGTCGTAAGTTCTGAGTGCTACACACCAAATTGTCCAGTGATTGAATCTCATTCATTTTAAATAGCCAACATTACTACACTGTGACCGTAACCCTGTCCCTAACCCTCTAACCCAAACCCTAAACCTAGCCCACTCCTGAGCCTGAACCCTACCTAGCCCAAAACCTTATCCTAACCCTAACCATGAACAGAGCCCCAATTCTCTAACCCTAATACCAGAATTAATCTCGATGACGTCATCGCGCCCAGCTGGTCCCCTGGCCAAATCATTATCACCTGGGATCAATTACGCCTGCCCAGGTGGCCCCAGCCATTGGTGACGTCATCACCTCCGGTTTAATGGCCTAACCAGGCTTCTTTCAAAATCGCCAACTCATTGTCCCAGAATAATAAATGTAACCAGTATCCAACTCGGTTCTATGTTCTTTGAACATGATTTCCTTGTCAGGAAAGAATGTGTTACAGATATTAAGGCCCTTTATTCACGTATTCCTAGTGTTTCAAGCACTTTCTTAGATATTAACCTAGGTTATCATAGTGAATTTCCCGAGTTGGAGTCTCTCTTTTCCAGTGTCTCACGGATTTTCATTGTGAATTCTAATTTGGTAAAACAAACTTTTTTACAAATACACCAGCACTTTCTACATTATTACCACTTGAAAGTGTATCCTACCTTTCACAGCGCTTTGGATATAAATTCTCAGTATTTCAAAATTCAGTAGAGATGTTCGGGTTCTAAAACATATTCCAGGAGTTCTAGAGACACTCTGCTATTCCCCTGGTCTGTTGTTTTGAGCAATGAGACTTTTCATTTTAACACGGGTGTCATACCGGCTTTTTAAAGGCACAGTAAAACGTTACTTGGAACCCTAGCCTAACTAACATTTTTATTTCATAGTGTTCTCAATACTTTCATACTGTTCGATAGTTCTAGGAAAATGAGTTTTTCAGTGTTTCACCAAAACCTTTTCCCGAAAACGCCAACTCCTTTTCACGGGAAAAATAAATGTAAACAGTGTCACACTCGCTTCTCAGCTGTTTGAACAAGATTTCCCAGTGACAAAATTGTGCTGTTCAGATATTCAGTCTATTGGAATATGTATTCCTATTGGGTGAAGCACATTTCTAAATATTTCCCTAGTCTGGAGTCGTAAGTTCTGAGTGCTACACACCAAATTGTCCAGTGATTGAAGCTCATTCATTGTGAATAGCCAACATTACTACACTGTGACCCTAACCCTGTCACTAACCCTCTAACCCAACCCCTAAACCTAGCCCACACCTGAGCCTGAACCCTTCCTAGCCCAAAACCTTATCCTAACCCTAACCATGAACAGAGCCCCAATTCTCTAACCCTAATACCAGAACTAATCTCGATGACGTCATCACTCCCAGCTGGTCCCCTGGCCAAATCATTATCACCTGGGATCAATTAAGCCTGCCCACGTGGCCACTCCCCCTTGGTGACGTCATCACATCTGCTTTAATGGCCTAACCAGGCTTCTTTCAAAATCGCCAACTCATTGTCCCGGAATAATAAATGTAACCAGTATCCAACTCGGTTCTATGTTCTTTGAACACGATTTCCTTGTCAGGAAACAATGTGTTACAGATATTAAGGCCCTTTATTCACGTATTCCTAGTGTTTGAAGCACTTTCTTAGATATTAACCTAGGTTATCATTGTGAATTTCCTGAGTTGGAGTCTCTCTCTTCCAGTGTCTCAAGCTTTTTCATTGTGAATTCTAATTTGGTAAAACAACCTTTTTTACGAATATACCAGCACTTTCTACATTATTACCACTTGACAGTCGATCCTACCTTTCAAAGCGCTTTGGATACAAATTCTCAGTATTTCACAATTCAGTAGAGATGTTCGGGTTCTGAAATGTATTCCAGGAGTTCTAGAGACACTCTGCCATTCCCCTGGTCTGTTGTTTTGAGCAATGAGACTTTTCATTTTAACACGGGTGTCATACCGGATTTTTAAAGGCACAGTAAAACATTACTTGGAACCCTAGCCTAACTATCATTTTTATTTCATAGTGTTCTCAATACTTTCATACTGTTCGATAGCTCTAGGAAAATGAGTTTTTCAGTGTTTCAACAAAACCTTTTCCCGAAAACGCCTACTCCTTTTGGCGAGAAAAATAAATGTAAACAGTGTCACACTCGCTTCTCAGCTGTTTGAACAAGATTTCCCAGTGACAAAATTGTGCTGTTAAGATATTCAGTCTATTGGAATATGTATTCCTATTGTGTGAAGCACATTTCTAAATATTTCCCTAGTCTGGAGTTGTAAATTCTCAGTGCCACACTCCAATTTGTCCAGTGGTTGAAGCTCATTCATTGTGAATACCCAACCTTACAGCACCGTGACCTTAACCTGTCCCTAACCCTCTAACCCTAACCCTAAACCTAGCCCTAACCTGAGCCTGAACCCTACCTAGCCTGAACCCTTATCCTAACCCTAACCCTAGCCAGAACCCAATTCTCTAATCCCAACACCAGAACTAACCTCGATGACGTCATCACTCCTAGCTGGGCCCCCTGCTAAATCATTACCTCCTGGGATCAATTAAACCTGCCCTCTTGGCCCCTCCCCCTTGGTGATGTCATCACTTCCGGTTTAATGGCCTAACCAGGACTCTTTCAAAAACGCCTACTCATTGTCTCTTAATTATAAATGTAAACAGCATTCAACTCGGTTCTATGTTCTTTGAACACGATTTGCTTGTCAGGAAACAATGTGTGACAGATATTAAGGCCCTTTATTCACGTATTTCTAGTGTTTGAAACACTTTCTTAGAGATTAACCTAGGTTTTCATTGTGAATTGCCCGAGTTGGAGTCTCTCTCTTCCAGTGTCTCAAGCTCCTTCATTGTGAATTCAAATTTGGTGAAACAGAGTTTTTTACAAATATACCAGTACTTTAATCATTATTACCACTTGAAAGTCTACCCTACTTTTCACAGCGCTTTGGATACAAATTCTCAGTATTTCAAAATTCAGTAGAGATGTTCGTGTTCTAAAACGTATTCCAAGAGTTCTAGAGACACTCTGAGACATCCCCCTGTTCTGTTGTTTTGAGCTCTGAGAGTTTCCATTTTAACACGGGTGTCATACCGGCTTTTTAAAGGTACTTAAAACCACTACTTCGAACCCTAGCCTAACTAACATTTTGATTTCATAGTGTTCTCAATACTTTCATACTATTCGATAGTTCTAGGAAAATGAATTTTTCAGTGTTTCACCAACTCCTTTTACCAAAAACGCCAACTCCTTTTCACGGGAAAAATAAATGTTAACAGTGTCACACAGGGTTCTCAGCGGTTTGAACAAGATTTCCCAGTGACAAAATTGTGCTGTTCAGATATTCAGTCTATTGGAATATGTATTCCTAGTGTGTGAAGCACTTTTCTAAATATTTCCCTAGTCTGGAGTTGTAAATTCTCAGTGCTACACTCCAATTTGTCCAGTGGTTGAAACTCATTCATTGTGAATACACAACCTTACTACACCGTGACCTTAACCCTGTCCCTAACCCTCTAACCCTAACCCTAAACCTAGCCCTAACCTGAGCCTGAACCCTACCTAGCCCAAACCCTTATCCTAACCCTAACCCTAGCCAGAACCCCAATTCTCTAACCTAAGACCAGAATTAACCCCAATGACGTCATCACACCCAGCTGGGACCCCGGCTAAATCATTATCTCCTGGTATCAATTAAATCTGCCCTCGTGGCCCCTCCACCTTGGTGACGTCATCACTTCCTGTTTAATGGCCTAACCAGGCCTCTTTCAAAAACGCCAACTCATTGTCTCTTAATTATAAATGTAACCAGTATCCAACTCGGTTCTATGTTCTTTGCACATGATTTGCTTGTCAGGAATCAATGTGTGACAGATATTAAGGCCCTTTGTTCACATATTTCTAGTGTTTGAAACACTTTCTTAGATATTAACCTAGGTTTTCATTGTGAATTGGCTGAGTTGGAGTCTCTCTCTTCCAGTGTCTCAAGCTCCTTCATTGTGAATTCCAAATTGGTGAAGCAGCGTTTTTTACAAATATACCATACTTTAACCATTATTACCACTTGAAAGTCTACCCTACTTTTCACAGCGCTTTGGATACAAATTCCTAGTATTTCAAAATTCAGTAGAGATGTTCATGTTCTAAAACGTATTCCAAGAGTTCTAGAGACACTCTGAGACATCCCCCTGTTCTGTTGTTTTGAGCTCTGAGAGTTTTCATTTTAACACGGGTGTCATAACAGCTTTTAAAAGGTACTTTAAAACACTACTTGGAACCCTAGCTTAACTAACATTTTTATTTCATAGTGTTCTCAATACTTTCATACTATTGTATAGCTCTATGAAAGTGAATTTTTCAGTGTTTCACCAACTCCTTTTCCTGAAAACGCCAACTCCTTTTGACGGGAAAAATAAATGTAAACAGTGTCACACTCGGTTCTCAGCGGTTTGAACAAGTTTTCCCAATGACAAAATTGTGCTGTTCAGAGTTTCAGTCTATTGGAATATGTATTCCTAGTGTGTGAAGCACATTTCTAAATATTTCCCTAGTCTGGAGTTGTAAATTCTCAGTGCTACACTCCAATTTGTCCAGTGGTTGAAGCTCATTCATCGTGAATACCCAACCTTACTACACTGTGACCATAACCCTGTCCCTAACCCTCTAACCCTAAGCCTAAACCTAGCCCTATCCTGAGCCTGAACCCTACCTAGCCCGAACCCTTATCCTAACCCTAACCCTAGCCAGAACCCCAATTCTCTAACCCTAACACCAGAATTAACTTCAATGTCGTCATCACACCCAGCTGGGCCCCCGGCTAAATCATTATCTCCTGGTATCAATTAAACCTGCCCACGTGGCCCCTCCCCCTTGGTGAGGTCATCACTTCCTGTTTAATGGCCTAACCGGGCCTCTTTCAAAAACGCCAACTCATTGTCTCTTAATTTTAAATGTAAACAGCATCCAACTCGGTTCTATGTTCTTTGAACATGATTTGCTTGTCAGGAAACAATGTTTGACAGATATTAAGGCCCTTTTTGCACGTATTTCTAGTGTTTGAAACACTTTCTTAGATATTAACCTAGGTTAAACTGAATCCTGGGTCTGGGCGAGGCCGTGTGCCCCTGGATCCGGGTGAGGCTGGGTCCCGGGTCCGGGTGAAGCCGTGGGCCCCTGCATCCGGGTGAGCCTGGGTCCCAGGTCCGCGTGAGGCCGTGGGCCCCTGGATCCGGGTGAGGCCACGCGACCCTGGGTCTTGGAGAGGCCACGCGCCCCTGGGTCCGGGTGAGGCCACATGCCCCTGGGTCCGGGGGAAGCTAGATCCCGGGTCCGGGCGAGGCCGTGTGCCCCTGGATCCGGGTGAGGCTGGGTCCCAGGGCCAGGAGAGGCCACGCACCCCTGGGTCTGGGTGAGGCCATGTGCCCCTGGGTCCAGGTAAAGCTCAATCCTGGGTCTGGGCGAAGCCGTGTGCCCCTGGATCCGGGTGAGGCTGGGTCCCGGGTCCGGGTGAAGCCGTGGGCCCCTGCATCCAGGTGAGCCTGGGTCCCAGGTCCGCGTGAGGCCGTGGGCCCCTGGATCCGGGTGAGGTCATGCAACCCTGGGTCTGGGAGAGGCCGCGCGCCCCTGGGTCCGGGTGAGGCCACGTGCCCCTGGGTCCAGGGGAAGCTAGATCCCGGGTCCGGGCGAGGCCGTGTGCCCCTGGATCCGGGTGAGGCTGAGTCCCGGGCCGGGGAGAAGCCACGCGCCCCTGTGTCCGGGTGAGGCCATGCTCCCCTGGGTCCGGGTGAAGCTGAATCCTGGGTCTGGGCGAGGCCGTGTGCACCTGGATCCGGGTGAGACTGGGTCCCGGGTCCGGGTGAGGCCGTGGGCCCCTGGATCCGGGTGAAGCCATGCCCCTGGGTCCGGCCGAGACCAAACCAGAGGGAGTCGGACCTGCATTACCACCATTTCTCCACCATCCAGAGCTGTGGGGTCAGTGACGACATGTACTCATAGGAAACTGGTGGACATTGATATTGGGTCTCAAAAGAACTATTGGTCCAGAAAGAAACTCACTACAGGCTGATTCATTTGCCTGTTAGCATAACTATTATTGCTCGTCAAACATTCAATTCTTATAAGTATATCTCTAATGACACATGATTTCGCTCATCTAGGGGAAATGATGAACAACATAGACTGATGAACAAGAAAAGAACCAGAAACAAGGAGGCATCGATCGGACTATCGGGCCTCAGAGGGAGGATAGGGGAGGGTGGGGGGAGGGGGGCGAGATCAACCAAAGGTCTTGTGTGCATGCATATGAGCCTAACCAATGGTTAAGTTCAACAGGGGGTTGGGGCATCCATGGGGAGAGGTGTGGGATGGGAATGGGGGGATGAGGACAAATATGTGACACCTTAATCAATAAAGAATTTTTTAAAAAAAGAAAGCAGTATTAATTCAGAGCAAATACTAATGAGTATCACAGAATTGTGTGAGAACAAGTGGAAAACCATCAAAATGTAAGTGTCTAGTCTAGAAAGGATGTTGTACACTGCGGAAATCCTTGAAATAGAGTTAGTTCACATGAAACCAGTGTTTAAAATGACCAGAAGTCACAGAAAAGAAAGTTTTCAACTGTAAAACAGTTGAAAGACAAGTCTATATAGCTTCTCAAGTTCAGAGAAGAGTGTATAATGTTGTTTGTACTTGTGGAGAAGTCCCACAAGTAGAGCAGAAGGCCCATTATACGACACAGATAGAAATTAGCAGTAATAGAGAGCAAATACTAATGAATATCATAGAATTGTGTGAGAACAAGTGGAAAACCATCAAAATGTAAGTGTCTAGTTCATAAAGGATGTTGTACTCTACAGAAATCCTTGAAATAGAGTTAGTTCACATGAAACCAGTGTTTGAAAACAACAGAATTCAATGAAAAGTAGTATTCTACTGTAAAACAGTTGAAAGACAAGTGTATATAGATTTTCAAGCTCATAGAAGAGTGTATAATGTAGTTTGTACTTGTGGAGAAGTCCAACAAGTAGAGTAGAAAGCCCAAAATAGGACACAGCTAGAAATCAGTAGTAATTCAGAGCAAATACTAATAAATATCATAGAATTGTGTGAGAACAAGTGGAAAACAATCAAAATGTAAGTGTGTCTAGTCTAGAAAGGATGTTGTACACTGAGGAAATCCTTGAAATAGAGTTAGTTCACATGAAACCAGTGTTTGAAACCACCAGAAGTCACTGAAAAGTAGTATTCAACTGTAAAACAGTTGAAACACAAGTTAATATAGCTTCTCAATTTCAGAGAAGAGTGTTTAAAGTTGTTTCTACATGTGGTGAAGTACCACAAGTAGAGCAGAAGGCCCATTATAGGATACAGCTAGAAATCAGTAGTAATTCAGAGCAAATACTAATGAATATCATAAAATTGTGTGAGAACCAGTGAAAAATAATCAAAATGTGTCTAGTCTAGAAAGGATGTTGTACACTGCAGAAATCCTTGAAATAGAGTTAGTTCACATGAAACCAGTGTTTGAAACCATCAGAATTCACTGAAAAGTAGTATTCAACAGTAAAACAGTTGAAAGACAAGTGTATATAGATTCTCAAGTTCAGAGAAGAGTGTATAATATAGTTTGTACTTGTGGAGAAGATCAACAAGTAGAGCAGAAGGCCCATTAAAGGACACTGCAAGAAATCAGTAGTAATTCAGAGCAAATACTAATGAATATCATAGAATTGTGTGAGAACAAGTGGAAAACCATCAAAATGTAAGTGTCTAGTCTAGAAGGGATGTTGTACACTGCAGAAATCCTTCAAATAGAGTTAGTTCACATTAAACCAGTGTTCGAAACCACCAGAAGTCACTGAAAAGTAGTTTTCAACTGTAAAACAGTTGAAAGACAAATGTATATAGCTTCTCAAGTTCAGAGAAGAGTGTATGAAGTTGTTTCTACATGTGGTGAAGTCCCACAAGTAGAGCAGAAGGGCTATTATAGGGCACTGCATGAAAGCAGTAGTAATTCAGAGCAAATACTAATGAGTATCACAGAATTGTGAGAGACCAAGTAAAAAAGACATCAAAATGTAAGTGTCTAGTCTAGAAAGGATGTTGTACACAGCAGAAATCAATGAAATAGAGTTAGTTCACATGAAACCAGTGTTTGAAACCATCAGAATTCACTGAAAAGTAGTATTCAACAGGAAAACAGTTGAAGGACAAGTGTATATAGCTTCTCTAATTCAGATAAGAATGTATAAAGTTGTTTCTACAAGTGGTGAAGTCCCACAGGTAGAGCAGAAGGTCCATTATAGTACACAGCAAGAAAGCAGTAGTAATTCAGAGCAAATACTAATGAGTATCACAGAATTGTGAGAGACCAGGTGGAAAAGACATCAAAATGTAAGTGTCTGGTCTAGAAAGGATGTAGTACACTGCAGAAATCCTGGATATAGAGTTAGTTCTCATGAAAACAGTGTTTGAAACCGCTAGAATACAATGAAAATTAGCATTCAACTGTAAAACTGTTCAAAGACAAGTGTATATAGCTTCTCAAGTTCAGAGAAGAGTGTATGAAGTTGTTTCTTTAAGTGGTGAAGTCCTACAAGTAGAGCAGAATGCCCATTAGAGGACACAGCTAGAAATCAGTAGTCATTCAGAGCAAATACTAATGAATATCATAGAATTGTGTGAGAACAAGTGGAAAAAAATCAAAATGGGTCTGGTCTAGAAAGGATGGTGTACACTGCAGAAATCCTTGAAATAGAGTTAGTTCACATGAAACCAGTGTTTGAAACCACCAGAAGTCACTGAAAAGTAGTTTTCAACTGTAAAAACAGTTGAAAGACAAGTGTATATAGATTCTCAAGTTCAGATAAGAGTGTATGATGTAGTTTCTACATGTGGTGAATTCCCACAAGTAGAGCAGAAGGGCTATTATAGGGCACTGCATGAAAGCAGTAGTAATTCAGAGCAAATACTAATGAGTATCACAGAATTGTGACACCAAGTAAAAAAGACATCAAAATGTAAGTGTCTAGTCTAGAAAGGATGTTGTACACTGCAGAAATCCTTGAAATAGAGTTAGTTCACATGAAACCAGTGTTTGAAACCATCAGAAGTCACTGAAAAGTAGTATTCAACAGTAAAACAGTTGAAAGACAAGTGTATATAGATTCTCAAGTTCAGAGAAGAGTGTATAATATAGTTTGTACTTGTGGAGAAGATCAACAAGTAGAGCAGAAGGCCCATTAAAGGACACTGCAAGAAATCAGTAGTAATTCAGAGCAAATACTAATGAATATCATAGAATTGTGTGAGAACAAGTGGAAAACCATCAAAATGTAAGTGTCTAGTCTAGAAGGGATGTTGTACACTGCAGAAATCCTTCAAATAGAGTTAGTTCACATTAAACCAGTGTTCGAAACCACCAGAAGTCACTGAAAAGTAGTTTTCAACTGTAAAACAGTTGAAAGACAAATGTATATAGCTTCTCAAGTTCAGAGAAGAGTGTATGAAGTTGTTTCAACATGTGGTGAATTCCCACAAGTAGAGCAGAAGGGCTATTATAGGGCACTGCATGAAAGCAGTAGTAATTCAGAGCAAATACTAATGAGTATCACAGAATTGTGACAGACCAAGTAAAAAAGACATCAAAATGTAAGTGTCTAGTCTAGAAAGGATGTTGTACACTGCAGAAATCCTTGAAATAGAGTTAGTTCACATGAAACCGGTGTTTAAAACCATCAGAATTCCCTGAAAAGTAGTATTCAACAGTAAAACAGTTGAAAGACAAGTGTATATAGCTTCTCTAATTCAGAGAAGAATGTATAAAGTTGTTTCTACAAGTGGTGAAGTCCCACAAGTAGAGCAGAAGGCCCATTAAAGGACACTGCAAGAACGCAGTAGTAATTCAGAGCAAATACTAATGAATATCATAGAATTGTGTGAGAACCAGTGGAAAATAATCAAAATGTGTCTAGTCTAGAAAGGATGTTATACACTGCATAAATCTTGGAAATAGAGTTAGTTCACATGAAACCAGTGTTTGAAACCCCTAGAATACAAAAAAAAATTAGCATTCAACTGTAAAACTGTTGAAAGACAAGTGTATATAGCTTCTCAAGTTCAGAGAAGAGTGTATGAAGTTGTTTCTACATGTGGTGAAGTCCCACAAGTAGAGCAGAAGGGCTATTATAGGGCACTGCATGAAAGCAGTAGTAATTCAGAGCAAATACTAATGAGTATCACAGAATTGTGAGAGACCAAGTGGAAAAGACTTCAAAATGTAAGTGTCTAGTCTAGAAAGGATGTTGTACACGGCAGAAATACTTGAAATAGAGTTAGTTCACACGAAACCAGTGTTTGAAACCATCAGAATTCACAGAAAAGTAGTATTCAACAGGAAAACAGTTGAAGGACAAGTGTATATAGCTTCTCTAATTCAGATAAGAATGTATAAAGTTGTTTCTACAAGTGATGAAGTCCCACAAGTAGAGCAGAAGTCCATTATAGGACACTGCAAGAAAGCAGTAGTAATTCAGAGCAAATACTAATGAGTATCACAGAATTGTGAAGAACCAGGTGGAAAAGACATCAAAATGTAAGTGTCTAGTCTAGAAAGGATGTAGTACACTGCAGAAATCCTGGAAATAGAGTTAGTTCACATGAAACAGTGTTTGAAACCCCTACAATACAATGAATAATTCGCATACAACTGTAAAACTGTTGAAAGACAAGTGTATATAGCTTCTCAAGTTCAGGGAAGAGTGTATAAGTTGTTTTTACATGTGGTGAAGTCCCACAAGTAGAGCAGAAGTCCCATTATAGGATACAGCTAGAAAGCAGTAGTAATTCAGAGCAAATACTAATGAATATCATAGAATTGTGTGAGAACAAGTGGAAAACCATCAAAATGTAAGTGACTAGTCTAGAAGGGATGTTGTACACTGCAGAAATCCTTGAAATAGAGTTACTTCACATGAAACCAGTGTTTGAAACCATCAGAATTCACGGAAAAGTGTATTCAACTGTAAAACAGTAGAAAGGCAAGTGTATATAGCTTCTCAAGTTCAGAGAAGAGTGTATCAAAGTTGTTTCTTTAAGTGGTGAAGTCCTACAAGTAGAGCAGAATGGCCCATTAGAGGACACAGCTAGAAACAGTAGTCATTCAGAGCAAATACTAATGAATATCATAGAATTGTGTGAGAACAAGTGGAAAAAAAAATCAAATGGGTCTGGTCTAGAAAGGATGGTGTACACTGCAGAAATCCTTGAAATAGAGTTAGTTCACATGAAACCAGTGTTTGAAACCACCAGAAGTCACTGAAAAGTAGTTTTCAACTGTAAAACAGTTGAAAGACAAGTGTATATAGATTCTCAAGTTCAGAGAAGAGTGTATGATGTGTTTCTACATGTGGTGAATTCCCACAAGTAGAGCAGAAGGCCTATTATAGGCACTGCATGAAAGCAGTAGTAATTCAGAGCAAATACTAATGAGTATCACAGAATTGTGAAGACAAGTAAAAAAGACATCAAAATGTAAGTGTCTAGTCTAGAAAGGATGTTGTACACTGCAGAAATCCTTGAAATAGAGTTAGTTCACATGAAACCAGGTGTTTGAAACCATCAGAATTCCCTGAAAAGTAGTATTCAACAGTAAAACAGTTGAAAGACAAGTGTATATAGCTTCTCTAATTCAGAGAAGAATGTATAAAGTTGTTTCTACAAGTGGTGAAGTCCCACAAGTAGAGCAGAAGGCCCATTAAAGGACACTGCAAGAAAGCAGTAGTAATTCAGAGCAAATACTAATGAATATCATAGAATTGTGTGAGAACAAGGGGAAAAACAAAACAAAATGTGTCTAGTCTAGAAAGGATGTTGTACACTGCAGAAATCCTTGAAATAGAGTTAGTTCACATGAAACCAGTGTTTGAAACCATCAGAATTCACTGAAAAGTAGTATTCAACGGAAAACAGTTGAAAGACAAGTGTATATAGCTTCTAATTCAGAGAAGACGTGTAAAGTTGTTTCTACAAGTGGTGAAGTCCCACAAGTAGAGCAGAAGGCCCATTAAGGACACTGCAAGAAAGCAGTAGTAATTCAGAGAAATACTAATGAGTATCACAGAATTGTGAGAGACCAGGTGGAAAAGACATCAAAATGTAAGTGTCTAGTCTAAAAGGATGTGATACACTGCAGAAATCTTGGAAATAGAGTTAGTTCACATGAAACCAGTGTTTGAAACCTCTAGAATACAAAAAAAAATTAGCATTCAACTGTAAAACTGTTGAAAGACAAGTGTATATAGCTTCTCAAGTTCAGAGAAGAGTGTATGAAGTAGTTTTCTACATGTGGTGAAGTCCCACAAGTAGAGCAGAATGTATTATAGGGCACTGCATGAAAGCAGTAGTAATTCAGAGCAAATACTAATGAGTATCACAGAATTGTGAGAGACCAAGTGGAAAAGACATTAAAATGTAAGTGTCTAGTCTAGAAAGGATGTTGTACACTGCAGAAATCCTTGAAATAGAGTTAGTTCACATGAAACCAGTGTTTGAAACCATCAGAATTCACAGAAAAGTAGTATTCAACAGGAAAACAGTTGAAGGACAAGTGTATATAGCTTCTCTAATTCAGATAAGAATGTATAGAGTTGTTTCTACAAGTGGTGAAGTCCCACAAGTAGAGCAGAAGGTCCATTATAGGACACTGCAAGAAAGCAGTAGTAATTCAGAGCAAATACTAATGATTATCACAGAATTGTGAGAGACCAGGTGGAAAAGACATCAAAATGTAAGTGTCTAGTCTTGAACGGATGTAGTATACTGCAGAAATCCTGGAAATAGAGTTAGTTCACATGAAAACAGTGTTTGAAACCCCTAGAATACAATGAAAATTCGCATACAACTGGAAAACTGTTGAAAGACAAGTGTATATAGCTTCTCAGTTCAGATAAGAGTGTATGAAGTTGTTTTTACATGTGGTGAAGTCCCACAAGTAGAGCAGAAGTCCCATTATAGGACACAGCTAGAAAGCAGTATAATTCAGAGCAAATACTAATGAATATCATAGAATTGTGTGAGAACAAGTGGAAAAACCATCAAAATGTAAGTGTCTAGTCTAGAAGGGATGTTGTACACTGCAGAAATCCTTGAAATAGAGTTAGTTCACATGAAACCAGTGTTTGAAAACAACAGAATTCACTGAAAAGTAGTATTCAACTGTAAAACAGTTGAAAGACAATTGTATATAGCTTCTCTAATTCAGAGAAATGTATAAAGTTGTTTCTACAAGTGGTGAAGTCCCACAACTAGAGCAGAAGTCCCATTATAGGACACAGCTAGAAATCAGTATTAATTCATAGCAAATACTAATGAATATCACAGAATTGTGTGAGAACAAGTGGAAAACCAAAAATGTAAGTGTCTAGTCTAGAAAGGATGTTGTACACTGAAGAAATCCTTGAAATAGAGTTAGTTCACATGAAAGCAGTGTTTGAAACAACCAGAATTCACTGAATAATAGTATTCAACTGTAAAACAGTTGAAAGACAAGTATATATAGATTCTCAAGCTCAGAGAAGAGTGTATAATGTACTTTGTACTTGTGGAGAAGTCCAACAAGTAGAGTAGAAGGCCCATTATAGGATACAGCTAGAAATCAGTAGTAATTCAGAGCAAATACTAATGAGTATCACAGAATTGTGAGAGACCAAGTGGAAAAGACATCAAAATGTAAGTGTCTAGTCTAGAAGGGATGTAGTACACTGCAGAAATCCTGGAAATAGAGTTAGTTCACATGAAACCAGTGTTTGAAACCATCAGAATTCACTGAAAAGTAGTATTCAACAGGAAAACAGTTGAAAGACAAGTGTATATAGCTTCTATAATTCAGAGAAGAACGTGTAAAGTTGTTTCTACAAGTGGTGAAGTCCCACAAGTAGAGCAGAAGGCCCATTAAAGGACACTGCAAGAAAGCAGTAGTAATTCAGAGAAAATACTAATGAGTATCACAGAATTGTGAGAGACCAGGTGGAAAAGACATCAAAATGTAAGTGTCTAGTCTATAAAGGATGTTATACACTGCAGAAATCTTGGAAATAGAGTTAGTTCACATGAAACCAGTGTTTGAAACCTCTAGAATACAAAAAAAAATTAGCATTCAACTGTAAAACTGTTGAAAGACAAGTGTATATAGCTTCTCAAGTTCAGAGAAGAGTGTATGAAGTAGTTTCTACATGTGGTGAAGTCCCACAAGTAGAGCAGAATGATTATTATAGGGCACTGCATGAAAGCAGTAGTAATTCAGAGCAAATACTAATGAGTATCACAGAATTGTGAGAGACCAAGTGGAAAAGACATTAAAATGTAAGTGTCTAGTCTAGAAAGGATGTTGTACACTGCAGAAATCCTTGAAATAGAGTTAGTTCACATGAAACCAGTGTTTGAAACCATCAGAATTCACAGAAAAGTAGTATTCAACAGGAAAACAGTTGAAGGACAAGTGTATATAGCTTCTCTAATTCAGATAAGAATGTATAAAGTTGTTTCTACAAGTGGTGAAGTCCCACAGGTAGAGCAGAAGGTCCATTATAGTACACAGCAAGAAAGCAGTAGTAATTCAGAGCAAATACTAATGAGTATCACAGAATTGTGAGAGACCAGGTGGAAAAGACATCAAAATGTAAGTGTCTAGTCTAGAAGGGATGTAGTACACTGCAGAAATCCTGGAAATAGAGTTAGTTCACATGAAAACAGTGTTTGAAACCCCTAGAATACAATGAAAATTCGCATACAACTGTAAAACTGTTGAAAGACAAGTGTATATAGCTTCTCAAGTTCAGATAAGAGTGTATGAAGTTGTTTTTACATGTGGTGAAGTCCCACAAGTAGAGCAGAAGTCCCATTATAGGACACAGCTAGAAAGCAGTAGTAATTCAGAGCAAATACTAATGAATATCATAGAATTGTGTGAGAACAAGTGGAAAACCATCAACATGTAAGTGCCTAGTCTAGAAGGGATGTTGTACACTGCAGAAATCCTTGAAATAGAGTATATTCACATGAAACCAGTGTTTGAAAACAACAGAATTCACTGAAAAGTAGTATTCAACTGTAAAACAGTAGAAAGACAAGTGTATATAGCTTCTCAAGTTCAGAGAAGAGTGTATAAAGTTGTTTCTACATGTGGTGAAGTCCCACAAGTAGAGCAGAAGGCCCATTAGAGGACACAGCTAGAAATCAGTAGTAATTCAGAGCAAATACTAATGAATATCACAGAATAGTGAGAGAACAAGTGGAAAAGACATCAAAATGTAAGTCTCTAGTCTAGAAAGGATGTTGTACACTGCAGAAATCCTTGAAATAGAGTTAGTTCACATGAAACCAGTGTTTGAAACCACCAGCAGTCACTGAAAAGTCGTTTTCAACTGTAAAACAGTTGAAAGACAAGTGTATATAGCTTCTCAAGTTCAGAGAAGAGTGTATGAAGTTGTTTTTGCATGTGGTGAAGTCCCACAAGTAGAGAAGAGGGCCCATTACAGGACACAGCTAGAAATCTGTAGTAATGCAGAGCAAATATTAATGAATAGCATGGAATTGTGTGAGAATAAGTAGAAAACCATCAAAATGTAAGTGTCAAGTCTAGAAAGGATGTTGTACACTGAGGAAATCCTTGAAATAGAGTTAGTTCACATGACAACAGTATTTGAAACCCCTAGAATACAATGAAAATTCGCATACAAGTGTAAAACTGTTGAAAGACAAGTGTATATAGCTTCTCAATTTCAAGAAGAGTGTATGAAGTTGTTTTTACATGTGGTGAAGTCCCACAAGTAGAGCAGAAGTCCCATTATAGGACACAGCTAGAAATCAGTAGTAATTCAGAGCAAATACTAATGAATATCATAGAATTGTGTGAGAACAAGTGGAAAACCATCAAAATGTAAGTGTCTAGTCTAGAAGGGATGTTGTACACTGCAGAAATCCTTGAAATAGAGTTAGTTCACATGAAACCAGTGTTTGAAACAACCACAATTCACTGAATAATAGTATTCAACTGTAAACAGTTGAAAGACAAGTATATATAGATTCTCAAGCTCAGAGAAGAGTGTATAATGTTGTTAGTACTTGTGGAGAAGTCCAACAAGTAGAGCAGAAGGCCCATTATACGACACTGCAAGAAAGCAGTAGTAATTCAGAGCAAATACTAATGAGTATCACAGAATTGTGAGACACCAAGTGGAAAAGACATCAAAATGTAAGTGTCTAGTCTAGAAAGGATGTTGTACACTGCGGAAATCCTTCAAATAGAGTTAGTTCACATGAAACCAGTGTTTGAAACCCCTAGAATACAATGAAAATTAGCATTCAACTGTAAAACTGTTGAAAGACAAGTGTATATAGCTTCTCAAGTTCAGAGAAGAATGTATGAAGTTGTTTTTACATGTGGTGAAGTCCCACAAGTAGAGCAGAAGGCCTATTATAAGACACAGCTAGAAATCAGTAGTATTTCAGAGCAAATATTAATGAATATCATAGAATTGTGTGAGAACAAGTGGAAAACCATCAAAATGTAAGTGTCTAGTCTAGAAAGGATGTTGTACACTGCGGAAATCCTGGAAATAGAGTTAGATCACATGAAAGCAGTGTTTGAAACGAACAGAATTCACTGAAATGTAGTATTCAACTGTAAAACAGTTGAAAGACAGGTGTATATAGCTTCTCAAGTTCAGAGAAGAGTGTATAAAGATGTTGCTATAAGTGGTGAAGTCACACAAATAGAGCAGAAGGCCCATTAATGGACACTGCAAGAAAGCATAGTAATTCAGAGCAAATACTAAAAAATATCATAGAATTGTGTTAGAACAACTGGAAAACCATCAAAATGTAAGTGTCTGGAATAGAAAGGATGCTGTACACTGCAGAAATCCTTGAAATAGTGTTAGTTCACATGAAACCAGTGTTTGAATCCACCATAAGTCACTGAAAAGTAGTACTCAACTGTATAACAGTTGAAAGACAAGTTTATATAGCTTCTCCAGTTCAGAGAAGAGTGTATAAAGTTGTTTGTTCATGTGGTGAAGTCCCACAAATAGAGCAGATGGCCCATTATAAGACACAGCTAGAAATCATTAGTGATTGAATCTCATTCATTGAGAATAGCCAAGGTTACTACATGGTGACTGGAACCTTTTCCCTAACCCTCTAACCCTAACCGTAAACCTAGCCCTAACCTGAGCCTGAACCCTACCTAGCCCGAAACCTTATCCTAACCCTAACCCTGAACAGAGCCCCAATTCTTTCTTTTTTTAAATTTCTTTATTGATTAAGGTATCACATATTTGCCCTCGTCCCCCCATTCCCATCCCACACCCCTCCCCACACATGCCCCCACCCCTGTTGTCCTTAACCGCTGGTTAGGCTCATATGCCTGCACGCAAGTCCTTTGTTTGATCTCCCCCTTTACCCCTTTTATTCACGTATTCCTAGAGTTTGAATAAGGCCCTTTATTCACGTATTCCTAGTGTTTGAAGCACTGTCTTAGATATTAACCTAGGTTATCATTGTGAATTTCCCGAGTTGGAGTCTCTCTCTTCCAGTGTCTCAAGCTATTTCATTGTGAATTCTAATTTGGTAAAACAACCTTTTTTACAAATATACCAGCACTTTCAACATTATTACCACTTGAAAGTCTATCCTACCTTTCAAAGCGCTTTGGATACAAATTCTCAGTATTTCAAAATTCAATAGAGATGTTCAGGTTCTAAAACCTATTCCAGGAGTTCTAGAGACACTCTGCCATTCACCTAGTCTGTTGTTTTGAGCTATGAGACTTTTCATTTTAAACTGGGTGTCATACCGGCTTTTTAAAGGAACATTAAAACATTACTTGGAACCCTAGCCTGAGTACATTTTTATTTCATAGTGTTCTCAATACTTTCATACTGTTCGATAGCTCTAGGAAAATGAGTTTTTCAGTGTTTCACCAAAACCTTTTCCCGAAAACGCCAACTCCTTTTGACAGGAAAAATAAATGTAAACAGTGTCACACTGGGTTCTCAGCTGTTTGAACAAGTTTTCCCAGTGACAAAATTGTGCTATTCAGATATTCAGTCTATTGTAATATGTATTCCTATTGTGTGAAGCACATTTCTAAATATTTCCCTAGTCCGGAGTCCTAAGTTCTGAGTGCTACACACCAAATTGTCAAGTGATTGAAGCTCATTCATTGTGAATAGCCAACATTACTACACTGTGACCGTCACCCTGTCCCTAACCCTCTAACCCAAACCCTAAACCTAGCCCACACCTGAGCCTGAACCCTAACTAGCCCAAAACCTTATCCTAACCCTAACCATGAACAGAGCCCCAATTCTCTAACCCTAATACCAGAACTAATCTCAATGACATCAGCACTCCCAGCTGGTCCACTGGCCAAATCATTATCACCTGGGATCAATTAAGCCTGCCCACTTGGCCCCTCCCCCTTGGTGACGTCATCACTTCCGCTTTAATGGCCTGACCAGGCTTCTTTCAAAATCGCCAACTCATTGTCCTGGAATAATAAATGTAACCAGTATCCAACTCGGTTCTATGTTCTTTGAACACGATTTCCTTGTCAGGAAACAATGTGTTACAGATATTAAGGCCCTTTATTCACGTATTCCTAGTGTTTGAAGCACTTTCTTAGATATTAACCTAGGTTATCATTGTGAATTTCCCGAGTTGGAGTCTCCCTCTTCCAGTGTCTCAAGCTTTTTCATTGTGAATTCTAATTTGGTAAAACAACCTTTTTTACAAATATACCAGCACTTTCAACATTATTACCACTTGACAGTCTATCCTACCTTTCACAGCGCTTTGGATACAAATTCTCAGTATTTCAAAATTCAGTAGAGATGTTCGGGTTCTAAAACGTATTCCAGGATTTCTAGAGACACTCTGCCATTCCCCTGGTCTGCGGTTTTGAGCTATGAGACTCTTCATTTTAACACGGGTGTCATACCGGCTTTTTAAAGGCACAGTAAAACATTACTTGGAACCCTAGCCTAACTAACATTTTTATTTCATAGTGTTCTCAATACTTTCATACTGTTCGATAGCTCTAGGAAAATGAGTTTTTCAGTGTTTCACCAAAATCTTTTCCCGAAAACGCCAATTCCTTTTGACGGGAAAAATAAATGTAAACAGTGTCACACTCGTTTCTCAGCTGTTTGAACAAGATTTCCCAGTGACAAAATTGTGCTGTTCAGATATTCAGTCTATTGTAATATGTATTCCTATTGTGTGAAGCACATTTCTAAATATTTCCCTAGTCTGGAGTCCTAAGTTCTGAGTGCTACACACCAAATTGTCAAGTGATTGAAGCTCATTCATTGTGAATAGCCAACATTACTACACTGTGACAGTAACCCTGTCCCTAGCCCTCTAACCCAAACCCTAAACCTAACCCACACAGAGCCTGAACCCTACCTAGCCCAAAACCTTATCCTAACCCTAACCATGAACAGAGCCCCAATTCTCTAACCCTAATACCAGAACTAATATCGATGACGTCATCACTCCCAGCTGGTCCCCTGGCCAAATCATTATCACCTGGGATCAATTAAGTCTGCCCACGTAGCCCCTCCCCCTTGGTGACATCATCACTTCCGGTTTATTGGCCTAAGCAGGCTTCTTTCAAAATCGCCAACTCATTATCCCGGAATAATAAATGTAATCAGTATCCAACTCGGTTCTATGTTCTTTGAACACGATTTCCTTGTCAGGAAACAATGTGTTACAGATGTTAAGACCTTTTATTCATGTATTCCTAGTGTTTGAAGCACTTTCTTAGATATTAACCTAGGTTATCATTGTGAATTTCCCGAGTTGGAGTCTCTCTCTTCCAGTGTCTCAAGCTTTTTCATTGTGAATTCTAATTTGGTAAAACAACCTTTTTTACAAATATACCAGCACTTTCAACATTATGACCATTTGAACGTCTATCCTACCTTTCACAGCCCTTTGGATACAAATTCTCAGTATTTCGAAATTCAGTAGAGAGGTTTGGATTCTAAAACGTATTCCAGGAGTTCCAGAGACACTCTGCCATTCCCTGGTCTGTTGTTTTGAGCAATGAGACTTTTCATTTTAACACGGGTGTCATACAGGCTTTTTAAAGGCACAGTAAAACATTACTTGGAACCCTAGCCTAACTAACATTTTTATTTCATAGTGTTCTCAATACTTTCATACTGTTCGATAGCTCTAGGAAAATGAGTTTTTCAGTGTTTCACCAAAACCTTTTCTCGAAAACGCCAACTCCTTTTGACGGGAAAAATAAATGTAAACAGTGTCACACTCGCTTCTCAGCTGTTTGAACAAGATTTCCAGTGACAACATTGTGCTGCTCAGATATTCAGTCTACTGGAATATGTATTCCTATTGTGTGAAGCACATTTGTAAATATTTCCCTAGTCTGGAGTCGTAAGTTCTGAGTGCTACACACCAAATTGTCGAGTGATTGAAGCTCATTCATTGTGAATAGCCAACATTACCACACTGTGACCGTAAGCCTGTCCCTAGCCCTCTAACCCAAACCCTAAACCTAGCCCACACCTGAGCCTGAACCCTACCTAGCCCAAAACCTTATCCTAACCCTAACCATGAACAGAGCCCCAATTCTCTAACCCTAATACCAGAACTAATCTCGATGATGTCATCACTCCCAGCTGGTCCCCCGGCCAAATCATTATCACCTGGGATCAATTAAGCCTGCCCACGTGACCCCTCCTCTTGGTGACGTCATCACATCCGATTTAATAGCCTAACCAGGCTTCTTTCAAAATCGCCAACTCATTGTCCCGGAATAATAAATGTAACCAGTATCCAACTCGGTTCTATGTTCTTTGAACACGATTTCCTTGTCAGGAAACAATGTGTTACAGATACTAAGGCCCTTTATTCACGTATTCCTAGTGTTTGAAGCACTTTCTTAGATATTAACCTAGGTTATCATTGTGAATTTCCCTAGTTGGAGTCTCTCTCTCCCAGTGTCTCAAGCTTTTTCATTGTGAATTCTAATTTGGTAAAACAAACTTTTTTACAAATATACCAGCACTTTCAACATTATTACCACTTGACAGTCTATCCTACCTTTCACAGCGCTTTAGATACAAATTCTCAGTATTTCAAAATTCAGTAGAGATGTTCGGGTTCTAAAACGTATTCCAGGAGTTCTAGAGACACACTGCCATTCCCCTGGTCTGTTGTTTTGAGCAATGAGACTTTTCATTTTAACACGGGTGTCATACCGGCTTTTTAAAGGCACAGTAAAACATTACTTGGAACCCTAGCCTAACTAATATTTTTATTTCATAGTGTTCTCAATACTTTCATGCTGTTCGATAGCTCTAGGAAAATGAGTTTTTCAGTGTTTCACCAAAACCTTTTCCCGAAAACGCCAACTCCTTTTGACGGGAAAAATAAATGTAAACAGTGTCACACTGGCTTCTCAGCTGTTTGAACAAGATTTCCCAGTGACAAAATTGTGCTGTTCAGATATTCAGTCTATTGGAATATGTATTCCTATTGTGTGAAGCACATTTCTAAATATTTCCCTAGTTTGGAGTCATAAGTTCTGAGTGCTATACACCCAATTGTCCAGTGATTGAAGCCCATTCATTGTGAATAGCCAACATTACTACACTGTGACCGTAACCCTGTCCCTAACCCTCTAACCCAAACCCTAAACCTAGCCCACACCTGAGCCTGAACCCTACCTAGCCCAAAACCTTATCCTAACCCTAACCATGAACAGAGCCCCAATTCTCTAACCCAATACCAGAACTAATCTCGATGACGTCATCACTCCCAGCTGGTCCCCTGGCCAAATCATTATCACCTGGGATCAATTAAGCCTGCCCACGTGGCCCCTCCCCCTTGGTGACATCATCACATCCGGTTTAATGGCCTAACCACGCTTCTTTCAAAATCGCCAACTCATTGTCCTGGAATAATAAATGTAACCAGTATCCAACTCGGTTCTATGTTCTTTGAACACGATTTCCTTGTCAGGAAACAATGTGTTACAGATATTAAGGCCCTTTATTCACGTATTCGTAGTGTTTGAAGCACTTTCTTAGATATTAACCTAGGTTATCATTGTGAATTTCCCGAGTTGGAGTCTCTCTCTTCCAGTGTCTCAAGCTTTTTCATTGTGAATTCTAATTTGGTAAAACAAACTTTTTTACAAATATACCAGCACTTTCAACATTATTACCACTTGACAGTCTATCCTACCTTTCACAGCACTTTGGATACAAATTCTCAGTATTTCAAAATTCAGTAGAGATGTTCGGGTTCTAAAACGTATTCCAGGAGTTCTAGAGACACACTGCCATTCCCCTGGTCTGTTGTTTTGAGCAATGAGAATTTTCTTTTAACAGGGTGTCATACGGCTTTTTAAAGGCACAGTAAAACATTACTTGGAACCCATCCTACTAACATTTTTATTTCATATGATTCTCAATAGTTCATCTGCCGTAGTCCTAGGAAATAGTTTTTCAGGTCACAAACCTTTCCCGAAAACGCCAACTCCCTTTTGACGAAATAAATCGTTAAGGTGTCACACTCCTTTCACGCTGTTTGAACAGATTTCCAGTGATAAAATTGTACTCGTATTCAGTCTATTGAAAGTATTCCTTGTGTGAAGACAATTTTAAATTCCTAGTCTTGGTAGTCAAGTTCTGAGTGTTGACACCAATTTCCATGATTGAAGCCATTCATTGTGAATGCCAATTTACTACTGTGACCTAACCTGTCCCTAACCTCTTAACCCAACCCTTAAAACAACCAACCTGACCTAACATACCTACCAAAAACCTTATCATAACCTACCATGAACAGCGCACCAATTCTCTAACTCAATACAGATAATCGTGAGTTCACAACCTCCAGGGTTCCATGCCAAATCATTATCCCTGGGATCAATTAAGCTGCACGTGGTCCTTCCCCTTGGTGACATCATCAATCCGGTTTAATGGCCTAACCACGGCTTCTTTCAAAATCGCCACTCATTGTCCCGAATTAATAAATGTACAGTTCAACTCAGGTCTAGTTTCTTTGAACACGATTTCCTTGTCAGGAAAACCATCGTTTACGATATAAGGCCCTTTATTCACGTTACTAGTTTGAAGCACTTTTAAATTAACCTAGGTTAAAATTGTGAATTTCCAGTTGGACTCTTCTTCCAGTTGTATCAGCTTTTCATTGTTCTATTCTAATTTGTAAAACACTCATTTACAAATATACCAGCACTTTCAACATTATTACACTTGCAAGTTATCCTACTTCACAGCGCTTTGGATACAAATCCCATACTCAAAATTCATAGAATGCTGGGTTCTAAAACGTATTCCAGGAGTCTAGGCACTCTGATTCCGGCCTATTTTAATGAATTTCATACTAACCGGTGCTACGCTTTTAATGGCACTAGAAACATTATCACCTGGGATAGCAATAACATTTATGCCCCTCCTCTTCATACTTCTATGTTCATGCCTGGAAATGGTACGTTTTTCAAATCGCCAAACTTTTCCCGAAAAGCAACTCCTTTTGACTGGGAAATATAATGTAAAGTTTAACATCGATTTCCTTGTGATGAAATAGATTTCAAGGCCTAATTGTGATGTCAGTATTAGCATTTGAATAGTATTCCTATTGGTTAAGTCAATTTCTAATTGCCCTAGTCTTCTCAGTCTAAGTTTCTGAGTGTATTCCCAATTGTCAGTGATGAAGACCATTCATTTGTGAATAGCCAACATTACTTCAACTTAACCGTAACGTCCTAACCACCTTACCAACCTTTAAACTACCAACTAGCTAACCTCTAACATCAAAAGTTTGGTTCTAACCCCAACCATGAACAGAGCCCCAATTCTCTAACCCTAATACCAGAACTAATCTCGATGACGTCATCACTCCCAGCTGGTCCACTGGCCAAATCATTATCACCTGGGATCAATTAAGCCTGCCCACGTGGCCCCTCCCCCTTGGTGACGTCATCACATCCGGTTTAATGGCCTAACCAGGCTTCTTTCAAAATCGCCAACTCATTGTCCCGAATAATAAATGTAACCAGTATCCAACTCGGTTCTATGTTCTTTGAACACGATTTCCTTGTCAGGAAACAATGTGTTACAGATATTAAGGCCCTTTATTCACGTATTCTAGTGTTTGAAGCACTTTCTTAGATATTAACCTAGGTTATCATTGTGAATTTCCCGAGTTGGAGTCTCTCTCTTCCAGTGTCTCAAGCTTTTTCATTGTGAATTCTAATTTGGTAAAACAACCTTTTTTACAAATATACCAGCACTTTCAACATTATTACCACTTGACAGTCTATCCTACCTTTCACAGCGCTTTGGATACAAATTCTCAGTACTTCAAAATTCAGTAGAGATATTCGGGTTCTAAAACGTATTCCAGGAGTTGTAGAGACACTCTGCCATTCCCCTGGTCTGTTGTTTTGAGCAATGAGACTTTTCATTTTAACACGGGTGTCATACCGGCTTTTTAAAGGCACAGTAAAACATTACTTGGAACCCTAGCCTAACTAACATTTTTATTTCATAGTGTTCTCAATACTTTCATACTGTTCGATAGCTCTAGGAAAATGAGTTTTTCAGTGTTTCACCAAAACCTTTTCCCGAAAACGCCAACTCCTTTTGACGGGAAAAATAAATGTAAAGAGTGTCACACTCGCTTCTCAGCTGTTTGAACAAGATTTCCCAGTGACAAAATTGTGCTGTTCAGATATTCAGTCTATTGGAATATGTATTCCTATTGTGTGAAGCACATTTCTAAATATTTCCCTAGTCTGGAGTCGTAAGTTCTGAGTGCTAACACCCAATTGTCCAGTGATTGAAGCTCATTCATTGTGAATAGCCAACATTACTACACTGTGACCGTAACCCTGTCCCTAACCCTCTAACCCAAACCCTAAACCTAGCCCACACCTGAGCCTGAACCCTACCTAGCCCAAAACCTTATCCTAACCCTAACCATGAACAGAGCCCCAATTCTCTAACCCTAATACCAGAACTAATCTCGATGACGTCATCACTCCCAGCTGGTCCCTGGCCAAATCATTATCACCTGGGATCAATTAAGCCTGCCCACGTGGCCCCTCCCCCTTGGTGACGTCATCACATCCGGTTTAATGGCCTAACCAGGCTTCTTTCAAAAATCGCCAACACATTTGTCCCGAATAATAAATGTAACCAGTATCCAACTCGGTTCTATGTTCTTTGAACACGATTTCCTTGTCAGGAAACAATGTGTTACAGATATTAAGGCCCTTTATTACGTATTCCTGGTGTATGAAGCACTTTCTTAGATATTAACCTAGGTTATCATTGTGAATTTCCGGAGTTGGAGTCTCTCTCTTCCAGTGTCTCAAGCTTTTTCATTGTGAATTCAATTTGGTAAAACAAAACTTTTTTACAAATATACCAGCACTTTTCAACATTATTACCACTTACAGTCTATCCTACCTTTCACAGCGCTTTGGATACAAATTCTCAGTATTTCAAAATTCAGTAGAGATGTTCGGTTCTAAAACGTATTCCCCGGAGTTCTAGAGACACTCTGCCATTCCCCTGGTCTGTTGTTTTGAGCAATGAACTTTTCATTTTACACGGGTTTATACGCTTTTTAAAGGCACATAAAACATTACTTGGAACCCTAGCCTAACTTAACATTTTATTTCATTGTTTCTCATACTTCATACTAAGTTCGATAGCTCTAGGAAAATGATTTTCAGTGTTTCACCAAACACTTTGTCCCAACATAGCCAACTCCTTTGACGGAAAAATAAACTTAACAGTGTCACACTCGCTCTCAGCTGTTTGAACAATTCCCAGTGACAACATTGTGCGTTCAAATTACCATACTGAACATTATTCCTATGTGAACCAATTTCTAAATATGACCATCAGTCGAGTCGTAAGTTCTGAGTCATACACCACAATTGTCCAGTGATTGAAGCTCATCATTGTGAACGCCACATTACTACTACTGCTAACCAACCTGTCTCATAACCCACAATCCAAACCCTAAACCTAGACCACACTGACCTGAACGCTACTAGCCCAAAACCTTATCCTACCCTAAACATAACAGATGCCTCAATTCTCTAACCAATCAGAACTATTCCTGATGTACGATCACTTCATCCATGGTTCCTTGGCCAAATCCATTATCACCTGATCCCAATTAAGCCTGCCCACGTGGCCCTTGCCCCCATGCGACGTTCATCACATTCCGGTTTAATGGCCTAACCACTTCTTTCAAATCGCCAACTCATTGTCCCGAATAATAAAATTAACAGTACCAACTCGGTTCTATGTTCTTTAAACATCCGATTCCTTGTCAGGGAAAAAATGTGTTACAGATTAGTTAAGGCCTATATTCAGATTCGTAGTGTTTGAAGCACTTTCTTAATATAACTAGGTTATCATTGTGAATTTCCCAGTTGGTAACTCACTTTTTTCCAGTGTTTCTCATTTTCATTGTGATTCTAATTTGGTAAAATCAACTTTTTTACAAATATACCACACTTTCAACATATCACCACTTGACAGTCTATCTAACCTTTCACATGACGCTTTGGAACAAATTCTCAGTATTCAAAAATTTTAGTAGAGAATTCGGGTTTAAAACGTATTCCAGATTATGAATATGACCTATTTGAGCATCTTGTCTAATTTTTGGCAATGAGTTTCATTTACGGGTGTCTACCGGCTCAAACCGTAAACATTATTGAACCTCTAATAAATAGCACATTTCTAATGTCAATACTACTATCCTACCTACTCCAAACATAACCTAGTCACGCTTACCAAAACCTTTTCCCGAAAACCATCCAACTCCTTTGAACAAAAATAGACCAACAGTTCCAACCCATACCAGCTTTTGACAAGATTTCCCACTACCAAATGTGCTGTTCAGATATTCACTCATCTATTGGAATATGTATTCCTATTGTGTGAAGCACATTTCTAAATATTTCCCTAGTCTGGAGTCGTAAGTTCTGAGTGCTCTACACCCAATTGTCCAGTGATTGAAGCTCATTCATTGTGAATAGCCAACATTACTACACTGTGACCGTAACCCTGTCCCTAACCCTCTAACCCAAACCCTAAACCTAGCCCACACCTGAGCCTGAACCCTACCTAGCCCAAAACCTTATCCTAACCCTAACCATGAACAGAGCCCCAATTCTCTAACCCTAATACCAGAACTAATCTCGATGACGTCATCACTCCCAGCTGGTCCCCTGGTCAAATCATTATCACCTGGGATCAATTAAGCCTGCCCACGTGGCCCCTCCCCCTTGGTGACGTCATCACATCCGGTTTAATGGCCTAACCAGGCTTCTTTCAAAATCGCCAACACATTGTCCCGAATAATAAATGTAACCAGTATTCAACTCGGTTGTATGTTCTTTCAACACGATTTCCTTGTCAGGAAACAATGTGTTACAGATATTAAGGCCCTTTATTCACGTATTCCTGGTGTTTGAAGCACTTTCTTAGATATTAACCTAGGTTATCATTGTGAATTTCCCGAGTTGGAGTCTCTCTCTTCCAGTGTCTCAAGCTTTTTCATTGTGAATTCTAATTTGGTAAAACAAACTTTTTTACAAATATACCAGCACTTTCAACATTATTACCACTTTACAGTCTATCCTACCTTTCACAGCGCTTTGGATACAAATTCTCAGTATTTCAAAATTCAGTAGAGATGTTCGGGTTCTAAAACGTATTCCAGGAGTTCTAGAGACACTCTGCCATTCCCCTGGTCTGTTGTTTTTGAGCAATGAGACTTTTCATTTTAACACGGGTGTTATACCGGCTTTTTAAAGGCACAGTAAAACATTACTTGGAACCCTAGCCTAACTAACATTTTTATTTCATTGTGTTCTCAATACTTTCACTGTTCGATAGCTTAGAAAATGAGTTTTTCAGTGTTTCACAAAACTTTTCCCGAAAACGCCAACTCCTTTTGACGGAAAAATAAATGTAAACAGTGTCACACTCGTTCTCAGCTGTTTGAACAAATTTCCCAGACAAAATTGTCTGTTCAGATATCAATCTACTGATATGATCCTATTGTGTGAACACATTTCTAAATATTTCCCTAGTCTGGAGTCGTAGTTCTGAGTGCTACACACCAAATTGTCAGTGATTGAAGCTCATTCATTGGAATAGCCAACATTACTACACTGACCGAACCGTGCCCTAACCCACTAATCCTAAACCCTAAACTAGCCCACACCTGTGCCTGAACCTACCTAGCCCAAAACCATCCTAACCTAACCATGAACGAGCCCCAATTCTCTAACCCAATACCAGAACTAATCTCGATGACGTCATCACTCCAGCTGCCCTGCCAAATCATTATACCTGGGATCAATTAAGCTGCCCACGGCCCTCCCCTTGGTGACGTCATCACATCCGTTTAATGGCCTAACCACGCTTCTTTCAAACGCCAACTCATTGTCCCGGAATAAAATGTAACCAGTATCCAACTCGTTCTATGTTCTTTGAACACGATTTCCTTGTCAGGAAACAATGTGTTACAGATATTAGGCCCTTATTCACGATTCTAGTGTTTGAAGCACTTTCTTAGATATTAACCTAGGTTATCATTGTGAATTTCCCGATTGGATCTCTCTCTTCCAGTGTCTCAAGCTTTTCATTGTGAATTCTAATTTGGTAAAACAACTTTTTACAAATATACCAGCACTTTCAACATTATTACCACTTGACAGTCTATCCTACCTTTCACAGCGCTTTGGATACAAATTCTCAGTACTTCAAAATTCAGTAGAGAATTCGGTTCTAAAACGTATTCCAGGAGTTTAGAGACACTCTGCCATTCCCCTGGTCTGTTGTTTTGAGCAATGAGACTTTTCATTTTACAGGTGTCATACCGGCTTTTAAGGCACAGTAAAACATTACTTGGAACCCTAGCCTAACTAACATTTTATTTCATAGTGTTCCAATACTTTCATACTGTTCGATAGCTCTAGGAAAATGAGTATTTTAGTGTTTCACCAAAACCTTTTCCCGAAAACGCCAACTCCTTTTGACGGGAAAAATAAATGTAAAAGTGTCACACTCGCTTCTCAGCTGTTTGAACAAGATTTCCCAGTACAAAATTGTGCTGTTCAGATATTCAGTCTATTGGAATATGTATTCCTATTGTGTGAAGCACATTTCTAAATATTTCCCTAGTCTGGAGTCTAAGTTCTGAGTGCTACACACCAAATTGTCGAGTGATTGAAGCTCATTCATTGTGAATAGCCAACATACTACACTGTGACCGTAACCCTGTCCTAACCCTCTAACCCAAACCCTAAACTAGTCCACACCTGAGCCTGACCCTACCTAGCCAAAACCTTATCCTAACCCTAACCATGAACAGAGCCCCAATTCCTAACCCTAATACAGAACTAATCTCGATGACGTCATCACTCCCAGCTGGTCCCTGGCCAAATCATTATCACCTGGGATCAATTAAGCCGCCCACGTGCCCTCCCCCTTGGTGACGTATCACATCCGGTTTAATGGCCTAACCAGCTTCTTTCAAATCGCCAACTCATTGTCCCGGAATAATAAATGTAACCATATCCAACTCGGTTCTATGTTCTTTGAACACGATTTCCTGTCAGGAAACAATGTTTACAGATATTTAGGCCTTTATTCACGTATTCCTAGTGTTTGAAGCACTTTCTTAGATATTAACCTAGGTTATCATTGTGAATTTCCCGAGTTGGAGTCTCTCTCTTCCAGTGTCTCAAGCTTTTTCATTGTGAATTCTAATTTGGTAAAACAACTTTTTTACAAATATACCAGCACTTTCAACATTATTACCACTTGACAGTCTATCCTACCTTTCACAGCGCTTTGGATACAAATTCTCAGTATTTCAAAATTCAGTAGAGATGTTCGGGTTCTAAAACGTATTCCAGGAGTTCTAGAGACACTCTGCCATTCCCCTGGTCTGTTGTTTTGAGCAATGAGACTTTTCATTTTAACACGGTGTTATACCGGCTTTTTAAAGGCACAGTAAAACATTACTTGGAACCCTAGCCTAACTAACATTTTTATTTCATTGTGTTCTCAATACTTTCATACTGTTCGATAGCTCTAGGAAAATGAGTTTTTCAGTGTTTCACCAAAACCTTTCCCGAAAACGCCAACTCCTTTGACGGGAAAAATAAATGTAAACAGTGTCACACTCGTTCTCAGCTGTTTGAACAAGATTTCCAGTGACAAAATTGTGCTGTTCAGATATTCAGTCTACTGGAATATGTATTCCTATTGTGTGAAGCACATTTCTAAATATTTCCCTAGTCTGGAGTCGTAAGTTCTGAGTGCTACACACCAAATTGTCGAGTGATTGAAGCTCATTCATTGTGAATAGCCAACATTACTACACTGTGACCGTAACCCTGTCCCTAACCCTCTAACCCAAACCCTAAACCTAGTCCACACCTGAGCCTGAACCCTACCTAGCCCAAAACCTTATCCTAACCCTAACCATGAACAGAGCCCCAATTCTCTAACCCAATACCAGAACTAATCTCGATGACGTCATCACTCCCAGCTGGTCCCTGGCCAAATCATTATCACCTGGGATCAATTAAGCCTGCCCACGTGGCCCCTCCCCCTTGTGACTCATCACATCCGTTTAATGGCCTAACCACGCTTCTTTCAAAATCGCCAACTCATTGTCCCGGAATAATAAATGTAACCATATCCAACTCGGTTCTATGTCTTTGAACACGATTTCCTTGTCAGGAAACAATGTGTTACAGATATTAAGGCCCTTTATTCACGTATTCCTAGTGTTTGAAGCACTTTCTAGATATTAACCTAGGTTATCATTGTGAATTTCCCGAGTTGGAGTCTCTCTCTTCCAGTGTCTCAAGCTTTTCATTGTGAATTCTAATTTGGTAAAACAACCTTTTACAAATATACCAGCACTTTCAACATTATTACCACTTGACAGTCTATCCTACCTTTCACAGCGCTTTGGATACAAATTCTCAGTACTTCAAAATTCAGTACTCGGTTCTATGTTCTTTGAACACGATTTCCTCGTCAGGAAACAATGTTTTACAGATATTTAGGCCCTTTATTCACGTATTCCTAGTGTTTGAAGCACTTTCTTAGATATTAACCTAGGTTATCATTGTGAATTTCCCGAGTTGGAGTCTCTCTCTTCCAGTGTCTCAAGCTTTTTCATTGTGAATTCTAATTTGGTAAAACAAACTTTTTTACAAATATACCAGCACTTTCAACATTATTACCACTTGACAGTCTATCCTACCTTTCACAGCGCTTTGGATACAAATTCTCAGTATTTCAAAATTCAGTAGAGATGTTCGGGTTCTAAAACGTATTCCAGGAGTTCTAGAGACACTCTGCCATTCCCCTGGTCTGTTGTTTTGAGCAATGAGACTTTTCATTTTAACACGGGTGTTATACCGGCTTTTTAAAGGCACAGTAAAACATTACTTGGAACCCTAGCCTAACTAACATTTTTATTTCATTGTGTTCTCAATACTTTCATACTGTTCGATAGCTCTAGGAAAATGAGTTTTTCAGTGTTTCACCAAAACCTTTTCCCGAAAACGCCAACTCCTTTTGACGGGAAAAATAAATGTAAACAGTGTCACACTCAGTTCTCAGCTGTTTGAACAAGATTTCCCAGTGACAAATTGTGCTGTTCAGATATTCAGTCTACTGGAATATGTATTCCTATTGTGTGAAGCACATTTCTAAATATTTCCCTAGTCTAGAGTCGTAAGTTCTGAGTGCTACACACCAAATTGTCGAGTGATTGAAGCTCATTCATTGTGAATAGCCAACATTACTACACTGTGACCGTAACCCTGTCCCTAACCCTCTAACCCAAACCCTAAACCTAGTCCACACCTGAGCCTGAACCCTACCTAGCCCAAAACCTTATCCTAACCCTAACCATGAACAGAGCCCCAATTCTCTAACCCAATACCAGAACTAATCTCGATGACGTCATCACTCCCAGCTGGTCCCTGGCCAAATCATTATCACCTGGGATCAATTAAGCCTGCCCACGTGGCCCCTCCCCCTTGGTGACGTCATCACATCCGGTTTAATGGCCTAACCAGGCTTCTTTCAAAATCGCCAACTCATTGTCCCGAATAATAAATGTAACCAGTATCCAACTCGGTTCTATGTTCTTTGAACACGATTTCCTTGTCAGGAAACAATGTGTTACAGATATTAAGGCCCTTTATTCACGTATTCCTAGTGTTTGAAGCACTTTCTTAGATATTAACCTAGGTTATCATTGTGAATTTCCCGAGTTGGAGTCTCTCTCTTCCAGTGTCTCAAGCTTTTTCATTGTGAATTCTAATTTGGTAAAACAACTTTTTTACAAATATACCAGCACTTTCAACATTATTACCACTTGACAGTCTATCCTACCTTTCACAGCGCTTTGGATACAAATTCTCAGTATTTCAAAATTCAGTAGAGATGTTCGGGTTCTAAAACGTATTCCAGGAGTTCTAGAGACACTCTGCCATTCCCCTGGTCTGTTGTTTGAGCAATGAGACTTTTCATTTTAACACGGGTGTCATACCGGCTTTTTAAAGGCACAGTAAAACATTACTTGGAACCCTAGCCTAACTAACATTTTTATTTCATAGTTTCTCAATACTTTCATACTGTTCGATAGCTCTAGGAAAATGAGTTTTTCAGTGTTTCACCAAAACCTTTTCCCGAAAACGCCAACTCCTTTTGACGGGAAAAATAAATGTAAACAGTGTCACACTCGTTCTCAGCTGTTTGAACAAGATTTCCCAGTGACAAAATTGTGCTGTTCAGATATTCAGTCTATTGGAATATGTATTCCTATTGTGTGAAGCACATTTCTAAATATTTCCCTAGTCTGGAGTCGTAAGTTCTGAGTGCTTACACACCAATTGTCCAGTGATTGAAGCTCATTCATTGTGAATAGCCAACATTACTACACTGTGACCGTAAACCCTGTCCCTAAACCTCTAACCCAAACCCAAACCTAGCCCACACCTAAGCCTGACCCTACCTAGCCCAAAACCTTATCCTAACCCTAACCATGAACAGAGCCCCAATTCTCTAACCCTAATACCAGAACTAATCTCGATGACGTCATCACTCCCAGCTGGTCCACTGGCCAAACATTATCACCTGGGATCAATTAAGCCTGCCCACGTGCCCCTCCCCCTTGGTGACGTCATCACATCCGGTTTAATGGCCTAACCAGGCTTCATTCAAAATCGCCAACATTGTCCCGAATAATAAATGTAACCAGTATTCAACTCGGTTCTATGTTCTTTGAACACGATTTCCTTGTCAGGAAACAATGTGTTACAGATATTAAGGCCTTTATATTACGTATTCCTGGTGTTTGAAGCACTTTCTTAGATATTAACCTAGGTTATCATTGTGAATTTCCCGAGTTGGAGTGTCTCTCTTCCAGTGTCTCAAGCTTTTTCATTGTGAATTCTAATTTGGTAAAACAAACTTTTTTACAAATATACCAGCACTTTCAACATTATTACCACTTTACAGTCTATCCTACCTTTCACAGCGCTTTGGATACAAATTCTCAGTATTTCAAAATTCAGTAGAGATGTTCGGGTTCTAAAACGTATTCCAGGAGTTCTAGAGACACTCTGCCATTCCCCTGGTCTGTTGTTTTGAGCAATGAGACTTTTCATTTTAACACGGGTGTTATACCGCTTTTTAAAGGCACAGTAAAACATTACTTGGAACCCTAGCCTAACTAACATTTTTATTTCATTGTGTTCTCAATACTTTCATACTGTTCGATAGCTCTAGGAAAATGAGTTTTTCAGTGTTTCACCAAAACCTTTTCCCGAAAACGCCAACTCCTTTTGAAGGGAAAAATAAATGTAAAGATTGTCACACTCACTTCTCCGCTGTTTGAACAAGATTTCCCAGTGACAAAATTGTGCTGTTCAGATATTCAGTCTATTGGAATATGTATTCCTATTGTGTGAAGCACATTTCTAAATATTCCCTAGTTTGGAGTCATAAGTTCTGAGTGCTATACACACCAATTGTCCAGTGATTGAAGCCCATTCATTGTGAATAGCCAACATTACTACACTGTGACCGTAACCCTGTCCCTAACCCTCTAACCCAAACCCTAAACCTAGCCACACCTGAGCTGAACCCTACCTAGCCCAAAACCTTATCCTAACCCTAACCATGAACAGAGCCCCAATTCTCTAACCCAATACCAGAACTAATCTCGATGACGTCATCACTCCCAGCTGGTCCCCTGGCCAAATCATTATCACCTGGGATCAATTAAGCCTGCCCACGTGGCTCCTCCCCCTTGGTGACGTCATCACATCCGGTTTAATGGCCTAACCAGGCTTCTTTCAAAATCGCCAACACATTGTCCCGAATAATAAATGTAACCAGTATTCAACTCGGTTCTATGTTCTTTGAACACGATTTCCTTGTCAGGAAACAATGTGTTACAGATATTAAGGCCCTTTATTTACGTATTCCTGGTGTATGAAGCACTTTCTTAGATATTAACCTAGGTTATCATTGTGAATTTCCGGAGTTGGAGTCTCTCTCTTCCAGTGTCTCAAGCTTTTTCATTGTGAATTCTAATTTGGTAAAACAAACTTTTTTACAAATATACCAGCACTTTCAACATTATTACCACTTGACAGTCTATCCTACCTTTCACAGCGCTTTGGATACAAATTCTCAGTATTTCAAAATTCAGTAGAGATGTTCGGGTTCTAAAACGTATTCCAGGAGTTCTAGAGACACTCTGCCATTCCCCTGGTCTGTTGTTTTGAGCAATGAGACTTTTCATTTTACACGGGTGTTATACCGGCTTTTTAAAGGCACATAAAACATTACTTGGAACCCTAGCCTAACTAACATTTTTATTTCATTGTGTTCTCAATACTTTCATACTGTTCGATAGCTCTAGGAAAATGAGTTTTTCAGTGTTTCACCAAAACCTTTTCCCGAAAACGCCAACTCCTTTTGACGGGAAAAATAAATGTAAACAGTGTCACACTCGCTTCTCAGCTGTTTGAACAAGATTTCCCAGTGACAACATTGTGCTGTTCAGATATTCAGTCTACTGGAATATGTATTCCTATTGTGTGAAGCACATTTCTAAATATTTCCCTAGTCTGGAGTCGTAAGTTCTGAGTGCTACACACCAAATTGTCGAGTGATTGAAGCTCATTCATTGTGAATAGCCAACATTACTACACTGTGACCGTAACCCTGTCCCTAACCCACTAATCCAAACCCTAAACCTAGCCCACACCTGAGCCTGAACGCTACCTAGCCCAAAACCTTATCCTAACCCTAACCATGAACAGAGCCCCAATTCTCTAACCCAATACCAGAACTAATCTCGATGACGTCATCACTCCCAGCTGGTCCCCTGGCCAAATCATTATCACCTGGGATCAATTAAGCCTGCCCACGTGGCCCCTCCCCCTTGGTGACGTCATCACATCCGGTTTAATGGCCTAACCACGCTTCTTTCAAAATCGCCAACATCATTGTCCCGGAATAATAAATGTAACCAGTATCCAACTCGGTTCTATGTTCTTTGAACACGATTTCCTTGTCAGGAAACAATGTGTTACAGATATTAAGGCCCTTTATTCACGTATTCGTAGTGTTTGAAGCACTTTCTTAGATATTAACCTAGGTTATCATTGTGAATTTCCCGAGTTGAGGTCTCTCTCTTCCAGTGTCTCAAGCTTTTTCATTGTGAATTCTAATTTGGTAAAACAAACCTTTTTTACAAATATACCAGCACTTTCAACATTATTACCACTTGACAGTCTATCCTACCTTTCACAGCGCTTTGGATACAAATTCTCAGTACTTCAAAATTCAGTAGAGATATTCGGGTTCTAAAACGTATTCCAGGAGTTGTAGAGACACTCTGCCATTCCCCTGGTCTGTTGTTTTGAGCAATGAGACTTTTCATTTTAACACGGGTGTCATACCGGCTTTTTAAAGGCACAGTAAAACATTACTTGGAACCCTAGCCTAACTAACATTTTTATTTCATAGTGTTCTCAATACTTTCATACTGTTCGATAGCTCTAGGAAAATGAGTTTTTAGTGTTTCACCAAAACCTTTTCCCGAAAACGCCAACTCCTTTTGACGGGAAAAATAAATGTAAACAGTGTCACACTCGCTTCTCAGCTGTTTGAACAAGATTTCCCAGTTACAAAATTGTGCTGTTCAGATATTCAGTCTATTGGAATATGTATTCCTATTGTGTGAAGCACATTTCTAAATATTTCCCTAGTCTGGAGTCGTAAGTTCTGAGTGCTCTACACCCAATTGTCCAGTGATTGAAGCTCATTCATTGTGAATAGCCAACATTACTACACTGTGACCGTAACCCTGTCCCTAACCCTCTAACCCAAACCCTAAACCTAGCCCACACCTGAGCCTGAACCCTACCTAGCCCAAAACCTTATCCTAACCCTAACCATGAACAGAGCCCCAATTCTCTAACCCTAATACCAGAACTAATCTCGATGACGTCATCACTCCCAGCTGGTCCCCTGGTCAAATCATTATCACCTGGGATCAATTAAGCCTGCCCACGTGGCCCCTCCCCCTTGGTGACGTCATCACATCCGGTTTAATGGCCTAACCAGGCTTCTTTCAAAATCGCCAACACATTGTCCCGAATAAATAAATGTAACCAGTATTCAACTCGGTTGTATGTTCTTTCAACACGATTTCCTTGTCAGGAAACAATGTGTTACAGATATTAAGGCCCTTTATTCACGTATTCCTGGTGTTTGAAGCACTTTCTTAGATATTAACCTAGGTTATCATTGTGAATTTCCCGAGTTGGAGTCTCTCTCTTCCAGTGTCTCAAGCTTTTTCATTGTGAATTCTAATTTGGTAAAACAAACTTTTTTACAAATATACCAGCACTTTCAACATTATTACCACTTTACAGTCTATCCTACCTTTCACAGCGCTTTGGATACAAATTCTCAGTATTTCAAAATTCAGTAGAGATGTTCGGGTTCTAAAACGTATTCCAGGAGTTCTAGAGACACTCTGCCATTCCCCTGGTCTGTTGTTTGAGCAATGAGACTTTTCATTTTAACACGGGTGTTATACCGGCTTTTTAAAGGCACAGTAAAACATTACTTGGAACCCTAGCCTAACTAACATTTTTATTTCATTGTGTTCTCAATACTTTCATACTGTTCGATAGCTCTAGGAAAATGAGTTTTTCAGTGTTTCACCAAAACCTTTTCCCGAAAACGCCAACTCCTTTTGACGGGAAAAATAAATGTAAACAGTGTCACACTCGCTTCTCAGCTGTTTGAACAAGATTTCCCAGTGACAACATTGTGCTGTTCAGATATTCAGTCTACTGGAATATGTATTCCTATTGTGTGAAGCACATTTCTAAATAT